>VWZK01010990.1:0-64138 GCA_013396935.1 Baryphthengus martii
TATATTAAATAGCATTATAAGTAATATGTATTCTGCATAAAGCAAACAAGTATCATATATATTATCATACATTAATAGCAGTATTATGTAAATTACTATTTATACTGCTACCCTAACCGTCCAGTGACCACAGCTCTTTCTTCCTACATGCTGCTATGAATTATGTAAACAAGGATTTATCTGCAAGATCAACTAACCAAGACATCGTTCCTATAATTTATAAGCAATATTGCAAATTACAATAACATATGAAAAGCCATCACATTTTGCTTAGAATCATCCACTTGTTAGCTTAATTACATGCTCTCTGATTCTTATAGTAGAAGAGAGAATGTACAACCAATCTCTACCCATCTTCTCTCTAACTTCTCATTTCACAGACCTCTTGCAATCTTTCCTGTTTGTATTTTTTTTGCAGGTTGAAGATTCCTGGTGTACTTAGCTGTTCCTCACATGGTAGGAGTTTCATGCCTTTGATCATTCTTACATCTTGTGCAGCCTCTCTAGTTCTTGGATTTTTAAGATGCAGAGAGGAAGTGAGGAGTGGAGAACTAGAACTGAACAGAGTAACCTAAGCACAGAGACACCATCACTTTAGAAGCAATGATGTCTGTCTTGTCTGCTTCTTTCCTAACAATTCCAAACATTCAGTTTAAGACCATAAGAAATATCCTTTCCATTACAATGAAGGTCAAGTTTCAGAAACACTTGCATCTCACAGGACTGAACTTGTAACCAATATTCAATCTCAATAAATTTTATTAGGTAGTGGCCTTAAGACTGGCTGTTCTGTTTCTGTAATCATATGTATGCAAAACTATTACATATGTAAAAGTATTACTCTAATTTACTGTAATTAGGAAAAATGTTTACAGGCAGTTAATATACACTGATGATATTAAAAGACTTAATTCTGTAAAACAAAGAGTTTAACAACCAGTTAAATCCATTTTCTAGCTGAGCTGTTTTTCCTTCTGAGACTAATGAGGTTCAAACAAAATCTCCCAACTTCTAGGTATAAACTTTTGCCCTTCGAATGCATGCTTAGCTAAAAAAGGGCTCTCCTTAGTCTGAGGAAGGCAAAATGCAGCAGTAGAAAAATATTTGGTAATTCCCAAATCTGGCTCTTCTTTCCCAGGATAATCTCTTCAGAGAGCAGAGAATAACAACTCCATTATCACAGGTAAGGAGAAAGAGTTTGACGAGAGAGTTGGATGAATTAATGCTTCAAGAACAATAGGAAGAATAAGCAGCCTACCAAATGGCGTAAAAGGATTGACCAGCAAAGAAGGAGAGGTTGCAAAAAGTACGGGAAGAACTGTCAAAAGTAAAACAGAGTAAAACAAAGATCCTTTAGTCATTTAGCAAGAACAAGAAAACAGAAGTGAGGCAGGGAAAATAAGGTGCAGATAATTTAGGTGTGAACCCAAAACACAATGAGTATTTTCGCTTTTCTTTCATACTAACACATCAGTTTTGTTAGATTAAAGAAATTGTACAGGAATTACAGAAGAATAAATATATGAAGTTATGCTTCAAAGGCAGGTAAATCACTTCCTGACAGCTGACCATGGCAAATGCTGGAAAAAGTTTGGAAAGACAGAAAGGTTCGTACCTGCACTGACTTCTGGTGAATAAAGCAGGGCAAATCAGCTTTGCAAAACTCAAGTCAGAATTAATAAAGGTTATTTCTTCTAACAAGAAAACAATATTTTCTTCTTTCTCACCTTCTGCATGAGAAAGGAAGTTAAGTAGATTTCACTTGGCTAGCCATGTTTGGACCAAAACTAAAATTTATTCTCTTATATTCATAAGAGGTCTTCTATTTTATTGTATAACTTAATTTGCAATCAGGTTTTTTTTACTTACAAAATTCAGCTAAGATTTCATAAGGAGAACACCCCCCCCTACTTTTCTTGTAACATATCTGGGTTTTTTGTTTACCAGAAAAGAATTGCAGAACCTGCAGTTACATATTAATAATGAAAGCATAAAATGGATTCTTCTTCATATGTTCAGGATGCAATCAGGCAGGAGGTTTATATACTGCGTTTAAAGTGTTTTTCACAGATTATAGTGTACAAATGTTTTTATAGCTATAAAATAACTTCCCCCCCGCATACTACTATACATCTCCACTTGACAGTAAAACTGCCTAAAGGCATCTATCAATCTCTAATGTTTCCCTCTTGTAGGAATCAACCATTTCACTTTTACCATAGTAAAGCTATTCATTCATATTTCATGCTTCATTTACAATGGCCTTATGTTCATCAAAGCATTGATTTTCAACTCCATTAATTTATGACGAGATGCAATGTTTGCTGTTGCTTTTTCCCAGAGTAACCCCTAGTACTGGTCTGTATGTATGTTTCTAAGGCTGGAAAATAGATGAGAGAGAACAGACCCTAAGCAAACTTAACTAGATGTGAAACAAAATACTGTACCCTGATTTCAGCAGTCACCCCAGTATCATCCAGATCTGATAGACTCATGTTCATAAAGGTGTTCAAAGTAAAAATAACAACTCCTCTACCTCTCCAGAAATAAAATCTTTCCTCACAGTAAATATCCCCAAAATTGTAACACCACCCAATCTCCCTTTTTGTTCCAGTACCAAATTAAACCATTAATATTTTAAGCTTATAGTATATACTACCTAACACATTTTGCTAAAATATTTTACTTACAAACTGCAGAAAAATATACATTTGAGATGTCACGAAGTTGAAATAAAGTTTCCTGGGACACAGAACACATTTAATATAGTGCCTCCTCAGCATTCTATAAAATATATTCAATTTACAACAAGTTTTTTTCCAACTATAAAGATTTTTACTTTTTTTCCCCCTTGTTTTAAAAAAGACCTGTTATCCATTCTCAGCATAAAAGGACCTCAGGCCTTAAAGTGTAAGATCATGCCTTAAGCCATCCCGTTTTTCAATTCTTTCTCTACATTCAAATGCCAAGACCTCATGTCAACACTGTCCATAAATAGAGTTACAAAAGATGATGATCTTCTGTTCCTCCCAGAAGTACTCTAAATATATCCCCTCTACTTCATATAACTTTTTCTTTTTTGGAGGGGGGGAATAAATAAGTAATTAGCTGTGCCTTAGCTAGTCCTCATTAGCTACATTATTACATGTAATCTTGAAAGCAGAAGACCAGTCTTTGGATAATACACATACTCAGTCCTTGGTTTTTTGGTTGCATAGAGTCACAAGGATAAAGGATGACATAGGCTACTCAGATTTCTCAAAGAATTTTTTAGATTTCTAAAATTTAAACCTACCTTCACCCAGAAAATGATGCCTAATTTCACATAGAAAATACTGCCTGGTCTCCTTCCTGAGCAATGATATATATTTCCAAGAATTTGCTATCTCAGTGCTCAATATCAATCAGAAAAGCAAAATCAACACTAGATATAATCAGGAAAAAAAAAAGTCAGAGAACATAATAATTCCTAAGAATGGATCCACAGTGTGCTTGCATCTTGACTACTGAATACAGCTGTGGACTTTTACTTCAGAGCAGAAATAAGGAAAGGTCAGAGAAGAGCAACAAGGAGGGACAAAGCCATGGAGTGCAGTGTTCATGTGAAACAGGACTCTTCATTCAGAAAGACAGATACTTGAGGGAAGAAGTGACCAATTTGCATAAAATCAGAAGTCACATAAAGATAGAAAATTTTATATGGGTTTAAGCAGAAAACTGGGCAAGTTCATGAACATGAAAGATCTTGGAAGGGTTCCAAATATGTAGAAACTACATCTAAGTCTGGAAGTCTCTGAGCTTCAAATGGCTGGAATCAGAAAGAACGAGTGAAAAAGAAAATACACATCACTTCTGTTCACAAATTCTTTTGGCTATTGTTGCGATGTCTATAGCTGAGCTAGATTGACCTTTGGTCTTAACCAGAATGGTTCCTTTTATATTCTAAAAATTCTCAGACTCTTCTGAGCAGTTTGTGGTTTGAATGGGAGAACTCCTACACATTTTCAGAGGTGGAAATGTGTGGGTTTTTCATAAAACCAAATAAAAGAATAGTAGCGATGTGTATAAAAAAAAAAAAACAGAAAAAAAAACTAAAAAAAATCAGGTTTGTTAGAGGGAATTCAATAAAGGCAGCAGCAACAAAAGAATACAGTGAAGAATGGGAGGGAAAGGTGATGAAAGGGCTTTCAGGTGACCCACAGAATTGGACTGGTAATTTAATGAAATGCACAGCAACCTCCTTAACATGGATCAAATGCCATACTTGTATTATTAATGACTACACTCCATCCTATTAAAGGAGATGGATTTAGCAACAGAGATAGCCACGAAAAAGGATGTTAGAAGCACCTGTCATAGAGGGCAATTAAGTACTGTTAACTTTTTTCCCAGAAATTGGAAAGCTGTATGCCATAATGCATACAAATAATCCTAAAGAAAAACATCACATCTGTCTGCTCATTGTTTAACACAGAACAGAAGGTACTAATACAGTGCACTGATGGTACTGATAAGAGGAAGAAACACCAATTGTACTAACTTGAAGCAGTATTAATGTTATTATACTTAACAGCAGTCTCTTCCATAGAGTGCTATTAATCTGTTTTTAAAATAAAGGTTATTTACTTTGAAAAGGGATGTTCTATGTTCTCACAGAGCATGATAAAACAAATTACTCATTTTCCATGACTTCATACAAACACTTTGATGTTTAAACTGCATGCGAACATTTAATCCTCCTATATGGATGTATTCTTGACGATAAAGTTTTTTTTACACTGTCTCAAGGGATAGGTCTAAATCAAAATCAGATACACATTTTATTTTTAGTCTCAAAGCTGCAGCACTATATGCAAATAAATCAAAGCGGGTTTGTATATAGTTCTCCTAAAGTTTGCCTTTATAGTCAATACATCGATAACAAATAAACATAAACCAGAAACCAAACTTCATTGACTTTCAAGTTCAGTGGTTCTCTCTTTTCTGAGGTAGGTAAAAAACAAATGCCTATCTGTATTGTACAGATATTTTTGAAAATTAGAGCTGACTGAGGTGCCAGTTAGCTAATCCCCAAAGAATAGCCATAAAAAGATTAAATGCGGCTGTAATTCTACCTGACTGCAATGCATGTCAGCAGTTAGTCACAACGCAGATGAAAGATGTAATGTTAAAGGTGACCTACGCTGACTTATTTTTAAATGGCTTTAGCATGTTGAATACTTAAACAGCAAGAATATAATGCACTTAGCATGTATAAAGGTAGCCTTTGCTTGCCCTGTTATCACAACCATGCACTGCCAGCTTCTATCTCCAGCACTAGACTGATAGATTATATGCTCTTCTTTCACGCAGGGTGTGGTTATACTTAAAGGGCCTGAGGTTCTCCGTTGACTTTCATATGTCCAGGGAGGTAGTTGAAGCCCCATCCCTGGAGATATTCAAAGTGAGACTCGACAAGGCTCTGAGTAACCTGATCTAGCTGAGGATGTACCCGCTCACTGCAGGGGAGCTGGACTAGATGACCTTTAGAGGCCCCTTCCAACCCAAACCATTCTATGATTCAAATTCCATGATAGCTGGGGCATTCTGTGACGTAATACATCATATGTATAGAGGGAACTTTAAAAGAAAACAAAAGTAATATTTTGCATCTTGATATTGCATATACACCGTTACTCCAATTATACCATTGTTTGGATGATTTCAGCACATCAGGAAATGATTTTACCTTTATAACGACAGGCAACACATAAATTTACCAAGTTACACAACATGCAAGTTCAATTGGCTTTTTTTTATACTACATTGTTTCATCAAAGTTTTAACTAGTAGGATTTTTTTTAAAGCAAAAACTACACTTATACTAATGAAAGACAAAAGACCTTTGTTAACAATGCATTGCAAATGTCAAATGAAGTGAACTTTTAATTTAGACTCCAGATGTTTTTGCATGGGGTGGACCACATTTTAATTAAGAGAGTTCCATGGGTGCTTCCTTTCCTGTTTGCAATGACATGGATAATCTCTTCTCTCATTCATAAGCACACAACCACCCTGTGGTAACCACAGGAATTGTTTACATAGAAAAATATTAGGAAAGTATTTCATGAATTTTTAGTTGTTTGATGCATACTAGCAGCTGGAAACGTGGAGGAGACAATGTGGTCTTTTGGCAAGCCAGCTCCCTCTGAATCATCGCCGAGTACTACCGGGGGTCCACATGACTAGTTTTTGAGAGTCTATTCTGTATTGTTTCCTAAGATTTTGATCAAAGACATTTAGACATAATTACTGGAAATGAAAAAAAAAAATATAACACAAAAGTCAGCGTGTGCAAAGCAAAGCAATGTTAGTGGGCACACATTCTTAAAAGGTATAAAGACTTCTTTGTCATTCATTCATGAATGCTATCTTCAACTTTCTGGAGCTCTGCAGGCCACAACTTTACATGTAATTTATGTTAATGCTTTGTATGCTAATGATATTTCATCAAGCCTTCCAGAAAGCATTATTAAAATTCAATGAGCACAGCTTTCATGGGAAAGAAGAAATATAGTTCAGTTTCACAGCTGAGAAAAACTGAAATACAAAGTGAAGTGATTTAACCACAGCAAATCAGTGTCAGATTAGGAAAATAATTAGAAGTTTGGCTTATAGATATCCCCATTTTAATCAAAAGATGCACAACAATGAGAGGAAAAAAAAAAAAACCTATGGTAACATCAATAGATGTAACTTACATCTGTATTCCTAAGGTTATAATTTGATCAAATACAAAACATTAAATCTGAAATGAAGGACTTAGCAGAACATTAGAAACATTTTGGTCAATAGTCCGCTGTCAAACAAAATTTTAACTTGCTTTGCGATACATAAACAAACAAAAAAATCATCCTCTACCACATATATCTATGCCTTACTTATCAAGTTAAAGGCATCCTATATTCTGTGGAAGAACTCATAGATATACATTCAAGAGATGAAAGGCCAACATTTCTAAAGATAAACCTGTGGATTGAACACAGAATCTCTCTTTAAAATTATATTTACATATATATACACACTACGTTCAAAAAAATTGCAAGTAAACACCACTGTATATTAATACTCCTAGTTAAACTAAGAAAAATAACTGAAGAAATTTAAAGAATTACATTCTTCTGTAATAAAGATTTATCCTGATGTTTTTACTTTATGTAATGGAAAACTGAGAGGATTTTGTTTCACTAAAATCTGGCAAAACTGTTTAATATTTGCAACATGTGGAACACATCTTCACAATATTGAAAGGAGTTTTCCACTTGGAGAATGTAACGGTTGCATTAGGAGACAGTTGACAGCAGGTCAAAGGAGGTGAACCCTCTGCTCTAGACAGCCCTGGTGAGACACTTCTGGAGTGCTGGGTCCTGTTCCGAGTTCCCCAGACTTACTGAAGACAGTCCAGCAAAAGACAACTAATATTTTTTAAGGGACTGGAGTAGCTGCCCCCTGAGGAAAGGCTTTGAGTACTGTGATCGTTTAGTCTAGGGAAGAGGAGGCTCAGAGGCAAAGGACACAAGCTGAAACACAGGAGGTTCCATCTGAACATCAGAGAACACTTCTTCACTGTGAGGGTTACCAAGCACTAGCACAGCTTGCACAAACAGTTTGTGGAATTTCCATCCTTGGAAACAGTCAAAAGACATCTGGACACAGTCTTGGGCAACCGGCTCTAGATGACCCTGCTTGAGCAGGTAGGTTGGACCAGATGACCTCCAGAGGTCCCTTCCAACCTCAACCATTCTGTGATTCTGTAACGTATCATATATTACTAATATCACCGATGGAGAAACTATGAAGTTATTAGACTAAGTTGTTAGACATGTACCATGATTATTTGTCAGTAAATAAATATAAAACTGTCATTCTGTCAAACAAAGAGCAGTTTAATAAAGTTTACGGAGTTATCTACATTTTGTAACCTACCAAAAAAAATTGCCTACAGGTAATTTAACAATAAATTCTTAGACCAATATTTTAAATATTCTTTAACAAATACACAGTAAGATATTCTTGATTACACTTATATGCAAATTCAGTATTCAAAGTCTCAATGCAAGTATATATATCTGTAACAGTGTTATTTCATGTCTTACATTAATTTTTAAAAAATAGCAAAGAGCATTTTTAATAGAGTATTTTTAAAATAATGCTATATATCTCTTTTTGAGGGAAAGTGATTAGAGAGGTGACATTAGAAATATACATGTTTATGTTAGTTTGTGGTCTTCATGTGAGCACATAGCCTCAAATGAAATCCATAAATTAGAAAAGGTGTGCAGAATCTTAGAAGTCTACTTATGCATTTTTGGTTCCAAATCTAAATCCCAGAATTTGCCAGAAAGTGAGAAATAAGTATGAATGGGAGAGAAAGGCAATTGTTAAACATAAATAAATAAATCATACTCTTAACAGCAAAATAAATTCTTGTACAGCAAAAAAAAAAAAAATAATTAAAATGGAAGAAAACTAGAGGTGGCTATATTAGCAAAAAAACTAAAAAAATGAATAAAGCACCAAAACGTAGGGGGCAGAGGATGGATAAGTAGCAGGGTATTCAATAGTTATGTCCGGGGAGAAGACAACATCACGGAAGAGAAGAGGAAGGTGAGCATCTGGAGAAAAGAAAGAGCTGTCTGCAAGCAGCCAGGCGGCAGAAATTCCTTGGTGGGAGTGTGCAGAGGAAGGACTTGAACCTTGGGAAAGTTCTCCACCCCCAGCAAAGTGATACACTGGCTAGCTGATGAAAGGAAAGGAAAGGGCGAGGCAGGCAGGACAGAGGATCTGGGAGTGCTGCTCCTCTCCCGGACATTTTCATAAGATCAAAGAATGGCTGTGTTCTGGGAGGACCAGAAGGCCTTTGATGTAGTGGTAGTTTTGGCAAAGCACTCCAGAAACAAACCAAAGAGAGAAGAAAGTATTAACTCTTATATTCAAGATTTCCTAAACCTTTATACATACAAAGGATGACAATCATAACATAGTCACAAGAGCTAACAGCAAGATTTGCTTGGTGATGGAAGGCACATTGAGACAGCACCCTAAAATAGATACTGTCAGGCGCTAGCATAATCTTTGACAAACATTGGGCATTGTCATCCTTCCAATTATTCCTTTAAAATGGGTGATAAATCAGAAAACTGATGTAAATTTAAGCCTGCTACTACAGTAGAAGAATCAAATAGCTTTAACATTGCCGAGTGCATGCAGACAAAAATTTGACTGGTATACAAAAATCTTACTTTCATGAACATAAAAATGAGCTACGACAAAAATACATAAGCTTTCATACCGAAAAGGAAATTTGTATTAAACAGTTTTGCAAAATACAGCATTACTGCAGTTAACCTAGATTTATGGCACTGTAACAAAAAGTTGATTCATGTCCAGAAAAGTCTGATCCAAGTATCCTAAGCAAGTGGTAACCTCACTTCTAGGTTCTCTACTGAAAACAGCAAGCTGTTTTATTGATCAAAGGATATAGAATGCATGTGTTGCCTGGAATAGCTTCAGGGCGTGGTCGATTTCAAACTAAATTTCCCAGTCTTTTATGCCAGACTAGTACTACTAACGCCGAGGAATCTGACTTCCAGCTTATGTTCACAGAGACCATGATGGAGTTCATACCACAAGCATGGCATTGTAGCAGCGTGCACCTACAAAATGCACCCTGACCTCTTTATGAGAATTAGATACACCGCCCATTGTAGCTACATCTGAGAATACAAGACAGATTTTTTCATAAAAAAATTAAACACCTTTGTCTTTAAACAATGTAGAGCCAAATTAAGCTACGCTCAAGAATAAGCCGTATTTAAAGATGTATCATATTCATTCTGACAAAGCATCAGTCTACATAATTATTAATCAGAAAAATTACTTATTAATAACTATGTAATAATTAAATTCACTTTATTAAACAGCATTAAATCAAAAAAAAACAAACAAAAGGGACAAGTCAACCATATAATTTCTAGGTACTCAAAAATCTCAATTTTGCCTGTACTTGTTACTTCCCTGGCACTTCTCACAAGTTGAAGGACTATTCCAGAGTACACCTTAGTTCTTCTGATCCTTTTATATTCCCTAGTGAATCTGTCTAAGCACTCCTCTTTTTCCTTGTTACCTTCCTGCTTCTGCTCCTGTCCTGTGCACTCTCCTGGAGCACGCAGCGATGTACCTCTCTGCTAAATCATACTGTAGATCTAATCTGATTGAAGCAAAAGAGCCAAAAAAATCCAAAAGCTTCTTGTGACGGTTTCTTAAGAGAGTGCCCAGATCAAGTGTCATGTCCTGCAGGAGGATGGATGCTAATACAGCACTTCCCTTGGGAACCAAGCAAGTTGGCTAAGGAAAAAGATGATCCAAGAAACAGTTGGGTATAGTAGACAGGATGACTCATGGGTAGGAGATGGAGCTTCCAGCTCCGACTGCTGAGAGAAGGAGCTGGCAGGGTTCAGAGAAGATACAAGGGACTCTCCCTAGTTTGCTGCAACTGACAAAATCACTGAGTTTGATTAAGCTAAGCCTGGGAAGTTTATTCACTAGAGCTATAAAAAGAATCTGCCAGGTGCCTGTCACATTTCTTTCCCAGATATTTTTTTATTGGTTTTTTTTTTTGCCTAAGTTGCCAAGTTCATCACATGGCTACAAGAATTTTACTGGCAAGTGCAGGAGGCAGAAACCAGTAGCTTTTTGAGAAAGAGAGGAAAGTGGGCTGCCAAATATACCTGTCAAAATATATATGCATACACAACTTCCAGATCATTGTGCAAAACAGTTTGTCTAGGTTAAAATCTAAATATTTTTAAAATGCATTTACTGTTAGATGTACATGTCTTTCTGTTTCTTAAAGAGGTGAGTGCAGGGCAGAAACACTTTCAAAACTGGTAAGAGGCTTCACACGTGGTAAATTTCAGGCAGTTTTGCATTAAACCTCATCTAGTCCTGTGCAGATGGATTTCTTCCCAGTATTAGGCAGAATAACACCATAGAAGAAAATGTAGATGAGATTCCTAACCCAGCCATCCCATGGTTTTACAGTTTTAAAACAGCTCTGGTGAGAGATGCTTTCCTATGCTGTCTGTATTGCTCATGCAGGTGAGCACTCTGTCTTTTCCCTTTCTTGCATCTTTTTGTATCTTGTATTTCATGAATCTCACGAACTGCCACCTTTCTGTCAAACATCTCCTAAGACGATGCTTTTCCTACCCAACTTAAGCATTCTTTTTCTCTAAGGATTCTTTTTGAAGTTGCATTTAATACCTTATGTTTCTGTTTCATTTCCTTTCTTTATAATCTGAATCAAAAGACAAAATATGTGACCGGTTGTACTTCTTCGATGTTGCGCTCTGAGTATTCAAATAATAGATAAGAAAATTACACAAATATATGAATACTGTAACTGTTACGTACTCGTTGTTGTAAATGGTGCATGGATATACAGCTCTGTAGACCCACACAATATAAATGTAAGGATTCTTAATAATTCTTAAGGATCCCTCAAAAAGGCAAACCTTACTCATCCTTTGAGCTTTTATCATAGCTCATCCTGATACATTCAGACTGAGCAAGTATTACTCTCCATATTTTATTTTTTTTTTTTAAGATCAGTGAAGGAGGGGAGGAAAGAGAGAGAGAACGCTATCATCCTTAGTACTGAAACTGAGATAAAGGTCAAAAATACTTATTATTTTAAAGTATTCACTATGAGGTATTTAAAATCTGACTTTTGAATATATTTGGCAATGAATATAGCCAGAGCTCTCACTGAATTTAGCTATTACTAAAACTTTGTATTTCTGAAAATCAGGTCTCAGATGTCACAAAGTCAGATACCAAGAAAACAAGAAACACAAAGTAATTAACCGTCTGTGAAAAATTTAGTTTAAGTGATTTGCCTGACATCATAGAGGAACTTTATGGCAAAAGTAAAAACGAGTGCCTTGGGAGCATTTGACAGGCTTAATGACTACCATGTTTTTCTTGCCTGCAATCTTAGGGCTTAACATTACACATCTTTCAATGTCAGCAACAACAAGAGCAGCCACTGATTTCAAGCTCTAGAACTTAGCATCGCAAATGTGCCTTCAGGTGTTACCTCCCAACTTGCATGAAGAAAGAAAATTATATTTTACTCATGATAATATTCTCTTCCTCTTCTATTTAAACAATAATTTACAAATTTTCCCTCTTAAAGTAGAAGAGATTAAAAGTATAAAAAGCAGAAATACTCCAGAAAAAAACAGAAACAAATATTGACACAAAACATGGCTTGAATTTGCATGACATTGCACTATTTGCAAGCAATTACCCTCTGCCTGTGTCAAAACAGCTCTGGAAGCAGGAAGGACAAAGCACATGCAGGCAGTTTAACTCACAGTTTATGAGAAATGGATGCCTGACTAGCTGTCATGTAAGCACACCATGATTAAGAGATGTTCCGGAACAGAACTAATGCCCTGGCAGCATTTTACACTCACACAGCACTATGTGAAGTGCCAGGACACTAAATTTCGGCATTAGCAACCTGCTCCCACAAGGCAGCAGTTCCAAAATCGCACTCTGATTTACAAAAGGCCTTTTAGCGTGAATGCAAGCTTTTTTTTTAACATACTGATTTTATTTTAAATATATTTTGGAAATCGGAAGCTGTTTTCAGAGATGCATAGACAAATCAGAAAGAATAAAATCATCATTTCCACAAGCAAATAAAATTTTATATTTGCAGTCTTGACATTGTCCGAGTACTGGTTTCTTTAGATAAAATTGTCTGGATTTCCAAACAGAAAGAAACTACAGGCTTATACATACTATTGTGTGATGTCTTATCGGATATTTCTACATAAAGAGGAAAGAAGCATGGTTTAGAAATGTTAGGGCAAGCCTAGACTCATCCCAGCTATTCCACCTGACAGACTTACTAGCTTGGGACATCAGGATGATCCGGCTGCATTCATGGCGTGTACTTGCATGAATGCTTTTGTCCCTTCCAACTTAATACCTTATTAAACGAACTGAATTAATCAGTTGAATGATTAATTTCTTCATGCTTTTAGTTGCAGTGTTGATATGAGCAGATGAACTGATTCTGTCTGCACCTCCCAGCATAAACATTAAATGCACAATTGTCACTGAAATGATTCGATCTATCGCATGGACCTCGACCGTTAGAAATAGTAGCAACAGAAAAACAACATCCTTTGTATGGCTCGAACTTACGACATTTCTCTTCCCAAGGATGGGATGAAGATTGAATTCTACAGCAAAACTACAACATTAGACTGTATTTCATAACTGGTGCTCAAATCTTGCAGTAAAAATCTACACAGAAAAGTGCAGTGTAAAATTATCATACCTTCTCTTGAAAGTAAAATGACAGTTAAAAAAACCACAACTGCAACCCTTTTTTATAAATACATAAAAATAATACTTTTTCATAATTTAGAAAAATTAATTAACAATGTAGTTGTGATTGGCTTGGAAATGAATTTAAGAAAAACTTACCACTTCTAAGGTCATAATACGTTCCTAAAAATAAAGTACAAGATGCCATTAGAAAGAAAAGAATATAACGACAGCATAAGCTGAACAACAATGAAAAGGATTCATTCTGGTATTTTGCTGGTCTTAGAAATGGTATTTTGTTAATATCTCACTGAATAGGAACTGCTGTACTTAACTGGACCTCTGACTCATTTATCATATCTCACTGAGAAATTTGTTCCAAAGAAAAGAAATTCCCCAGAAAAAAAAGTATGAAAGAATTCGAAAAAAAATTACTCCACGATATCTATTTTTTCAAATAATGCCATAAGATTTTCGATATTGTCGATTTTATGCTTATGTATCCTAAAGTTTGATTTCTTTTTTTGATCATCTTGGACTGTAAATGTAGCATGTTTTGGACTTCATGTCACGTTTGCATCTGGTTTTGTTTTCTTTTAGGCATTTCCTTAGAAAACAAAAAAGTAAATTCCATATTGTTATCCTGGTATCCAGAAATAACTCTAAAGAATGTTTTATTAATAGCAAGATGTCGTTAATGTCTAATGTCAGAAAAAAATAAAATAAACGCCTTAGTTTTAATCTAGCACAAAATATAGAGAATCTAGAATTTATAAGTTCATTGTATATATTTAAACATTCCATTTCCATTTAAAACATCTTGAAGAAAAACAGTAAGCTACTAAAATCAAAATCACGTACTCTTGCACTATGTCCTGACTAGGTATGATACTTTACGTAATCTGAGAAAATACACATTCCAATATCCGGTGATCCCACTTTTAGCGTACCTGGCCATTAAGACATTACAGGAACTCTTATCTTGCTGAAATATTACCTTGTTGAATGTATGAGGGAATTTTTTTTTTTTCCCGAGTGGATTAGGCTAAGAATCCTTACGCTTTTTTCCTGTTCTATCCTGCCCTAACAGGTAAAAGTGATTGTAACAATCTGGATTTATTCCTGCAGCATCCAAAGACAGACAAATCTGAACTGACTTCACTATTTTGGAAGTAACAGGTACAATAAAAATTTCTTAGACCAAAGGAAGAATTTGGGAGCCATAACCAGTTCTTGCTGTTTGTAAGAATGCAAAAGCATCTTTGGGTTTGTTTTTTTTAGAGTAGGAGGAAATGAGTTACAAAGACTCTTCTGGAGTTATTACTGTCTTAAAAAACTTTAAAATAAGAGTTATGTTTACTAACTGAACAGGTGCATGTATTTGTGTAAAACCAGTAATTACGTATTGTGTATTTACATATTTGTGTAAAAACAGTGTCCCTTGGATTATTAGAGGGCTAACTTTTATTCTTACAATTTTTTGAAGAAAAGACACAGGCCACCCTAGTGAAATGTTTAAAGCTCATTCGCTGAATGATGCATGAGGTGCAAATTACATTAGCTTTCATCAGCCTCTTCAAATACTTGCACCTTTGATTAAAATTCTAAACCACAGGAAGAAAGTGAGACAATATACTGCAGGAAAAATAACATCAAGAGAGGCTGAAACAAGAATAAAAAGAATGGCATCTGGAAAAGACTAACTGATTTTGAAAATGTACAAAAAAGCAATCAAGACTGTTCAGGAAAGTATGTACAAGGAATTATCTAAAGGGAAAACAAGAATGCACACAGAAACAAGTTTGATGGAAGTCTAGCACACTATGAAAATACAACTGTTTTAAAAAAATGCTCACATTGTGCCAGTAGTGGCTGCCACTAAACTGGCTGAAGTCAGAACTGCTTACACAGTGGTTTGAAACTCCCCGTGTATTAGCTAATAATAAATAAGCAGAATATAGAAGGAAAAGAGAGTCAAAGAAAATAGCTTTCAGTTACAGGACTCTTTCAAAGTAGCGGGGTTTCAGAAAAACAGACAAAAATGTAAACTTTAAATTTCATTTATTTTTAAACAAAATGGAGGATGAGAGCTAAGAATCAAAAAAGCTCAGATATATGGTTCATATTTCCTATAGATTTATTTCACCTATGTTTTACTGTCTAAAATTGGGATAATAATGGTCAAGATTCATAGCTCAAGTAACAAGAAATAACTCCTTCAGCCATGATAACCTGAACTGCTTTCCATTTTCTGTCCAAACATATGTTTTCTGTCTGAAACGTAGTGTCTTTCTGTCCACCCGTTTCCTGAAGGTGCTTTACACATATAGTCTGTCTCAACTGCAAACAAAAATGCATCAAGGATTGACTTACTACATATAATTCTCAGTATATATGATAGTTATCAAAAGATGATCCCAAGAATTGTAGACAAAAAATAACAATGAACATGATCTATTGTCTCCCGAACCAAGAACTAACTGAGTAGGACCTAATATCAGAGAAACCCAATCCTAGGACTGTAGTCAATGGGGACAAAGTATTTTCTTTATAGCTATTTTATTTGCTGGTGGTCCTTAATTTGACAATTGCCTTCTAGCAATCTATATCAATGAAAGCATTAATACATTAACCAACTATACACATGCTCTGCTGAACTGGGGTGCAAAAGAAACAAATATTCCATGTCACTTGGTTAATAAAATGATAACAAGTGCTAATTTCAGCTCCAGGAAATGCCATATTAAAAAAAATAAATAAATAAAATCTCATTTTCCTTGTACTTCCTTTATATATTTGAGATGCAACAGCTTGGGGAGATTCAGTCACGATGACATGAATTGGTTTCTACAACTGTTTGTTAGCAAAGTTGTAGATGTTCAGCCACTGCAAGTTTAGAGCACATCATCACAAGAACAGATGATCCTAGACTGGGAACATTTTGAAACATCTTGACTAAGCTGGACATAACACTATGTAGAAAAATAATAGGTGTTTTTGCTGAGTACTTCATAAAGCATGAGCACCTGAATGAGTAATACTCCTTATACTCAAGCATTTGAATACAAAGGTAACAGCCAGAGCAGCACAAGTCTGTGCCAAGGGAGGTTTAGGTTGGATCTTAGGAAGCACTTCCTCACGGAAAGGGTCATTAGGTGCTGGAATGGACTGCCCAGGGAGGTGGTGGAGTTGCCATCCCTGGAGGTGTTTAAGAAAAGATTGGATGTGGCACTTAGTGCCATGGTCTAGCTAGGTGTTGTCGTGTTGGGGTCATAGGCTGGACTTGATGATCTCAGAGATCTATTCCAGCCTCAACGATTCTATGATTCTAAGTCACACACATGACCAGAAGGGCTAGTTAGGGAACGGCACAAAGTGCCGTTTTGATCAGGAACTTGACAGATCATCGGAAATACAGGCAAGCACATATAAGCTCACGAGACACTATCATGATGCAGCCTTCTGCAGTATAAAATTAACCCTCGTTCAATCAGAAGTAACATCATTAGAACAATTTGTCAGCAACCGTGCTTCACATGAAAGGAGCTGCAGAATTGCTTCACATGAAAGGAGATCTTTTTGCATTGCTGTAACTAGTCAGGCACCTGTGTAAACTGCTTGCGCAGACAAGCTCTCAGCCTTGTTGAACTTGAGCTGCCAGAAAGCTAGGCCAAGATTTTTGTTTGAACAGGAAACAGCTGGATTTGTGTGTTGTGTAACTTTTGGGTCTTGCAACTCGTCTCTTCTTACTGGATCAGATTGTTTCTACACTAACTCTTTGATACCTCTAGCCCACAAAATGCCTTCTATTTATTGTATGAGAAGGGAAGGCTTATCTTCAAAGTCCTGTGGTCAAAACTCAGGTCAATACACCATTTCATTTTCCTAAACAGCCTTATCTTCATTAATTCCCTCATCACTGTTCTGCTTTCAGTACACTTACAGAATGGTGCTTTATTAATACACTCTATACTGTATCTAAACTATTTTGTAATCATGTTAGGTATTGTTTGCTGTACTTTGTTGTTAATTTCTTTTTTCCTTCTATATTCTGAAGAATACATACACTACCCTCCCAAACCTCACAATTTAGACATACCAGATTGGTTTTGCTTTCCTAGCCATTTTCATTTCAAAAGAGTATGTTTTCTTTGACTGTAATGCTTAAATACTATTCCAAAGCTGAGCCTAGGGTAAATCTTACTTTCTAAGCACAAATTTAAAGTGCTTAACACAAGCAGCTTTACTGCTAAAGGCCATGCAATGAGGATTTACTACATTGCCTCAAGTCCTAGCATATATTGACTGGTCCCTTTTTCCCCAAGAAGGTGATTACAGATATTTAAAGTTTCAGAGATTTAAAATACTTACTTGAGTTTTCTTACTTTCATATTTGTTTGGAGATACAGAAGAAAGCAACACAGCCCAGAATATCTAACCCAACCAATGAAACAGAATGCAAAGCAATTTTGCAGTTCTGACTGTAGGTTTGCACTATCCCTATTCACATACGGTTTCGATGAAGTCAACAGTATAACAGAAGAGAACAGCATACAATGAGACTTAAAAGCAACATTCTTTTCACTGGTGGACTAGATTTACTGACTTCTAGCAGAATGTTGACTACTTTGATGTTCTCTAATGTGCAACCTAACTGGTGAGCAGAAACTGAGCAGCAAGTATTACTAGCTATCAGGGCTGTATTTGTCTGCACATATTTCCAAAGCTTATTTTAAGATACAAGGAATTTCAGAAAAATCATAATGTTACAACACAATTTAGTCATTTTAAGGGTGACAAAAAGCAGAGCTAGGTAATTAAATAGAAATTATACCTGGAGAGCTCCCATTTCTTCCTCTCTTCTGAGGGTCTTCTCTAGTAGCTCTATAAAATGAAAAATTGATCTTGTAAATTCAACTTCCCATCTCGTGGCCTGACAGAAAATGTACTGTGTAAAACAGCCAGTCAGTTTTTTATTTTACAACTTTCACAATAATCCTTTTCAGTTGATTAAACTAATTGATCAAATGCGTCAGTAACAATATTGTTTCCAAGTAGGGGCTGTTGAGGTAACTAAAGGAGCCACAAGACGACAGTCTGACTGCGGGGAGAAAAGCATTCTAACTAACAGAGAAACTTGCCTATGCTTAAAAGCCATCTTTTGGTGAAGTTTTAGAATTGAATGAAAAAAAAATAATCAAAGCAATTCACTCTGAAAATTGATGAAAACAGAAGTAGAACATCAAAGCTGTGAAATTATATATGAAAAGTTACTCTAAGTTACTTTTTTTAACAACCAACTAATATCCCCTGAGGAAATGAGTGCAGACAGTTTTGACTATTGGCACCATAATTATCTTCTTTCACTAAAATGGAACAATTTTGGTAACAGAAATAGCCAGTTCACTGTAACAAATACACTACAACAGTTTTTTTATAGTCTTTACACCATAAAATCCTAATATTTTTGATTGACTCGTGCAATAATTATACGCATTGGCAAATACATGCATATATGTAACATTTCATGTTAGAAATTAATTTCTGTTTGAGTTCTGTGGGATATGTCATGAGTTACTTTTCTACTTTATTTCATTCACATACTTTTATAATTATAACTATGTTTTTGATCAAGTGTATCATATTGAGAATTCTGGGAAACCTTAAAGTCATAATCTCATGGAGAGCAGTAAAACCAAAAATCATGCTGCAGGCTTATTACTCTTTCAACTACCAGAAGCTCACTCATGAGCTTTGCAAGAGAAGAGCGCTGCTTTAACCAAGCCAGAGACCGACTTTGAATCAAGATATGCCCCAGTTTGCTAGCAATTAGGAGAGTTATGAGATTATGAAATTGCCTTGACAACCTCCTAGAACTGAACTCTGGCTGTTAATTCCCTCAGCATCCAAGTACAGAACAGCTATCTGAAAGTACCTGTGGACACTTACTTAAGAAATAAAGGTTACTGATAAATACATAGTTCAGTTAAAGATTATCTTAAACAATTCACAATAAAAACTAACAAAAATATTCTACCAATATGAATTTACGTGCTTTCCTTTATTTCTCTAATGTTTTACTTCTCTTTCTTCTTTCTCTTGGTATGAAATCTCTTTGTGCGCACCCTAATCCATTACTTCCCATAGTTCATTATCTATTTCTGACTGCGTGCAGATTATTTGAGACTTATTTTCAGGTACCAATCCTTTAAAAGTGATGTAACATACACAAAAATTTAGTTATTTCTTTCACAAGCAGAGACTGACTTCTTGTTGTTTCTTTCTAGCTTTTATGCAGGTTTTTGTGGGGTTTTTTTGGTTTGGTTTTGTTGTTTGGTTTTTTTTTTCCCACAAATTCTTTTACAAAATTAATAAAATGACTGTTTCTTCACTTTCTTTTGGCACATTCCTGTTTTTCTGGATTATTCTTTGGTATGCTTTCCAGTACAGTGACTCAACTGCCATATAAATTACTGTAGCTAAATATGCTGCCATCAACATTAGTTAGTGTGAGAATTTGGGTTTCGAAAGTGTCTGCCCTGTATGTTTTCCTTGGGTATATTCCAGTATTGCAACTGAGTCAGTTGAAATTAGTATTGTAATACTAGCTTTTGGGGGAAAAAAAAAAAAAAAGGAATAAGTCTGTGAGAAAGGGATGGGAAACTAAAGAGTCTTCTCCATGTTCCATGTGACCAGAAAAAGATTCTCATACTTCACTTTCCTTCATTCTAACGCAATATTTGAGATTCTGTTGTACGAACACAACTGTTCTAAGTGAAAAGGGTATTATTACTACATGGGTTTCTTCAAAGGCCTTTTATAAACGTAAAGGAAGTTGAGCTAATTTCTGCTAACAGTCTCTAGATTTGAAAGTTCTGCATCTGAAATTAAGGATATCTAGAATCCATTTACTTCATCGTACCACTGCCTAAATTCACTGTCCTGTAGAATTCTTAAAACTCTGTCCCCAGAAGGGCAGGTAGGTATTGAAGTGGTATTATTTAACTAACAATACATTACCTAGTTTACAGAATTGCCCTTTGTGGCCATATATTTAAGAACCAAGTTCTGCATTTAAACTGATGATTCCATTTAGTACACCGTCTAAAATAACAGCATGTTTTCTCCAAAGCTAAACTAAAAAAAAAAAGTAATAGATATTAAACAGTTATACAAGAGACTCATAAAAATACAGCATATTGTATCATTCTTTTGAACACTGTAATTTATAATGACAGAATATCTTAGCTTACTTGATCTGAAAAGTTCTGTTGATTACTGTTGATTTATTTTTAATTTGTAAAACACTTCCTGTATTTAAGTTTTGTGCAAATATGCTTTATATACTCAGTGCCAGAAAATAATGTTACAATAAATTTAAGATGGAGAAGACATTGTGTTTGTAATACAGCAAAGATGGTCACTAGCCCTAGAAGAATCTCCTTTTGTTCATCCTGTGAACAGTCTCTGCATTTCTCTAATTGTAACTTCCTTTGTTAAAGGAAGCTGCACAGTGGCATGAGTTTCTACATTTGTAGACAATCCTGCTATGATTATTGTCCAAGGCCTACTGTAACCACAGGGTTCTTGTTTTATTTCAAAGCAATTTATCATTATTCTTATGAGACACAGAACACATCAATTTAGATTGTCTAGAAGAATAAGCATTAATGAAAAAGCATTACAAAGGCACCTTCAAGCATTGATAGTTCTTCCCAAAAGATGAATAATACATGAAAAAAGAGAAAGTGCTTTTAGAAATAAAACATATTAATCAACATATTTCCTTCTTTTAGTTTTAGCTCGATACGGAGAATGCAATCCTATAATTAGCTATAAGGTAAAAGTATTAAAAAATGAAAGGGAAAAAAAATATCAAACCTGCTCCAGTTGTTTAATATCGTTCAAAAACCAGCAAGCTTAGGATACTGCTTGCAAATTAGAGATCATACTTCTGTTTACTGTTATAAAAACAATTTCTTTACAGTGGTTAAACATCAAATCATCTAAGCATCATTTAGCTATGCATCAGTGAAAACCAACTTAGTATCCTTTCAGTTATATCACAGCAGCTGAGATTTATCTGATCAAACTTCTGGGAAATACAGAGGTTATGATTTAAAACACTCCATAAGAATCATTATCTTTTGCAGTTTACCCACCACTGAAACAATATAGTATATCACAAAATAGTGCAAATATCAATGTGGAGATGAAGATTTTATATTTCATCATAACTCTCAGATTAGTGAGGAAAAAATTATTCAGTTATTCAGGTAGATTTATTTCACACACATACCCCACTTGTAACTTTCACTGCTATTGAAAAGTACCAGAAAATTAATTTAGGAGCAGATATTTACTGATTGGAATGAGTGAAATACAACTTTACTATCTTAGTTATCTTAGCTGATCCACTAATGTGGATCTAACTAATTCTGGAATGTTTAATAGCAGTTCAACTCCTTCACCTCTGTGCCGGGAGTTACAAAGGTGGGAAGTGGGACATCGACTTTATACTACCTGGAGTAAGCAACTTCCCAAGAATCTGAACTAAAAAAACGATTTATTTCAGAAAGAACACTGAACAGCCTTCATTCATTATTAAGTAGGAACTAGATTTTAAACACTGCATGGCCTCCCATTTTAAGAAACTGAAGACAATGATAGACAACATTCTGCTTCACGTTCTCTGTGAAGACAGAAGTGCCAGAGCAAAAAGTCAACAAATTGGATCAATACCAGATTTGTATGTTCACCACTAAGAATTTAAATTTGGTACCTGTTAATTCACAACTTGTTCTTGCAAAAGGGCATGCACAAATACAGAACCGTACACAAAATCAGTTCTTACAGTAGATAGTATGATAGCTAATTATATAGTTCAAAACCCTAAAACGTGATTCAGATGACTCTGAAGTTAACATTTCCACTTCGATTCAGTTCTGCATGCTCACATGCATGCATGCATTTCAGTTCTAACATGCTGCAAACTATCCAAGATATCTGCAAGATACTGGCAGGTCTAACGAAAGATTCTCATCCCTCTGAAGCAGCTGCAGATCACACAGGAAATTACATAGCACACAACTTACTGCTACCATGTGGCATTAAAACAAGAAGCCCAGGTTATTACTAAAAAGGACTGGCAGTTTGGAGAAAAGTGTCAACACATTTTTTGCATTATCGAGCTAAGAACAGCTCTTCTCCAAACATGTCAGGGATTTCAGCTATACGTCAATAAAACTATTTTTGATTTCCCAAAGTTTGCAATGCTAGAAATTTGCAAAAGCGTAAGGCAGACTCGTGAGAAATCGCTTAGATACTCTGATCATTTCAGCTTTATAAATTGGCTTTGATCAAAAATTGCTGTCTGTCTATTTCAAGTCTTTCCCATCACTCTCAGTTCAAATACACATCCCATGGCTTTCAATCATCGTTCCCACAAAGCTGCTGAACAGATACTGCAGCATTCCCGCAGGTGCACAAGGCAGCCAAGCAAGTTTCCATCAAGTCTGAAGGAATTTTCAAGCAGCTGAATAAATCAGTTTCTCTCAGCTAGAAGTTACGTATCTTGCACATGCCTTCATAGTGAAGTTTAATCAGATATTATACCACTTACAAGTTTTTCCCCTTCACACAATGAATCTACCATGAAGACTATTTTTGAGTGGGAGTAGAAGCTGTTTCTAACTGAATCAGTTTAAGCAAAATGTTGCAGAACAGATATATTCACAGCTAGTAAAGACAGAACAATTTCAAATTCACCCTGTACCTGTGTTAGTATGACTCTCGTGAATGGCCTCACAGAACCATGACAGCAGTCATGGTCCAGAAAAACTAAATACTAAAAGATGCTTCAATGAGGCTGAACTTTGTACAGTCAAGTCAGACACCACAAATCACCCTGGCACTAAAACAACTGAGGTATAGAACAGTAGCAGGACTTGCTTCAGGCTACTCTAATTGAAACAGTACTTGCTGTGCACATAAGCCATTAAGGGAATTTCTACATCAACATGCTACTATCTTGAAAGAGCTCTAGAGAAATAGATCTTTCTTAGAACCTTAACTTTAGATAGTGTAGAACAAGGCACACAGGTTATGAGCATTCCAGCATGTGTTCATGCAATTTCAAGCAAGATTTTAAATAAATAAATAAATACAATCTCTGAAGTTAAAGGTTAAACTTTGGGAAAAGAAAAGGTTAACATACAGAAGGGAAGTGTAATAATTTGGGAAGTGTGAGGGACAACAGAGAAGCACAACTTTTCTATTCCAGTCAAATTTGTGTTGATGACTTTTATGACTTAGACAATAGTGGTGTCTTACTGGATCAGACCTAAAATCACACAGCCTACACCCTTCTTCAGACAGTAACAGCACAAGTGGATATTAAGACAGGAGGGTAAAGAAAAAAAAATAATGTTATTTACTGTAATGGTAGCTTTCAGCAATGAGTAGCTGAGAGAATTCCTACGAACTATAGCTGGATAATCCTCAATCTATTGGACCCCCGTGAACTTGACTATTTCTTTATTGAACCTATTTGTTGTTTTGGATGGCAGAACATTTTGCAACAATAGGAGTATGTACTGTGTGAAAAAAAAAAATGCTTCCTTTTGTGTTAAACATGATGAACAGACTGTCAAAGATGTCTTTACACATTTAAATCTTGCTTCTAATTCACTTCAATAATCCTTCCGTACTTTTCACACTTATTTCTCTATACTATTTTCAGTTCTCTTTCATTTGTATTTCATGCAGAAACTCAAAAGTGAACTATCTTCCACATTTCATTTAGAAAACCTCTTCCAACTTTTCACTCTACAACCCCTCCATAGCTACCATTATCTGAACTACTGCAGTGTCTGCCTTACACTGCATTCAAAAGCACAGGAGAGGATACATGCTTGTGTCACGTGCAGTTTAAGTACACAACATACTGTGCTGAGTTGTTACAACCCTTTCTACAGTCTACAGATACTTGAATTGGAATAGTTTGTCTGAATAAGGGAATGCGTTCAAAAAACCTATACTGCAAGGTCACCAAACAAAAAAGTACAGGTTCCAATGTACTGCTTACACATTTTTAAGAGACATTTATCGAAAGAATTAGATTTTTTTTTTTCCTAATGCTTACACAAGACTTTTAGTTCTATTCCTGGCTCTGTCACTTGTATTAGTATCCTCCTAGGAAATGTTCTGTGCTTCAGTTAAAAATGGCTTAAGAAAATATTTCCCTATCTTCACAGCAATGATGTGAGGCTTAAAGTCCACAGAAATCCACACAAAAGATATTCTTATGAACACAAAATGTGGTAACAGTACAAAATTTCAGCATGTCTGTTGATCATTATAAGGAGTGCCAAACACATCTTTGTATCTGGAAGAGGAATTGTCTGTATGGCAATGCAAATCTTGACAGAGATTGGTCATCTAGAGCTATGAATGTTTTCTCTAAACAGTTGCTGCTATTATAAACTCAAAGGTAGTGTTCCAGGTATTGTCTGTTCTCTGAAGCAATGTTCAAATAAGCCCACTGAATTCTAGACAAAATAGAATCAAGAGTCTCCTCTAGAACCTAGTGAGATGGTACATCTAAATCAATACAGCTGGGACACCAGCATCATCAGTGAGCCACGACTGCAGAGCTATAGAAAACATTCTGTTTGCAAAATGTTATTTGCTCAGTCATTCTCTAGGAAAAGCATTGAAAGTCAGACCACCTGTATTTCAGTTTTTGGCAGCCTTATTAGTCAACCAGCTTGTCTTGATCCTAAGCAGCCACTTCTCAGCAGGAATAAATTTCTTATGCGAGAGTGTTCTTGCACTATGGAGTTTAACCTGCTTCATCTGCTGCAGCATGACACCACCATAGCTTTTCTTATTTGAAGCCTTTACTGAACCACAATTCTACTGACAGGGAAAACCACCACACACTAAAGTTCTCTTTATTAAATAATTTCTTAAAATTATATTTAAATATATATATATTTCACAATAAAGGATTTAAACAGAAGAAATATCTTGTCTAAAACAAGAACTACAACTGTCAAGAATGGTACAAAAAAAAAACAACTGACCAAAACCATGGAAAATTGATCCAGTAAAGCAAAAGTTTATGTGAAAGGCTTGGTTTCTGCCATGAAAATTAAAATGGAACACACCAGATACCAAGAATGCAGTTGCCAAAATTTATTTTTTTTCAGTTATTTTAAATGAATACCTTGGTTGGCTGATTTGAACAGTTTTGAGTTTCAGGATGCTATTGTTTCCCGATTACAAATTATACAAATTAAATATCGACCTATAAAAACTACATCCATAAATGTGCAGTAACCAGAAGGTTGCTGTGAAGATCAAAAACAAGTTATACAGTCACTGATTGAATCTATCCTCAAGTTAATGATCGAAACAATACAAAAACAACCCTAATAATTGAGAGCCACTCCCATCTTGTAACATTCTTCACATCCTCTGTAAAATTATATGTCAACAGCACAGCAATCTTAATAAAGACATTAGTGATAAAGCAAACTAAAAGGCTAAAGTGTCAATATAAATTATTTTTTTTCTCCATTTACCATGCTCAAGGATAAAAAACCTGTTAGAATATACCAGGAAAACCCAGCATTGTTATTGTCTATGCCCTCCTCTTATATAAGCTATGGAACGTTGTCCTGTAACTGCACTTCAATACTTGAAATCAACACAAAATCCAAACAAACAATAACAACTGTGAAGTTATTCTAGTCTTTGTAGCTTCTGGGCTATGTCTTCTACTCATAGGAAAAAAAGACTGAATCTTTTATAAGGGCAACAAAATTCTTAGTACCATGAAATGTAGTAACTACAACATTATATGCATTTCAATATCAGAAAAAAAGCCGTTTCAAACTTCACCTTGCTTATTATCAAATACACATATCCCAAAAAGAACTCAGTAACACACATATACTTGATATGTGAAGAGAAACACTTAATCTGGAGTATGTAACAATGCTTTTCACTACTATTTACTGAAATATCTATCAAAATATAAAGACTTCAACTCTTCTACATTATCCTTAAATTGAAATAGCTTGACTACAGTCACAGAAGTCTCTTTTTCATTATAACTGTGGAAAAAAATATGATTAAAACCCCTAAAAATAAACATAGTTGAAGAGATCATTGAGATGCATTCAATTTAGAAATCTTGACACTCAAAAAAACCCACAAATCATAATGAAAATGTTGCTGTGAATTGGAAACATTGGCTTTCTGCAATCATCTATTCAAATTAGTAGCAGTTAGTGACTGAAATACTCAAATAATTCATTGGCTGGAGCCACAGAACAAAAGGCCAAATAGAACACATGGTATTAAAAGCGAGCCCTTTGATGCTCGTCTACCTGATTTACCGTGTAGGGTAGAAGAACAGTAACTTGCAACAGTAACCAGCAGTTACTGGTTGTTTTCGGTTCTGCAGCTTTTTCAGCTTTTTAAAAAAGATAATATTTCAGGGTCAGCACACATTTGCTTCATGAAAGTTGGATTTCACTCACGATTTCTATCCCTGCAAAGATTTAAACAGGATATTTTCATTGTTTCGTAAGTGTGCTAGCTGAAGAAGTGGTAAATCCAGTTAGTAAATAGTTGTTAGAATATCAGTCAAGAAAAACTACAGCGCTTCAAAGACATACCAGATCTCATACTTGGGTTTGGTACTATCTTGAAGAGCATAAATCACAATTTCAAGCTTCTCTTTGGGTGTAGGTGTAGTCACTTTCAAAAGTAGACTTAATCAGAGTTTGTACAGAATTCTGTCATCTGTGACAGGATCAATATGAGCGTTCACACACACACCAAGCCAGTGGATGTGAATAAAAGTATGTTAAGTTTTTGTCTTTTAATTCAGCAACCTGTTTTGACGTGTGAACCGCTCAATTGTAAGACACAATTTCCTGGCTGAATTACTGCCACTAAGCATTTTGTGAAAATTATCAATGCTTCTAAGGCCTTAAATGCCAATAATGACTTGATTCTACTACGAAATGCAACTGTTACAGATATAGGTGTTGATTATTCATGCAGCAGTAACAATGCCAACTAGTGCCTGAAGGTAGACAAAGATATTCTTATTAGAAATAAATCTTAAGAATTATCTTTTTAAAAAGAAATCTAAACTACAATGCTAGCGCATATGCTTCTAATTTTAAAATAGGATGAGAAGCCAGCAAACTTCTACCCTAATAGTCTAATAGTACATTTATACTATAGTGAAATTCTTTACTTAAAGGGGAGAGCTTTAAATAAGCTAGCTTGGGTAATAATTACTGTGCAATTGCTCCCACTTCAAGTCCAACAGAAGCTAGTGCAACCCCAGCTGAGCACTGAGCGCTCCAGTTCCACTGGATGTATTCAGAATATACCATGGATGATGGCATTTGCTAAAAGGCACGGAGGTCTCTGCTCTCTGCCTCTGGATATGCGTTGCTCTTGCTTACTCCTGGCAAAAATGTTGGACCTGAACCTCCACAAGGGTCAATTTAGTTCATTACAAGGAGAACAGAATATACTTGCAAAAAAACACAGATAGTCATATGCAGGTAACTGAGTAAAATGTGGTCACAGAGGGGTCCAATGAAGAGCAGACACGAAACACAGGAAGGAGCAAGAAGCATAAATGGGAGTGAGAGAAATAGAAGCCAGAATTTAGCTTTTTTTCTGCAGTGACACTAAACAGCTCCATTGAACAGGAAACTGTCGTCTGACCCACTAACATATTGGAATTTTTTGTGTGATTACCTCTGTCAGTGGCACAGATCTACCCAAGCTAACTGACCAATGGCTTTTTCTCCCATAGTTTTGATTTGAAACCCTAGTAAGTAACTTTGAAAGAAAAAATAATAATCAGAATTATATAAAACAAAATATAGCAAGAAGTGTTCTCAAAGTGAGGTCTTCAGAATCATTGACATTTAAAAGAGAAACTACAGTTGACTTTGTTTTGTCACTGCACACGATATGTAGTTGTAATTCGTTCCTGAATGGAGAAACATTTCCTTTCTGATGATGAATAAAACATCCCAGGAGTACACAGAAAGAAATGGAAACTTAATTTGTTTTTATTCATCAAGTGCAAGCTTGAAAATGTAATTTCTCATTTCTTGTTTTAGAAAATTATGTTGATATATTTACAGGCATAGCAGCTACATAAAAATTATGGTATGGCATCTATAAATGACAAAACAGGAAATTGAATGCTATTTTCTTTAGTGAGTTCTCTGTCTTAATATCCTAGGCTGTTTTTTTGTTGGTTTTTTTTTGTGGTGTTTATCATCCCAAACATATTTATGCACATCAGCAGATTTCCTTTTGGGTACATCTGAAAGGCAGTTGCATTTCTGAATGCAAAAATACACAGAATCCAACAGCTAAGGAAGGGTCATATACTAAGAGTAACAAGTTTTTTGAAGCAGTTAGTACGATTCATTTGAATTGAAGTAATTGGGCAAAGAGAAGGAGGCCATCAGCTGCAAAAGAGAAAGCTTTTCTAGCCAAGGACACTTGTTACTTGAGATGAGTAATTCCCAGGGGCTTAGAAGTGTATTTCCTAATTGGGCTGTTTGAAGATCAGAGCTAAACAATTCATTTGCCATGCTCACAGCAAAGGACAGCAGATAATATAGGAAGCTGAAAGATGTTGGTCCTGAAATTAAGTTTCCCTACCAATCTCAGAAAAAGAAGATCTTTTAGCAGCTTTGGCATTTTAATAAACTTGTCAGAAGAGTAAAGCACACAAAAAAGTTATAGCTCTGTGGGATTCAGTCCTTAACAAATGCTGTACAAAAGCTTTTAAATCTGCTAGGTGGCCTTATGTATCACCAAGGACAAAACAGCTTCTAAGGAAACGTTTACTGAGCGAGGCACAGACACACACAGAGGTCAGTGCATCTCGTTGCAAAAGGGAGAACTTCCAACTACACAGGAGTTCCCCCTTTCTAATTAGACACATATTAGAAACCGCAATGCATCACAACGAGCAGTTCTATAACACCTCATCTTCCCACACGTGCTTTAGAGGAAGATGCAAGAAAGTGTAAGCTGGCAGTTACGAAGAAAGCCATAATAGTAACTCTTATTCTTAATCCTCTCAGCTGTAGTTAAGCTGAGTCCTTGGTGGGACAATTGTGTTACACTTTCCCATGGTAAGTGATCATACACAACTAAGTCTTACCAAATCAGCTGGTAAACATTTTAACTTCCAGTGACTGGCAACATTCTGCTTCATATCTAAAAATCTATTTTGAGAAGTCTAATATCTAAACGCAATAACATTATTCCCTCCATGCAGCCATGTGTAAAGACTTACTGTGTAACAATTCTAGCACATTTTTCAGAGAAAAACATGTAATACATAAATTTGAGGAAAAAATCTTGTATACTTTAAAAGAAAAAAGAATATTAAGAGAAGAATGATATTAAACATTTAAGTTAGCCATTGCTTCTCATGCACAAGCGATATAAACATAAACCAAACTTTTTTTTCCCCAATTTAACAAACTGAATAGCTTTGCTCTTCTCTTCTCTTATGCAGTGGAGTGTATGCAATTTTCAACTGACAGTTTTAATTTCTGATCAATCTAATTCCTAGAGACTGATCACAACAAAACCACATTTACACTGCTATTTTCACTGAGTAAAAACGTGAGAGGGAGTTAGTCTCAGAATGGAGATTATATGGAGAAATCAGTATCTAATACAAGCAGTATAATAAATGTATTACAAAATTGTTACACACAGACATTATAAGTCTAACTATGAAGTTAACAGGAGCTGCACATGAGTTATGTTTATTATAGAATTGCTCACCCTGTTCTCCCAACACTACAAAATCTCTACAGGCAGAGACATTCAATTGCCATTCAGCAAAGAAGCGGCAAAATGACCCTGCCAGAATCCCCTGCCCCCCCATCCCGCCAAATGCCATCGTCAATGGGAGAACACATTTGTACGTCCTACACACCTAATTCTTGTACCTCTTTACATCACAGTCACACGTCTGCTCAGCCTCAACAAAGTACTAGGAACAATCTGAAGTTTGCAAAGCTGATAAAATGCTTGTTGTGATATTTCTGATACATGCCTCCTGCAGCACACTTTACAAAGTATACTGCCCATCACAAAGTGTTTTTAATAGCTGAGGCTTCATCTCCTGTGTTAGGAATGAATTCTCGATTTTGTCAGGGATGGAGAGGTACCAAGCCAAAATAAACGTGCTTCACTGGATATGCCTCTGAAGAGTACAAATGTTGTGAAACACAGGTTAAGAAGTGCATTGATCTGCTCATGCCTCTTGAGAACTCTCTACAGAAAACTAGTCTCTCAGAATGTCTGCTGTGTTGAAACTGATACTATTTAGAGAAGATTTTCACATCCTTAAGCAATCTTAATAAATGGATGAATGTCTCTTCCCTTGGCTTTTTTGTGGGGTTTGGGTTTTTTTTCGGTTGTTGCTTTTTTGTTTTGTCTTTTTTTTTTTGCTGTTGTTGCATGAGGCAAAACACAACAGCAGCAAATTAAAGCTGCTGAGCCTAAAAGTGAAGGCTTAAGCCCTAACTCGAAAATAATATTCTGCACTGTGAAAATATGGTTCGAAACCAGAAAATAACCAAAATGAAAAGGCAGTTGTTTTCCAGAAATTGTTTTATGCTTCTTGTCTAGAAGTCTGTATTCTTTATTGTGGAGTCTATAAATTTTTCCCCTTTGTCTAGTATAATTTCACTTTGCTGCAACATAACGTTTTTGCTGCCAGTATATTTATTTCAAAAGGTCTTTTACTCAACATAAGGAGCAGGGTTTGTTTTTTTTCTTTTATATGACAATCCACAGAATTAACAATGAAAATAAAATACAAATCATAGACTTATGATTTGAAGCTTCCAATTTCAAATGAAACTTAAATTAATCATGCTATTTTTTTCCAAACTATATCAAGCTTTCTGACAGCATCTTTTCCAGCCCTATTCTTTACAAATAGAATAATTTCACAGTGCAACACACAACTGTGCTTCTCCTACACATTTGATCCTCAAAGTTCATTTCTCCCAAAAGATTAACTTTATTGGCTATTGAGATTGCTTCCCATTAAATAAGAACTTCTACTGTCCTGCTGCTGTTTTGATGTATATATTGTACCCTAGCAAATCTGGTATAGTTAGGCTGAAGGACAACTTCTCTGGAATAAACTGTTTCTGTTGGATCTTGTTTGCTCTGCTGAGACAGTGTAAACAAAATCTTTAAAACAATTTACTTAATTCCAGAAAACAGAGTTGTCTCTTACAGGCCCGAGATTTAGAGTAAGGCGCAGGAAAACAATCATGTCAGATGTGCAACCTGCAGCCAGTTGACACAGGCACTACATCAGAAGAGAACAGCACATAATGCAACGAAGTTGAAGGTACAAGAGACCTGACGTTGCTTTGTCTTGACACGCAGACATAAAACTGTACAGTCGTATTGGTGATTCAGGTGGAGGAAGAAGCTACACAGCTTCTGATAACCACATACTGCTTAGACAGTTCTATAAGAATGCCCTCACTGTAGCTGATACTCCTATCCTTGAGCAGTGTTTATACCAACACTTCTTTCAAACCCATACGCAGCATGGTTCTTGGATCTGTCTGATGCTGTAATGGTACTGCTCATGTAAGTTAGATTACTAACTCTAGCAAATTGCAATAACTTTCAATATTTAATTCCTAATCAACAAAAAGAGAAACTAATATCAGGAAATGAGTAGCAACAAATAAAATGCTCAAATTAAATCCTTCTTACATTGTAGAGTATCATGTAAGGATAAGAAATTTTAATTTACTGAATTAAAAATATTTTAGATTAACTCTCATTCTTATGATAATAATAGGTTAAGCATCTGAAAAATGCAGAATTGTAAACTGAATAACCTGTATAGCCGTACCATTGGCTGTCAATCACAGTAAGGATGAAAATTTCAGCATTTAGTAGTAATAATACTGGTTTCATTTACTGCTTTTACTGTAAATAACTCTTTGGGAATCAAACTTTCCTTCCATCTAACAAGCATCATCTGTTGATTACAGCAAGACTTCAAAATAATTCTTTTTATTTAATCAAGCTATTTTAGAAATCAACCTCGCTCAAGTGCTAACTACTAGTGGCAGTCATAAGGGATGGGTCTGGTCATGAAGGCTGCAGTGGGCTCAAAGCAGATTCAGGGGAGACAGATAACACAACAGCCAAGGGCTTATCTGAGCAATGCGCTCACCCAACCACAGTACAGCTCAAGGTGCAACTCAATCCAAATTTAGAAGAAACTAACAACTGTAGTTGGTATGTAAGTATGACTACGAGTCACTGATCTTACTCCACATAAACAGTGGACACAGTGGGCTAGATGCCAGGATCTCCCCCTTGAGTAGGGACACTTCTCAAGGTTACTCCTCAAGGCTGATGGAATCCTTATCGCATCAGAGAGTAAATGAATTGGGAAGAAGCACACTGAAACTTTGAAATCTTAGCTAAGTGATATAAAGGATTGATTGTGCATGTATAATCTTTAGACATAAACCACTGACCAAGTCTAAGTCTGGATCCAGCTGCACCTGAACTTCCCTCTGAGAAGAGCTTTATGAAGCAAGTGGGTCCCTTCTGAACCTTGTGATTCAAAGGGATAGTTTCTCTGACAGTTTTGTCTGACCTTGTCCTTTGTGCAGTGAACAATCAAGTACACCTTGCCGTCAAATTCTGTTAAATCACTGTCACATTTCCTATCAAACTCTGTTAAATCACTGTTTTGTAGCAATAAACATATTTCTACTGTTCTTTTATGAGCCAAGTGCGTGTCTCAATTCATGACAAGCTGTTAACTGTAATTGAAATCAGAAGGACAAACCTTTTGTCCAGCTGAAGTACATACAACATACATTGAATTGATGGAGTATGTACATATGCACAAAGTACATATGTATTTCAATGAATGTATCTTCTTGGGCTTATACTTCATTTCTTTCTCTAGTGGTAGATATCTCAATTTACCAGATATACTAAAAAAAAAAAAATCAAAAAAATCACACCAAAATCATACATAGAAGTGTTAGAATTGTGAAACAAGATTAACACGATGAATAAATTTTTCATTTAAATACTTCCTGTTTAACAGAGATTTACACACTGGCAGTCTATAGTGTTACATGAAGGTGCTGGTCAAACATTAGAAAATAAATACTGCAGTAGGAATGTATTTTTAAAAAAATAATTCTCATAGTAGTAAGGTGGTCTAGAATTAAGAAATGAGACTGAGAAATAGGAGACGCAGCTTTATCCTCAGGTTTTGGGTTTTAGTTTTGTTTTGAGGTTTTTGTTGGTTTGTTGAGTGTTTTTATACACTTAATCAGAAGTAAGCACATTATTTCTGTGACTCAGATTGCGTCTGTCCTCTAAGAAAAAAATATTTTACACCAACAATGATTAATAACAATGCTTAATAACCTGCAACTGGAGTCCTTTCTGAAACAGGCAAAAGTATGCACATCGTGCCCCAGGCTGTTACGACCTTATTCTAAAGACATAATAGACCCAGACAAGAAAAAAAACCAGTGACTCTCTTTGCCCACAATGAAGAAGATTCAAATATAAGTGCCCATTATTGCAAGTGGATTTTTAATACGTTACTTGTTATTTGGAAAAAATACTTTATAGCTTATTGTCCTAAACTGTGACACTGCATGAAGCACATAATTAATTTGCTTGACTCAAAAGGCAAAATCCTTAAAAATGTTTTTAACTACAAATTCTATAAAGCATTTACAATTACCCATCACAGTTCTTGTTTTGTAAATCCAAAACCAAGGAGACTTAGTCAAAACAAAAAAGGAAACAAAAGCTGAATTAAAGATACAGTCAGCTGTTACCCTGAAGAAGATAATCAGGGTAAAATATTCACTAAATTGATTAGCAATTTGTCATATTTAAACCATTAGAAAAGTGCAGATAGATTAATTAAACAGTTAATTTAAACTTTGTATAGGAAAAAAAAATCCTTAGCTTGTTTTCCTTTCTTTCAAGGATTCACTTGTAATGTCTATTCTGTAATTGAAGTTATTTTGTTGTATACAGTCAACATTAAGAGTTGGTTTTACAAGTGATTGAAGCTCTTCTCAAAGTGAGAAACTTAAGAGTTTAGATTTCAATTCTCCAAATATTTAATATCATTAGAACTCAGTTTAGGAAAGAAAGGGGTTTAAATAGCATGTCAGCTGAAAGGCTATGAAAAGCTGTTAATGTATCAGTGAACTACACTGAAACATATTCTAATGCAGCCTGATAAATCCTAGGCAAAACCATAACATGAGCTCTAATTTTAAAAGATATTAAATAAATAATATAAAAATATGCCAAATTTCAAATATAATAAAGCTCTTGAAATTAAAGTATTAGAAAAATCAGATAAAAACTTTCTCTTCATTTCTGCTCAAATTTCCAACATGATTCATCTGTATTTTAGACTAAAACGACTGACTATGGCAATATGTGGAAGGACCATAGAGCCCTTGGTTCAGTTCCATTTGATGTAAGACAGCATATTATTTAATTAAACAGGCATCTTATCAGATATTAAAAGAGCTTCTTGGGAATGTGACTTCTACCTAATGAAGCCTGAGTGACAAGTAGCATGTTTCTGCTGTTTATTTCTCAGGAAAATATTAAATTCAAGACAAGCTTGAAAGTGCCTGTGTTAGTTTTGTTTGTCTTTAATAGTTGTAAATCAGTGATACTGATTTGATATGGAAACAGTATATAACCTGAAAGCTTCACAATGCCTTCCATGGTAAGTAAAGGAGTTCTGAGGAAGTCAGAGATGCTTACAAGAGTCTCTTTATTATGCAGTGTTAAAATGCTGTTAAAGGATAACTGTGATTATATACACCCCTACACCATCATTTCAAGAGCTGTAAAAAACACCAAAACCCAATAATTCTTACAACACCAGCTCTTCAGCTTGGTTTAAAGAAAAAGTCATAATTCACAATAGGAAGAAAAGATTAAAAAATAGATTCTATTTAATCTACATTAAATCCCTATCCCCCAGGCTACTTTTGTTTTGATTATTTCTAGCATATGTAGGTAAATGAAGAGGTAAAGCTGATAAATTCAGTCTCTTGCTGTTAGTGCCTCTACAAACTCAGCAATTTAATGTTTAAAAGATATCATGCTTTCTAAACTATAAATCTGTATGTAAGTTTCAGATAAGCATTTAAGTATGTGATTCAGAAAGAAAGAAAAAAAAATCAAAGGAAGTCTTAAAAAAAAATCTTAGCTACAGATTGATTCCATCTCTTACCTTCATTTTTTCACAATGGCAGCCATATTTTTATGAGTGCATAAAAAGATAGTGGCAAACAAAAAGTTGCACAAAGTACTAGATAACTATTAATGCGTGTCCAGATTGGTATTTCCAGTTTTCCAATACAAAAAAAAACCCAGAGTAAGATTTCAAAATGATTTGGGCTTATTTCCATTCCTCTAAGACTCTGAATGCAGGTTCATTTTGGCAGTTTAAAATAACTTAGAAGCCCTCCCTCCTCCTTCCCCCATCACATTAAAAAAACCAAACATTATTTAAAGGGCAAGAACACTATAAAGAAGAAATAAATTATTTGAAAAGTAATTACATTTCAACTTCATGCATGTTGAAGCTCACCATCAAAAACCAGCATTAGGGAGAGTTTCTCTGAAACCCTTCAGAATCTTTCCTTTATGTATGCTAAAAAAGAATTTTCTCTACTTGATGTTCCCATTCACTGTTCAATAAGAGATGGCCTTAAAACACTTTGTGATGCTTCTTGCTGCCACAGAAAGGACTGTGTTGTCATACAAGGACACTGTGAGGTAATATATGAAAAAAAAACAACAACCCACAAATGGGAAAAAAAGAAACAAAGCTGAAAGGGAAAAGCAAGGCTTGGTTATAGTGAAAACAATACTTTGCTAAGAAATTAGACACAACAGTTCATAAAAGAAAGATTCTGAAATATTTTGATTTTTGCTGATTGCCAATTTCTTACTTTTGTTTTCCTCAGTTTAAGTAACAGATGTTGCTCAGTGTCAGGGTATTTGCACTCAGTGTACTGTACTGACTGTATTTTGAATTTTTTTTTACACTTTCTGCTTTAGTGTTGCTGGCTCAAAGAAAAACTGGACTTACTGGCTTTTTTTAAAAAAAGGAATGTAATTTGGAAGAAAAGATTTTGTCAAAGTGAAGCTTTACCCACATTTCAAATCCACTTTAATGTAACAAGATCTACATTATACACTACATTATAATGTAACATGAATCTACATTTTCCACAGCAATTAAATAACAAATAATCTTGACTAAGCCTAACCAAAAAGTTCCCAAAATTAAAATTAATGGATCTCTTGCTTCAGAGATCACTTATCAAAATGTTTGCAAAATGTACTTGATTTACCTTCACAAGTGACGAAGCTAGCAGCTAATTGCATGATTAGTAGACATGACTCCATCACGAAAACCACCTAAATATAAAAGTCTTTTAAAATTCTATTTTGTATCCTCAAACCTAAGACAATGCACAAAAAAACCACATGTTTTCTTCTGATTCTTGATTAGAATGAATGTAATTAGAAAGTAAACAGAATGCATAAAGCGTAACACCACAGATTTGCCCGGTCACAGGTCTGTGCTCGTGACAAAAGCACCTAACACAAATCTATTCTAGCTCAGGACTATAATCATTACCTTCTTAAGCCTTAGCAGTATCATCTACAACAGAGCAATTCTAAATAGGTAATTATTTAAGCGCTTATTACAGAGTGTAGACACTGAGAAGTGGTACAGAATATGGCTTGCACCACCTAGGACTTGATGTAAAACAGCGTTTGCAGAATATTATATTTTTGAGATAAATTATATCAGTGTAAGGTCTGTATATCAGTGCAATGCACCTGCCTTTGTTCCTTCAGTAATGTGGCTTTATATTAAAAAAGAATAGATGTGACCTTGCCAATTATGTCATCATACTTTGCTAAAGGTTACTTTGTTGACTATCCATGTTTTCCCTGAAGTAGCAGTACATTATTCTGAAACTAAAGAACTCTGCAGGCTCCATGCCTCACAGCTATACCACATCATGTTTAGCTTCTCTACATTTCAATATATTCCAAGAAAGATTTTCTTGGAAGAGCTATGTTCCAGAAACTATTTATACTAAGTTTCGTCTCTGTACTAATTTCCGGAGTATAAGTGAGCCTTAATGTAACTGAAAAACAAATACTTCTGCATAGAAAGTAAATATTGAAACATTTAATATGTTACCTGAACACACATACTCTTAATAACTTCAATTAAAAAATCATGATAAAATTACAATACCTGAAATATTTTAAAGGAATTTAAGTAATAACAAACAAAAAAGATTGCTACAGCTTAATGTTGCTTTTTCTTTTAATCAGCTGTTCTAACTGCACAATATATAGACAGGATTAGCTGTCTTCAGAACTAAATTCAAGATTGTAAGTGCTCTGGCACACTGGCAAACATGGACAAAGGTTGTGAAGTCACACAAATACACAGATGGAAAGTTCAAGAAAAGAACCACACACAGGTGAAAGGCCAGGGTCTGATCTCAACAGTCAAAGGTTTTCAACTAGTTAATACATATTTTTTAAATAAACAAAATCCAAGATAGTAGCTTCCAATAATAATAATATAGTTGCGATCTGAACTGATATTGAAACAGAACACCACCTCAGCATGCTCAGTAATTCCAGAATGCAAATGAAACTTCGTTAAAAACCCTAGAATTTATACCTTCTATTTCCTCAGACCTTTGTCTTCTTTCTTAAAGTATTGATTACTTAGTGCAATGTCATTAAAAATCAATTCGATATTGAGATCAAAATCACTTCGAGAGGAGAAATCTAAGGGGTTTTTTATCTAAGTTGCTACTTATTGAAATATCCCTTTGGGTGTCATGCTAAAGAAATAACTTTAGTAGTGAACTATATCCAAAGCACAAATCTGTAAACCTGAAATCAGAACCTACATCCTCTTCAGTTCTTCAGTATTTACAACTATTTCCAGACTTCTGAATTTCTCAACTCTCCAGGATGGAATGCTTGTCAAGAAGGGAAGACAACTGCAGCCAATCTTGATACAACACCAGAGAGCTATGAAACCTCTGCTACTCCACAAATAATCCTTAAACTCTGGAGTGCATTACTGTATTTTTCTTCACTCACTATTCTCTCATTCATGAATCTCTACTTCTCAATCTTGTCCAGGCCTCTGAATGACATCCTGTCCCTCAGGAATGTCAACCACACCACTCAGCTGGGTGTCATCTGCAAACTCGCATCCAGCCACTTGATCCCATCGTCTGTGTTATTGATGAAGATGTTAAACAACACTGGTGGACAACTACTCTCCAGATGCAACCACCCAGTCAATTCCTTATCCACTGAACAGTCCATCCATCCAATGCACATCTCTCCAATTTAGAGAGAAGGATGTTGCGAGGGATTATGTCAATGTCATGCATCGATAAATGTTAATTCAGGTTTTGCTCAGAACGATCATATATAGGTCAGGGTACAGCGCACAATTTCTAAGCAATTTTCCAAGCACTTAATAAAAATCTGCTCTTGAAAATTGAATGAAGCTTCTAAACATCAGAAAAATAAAGATGCAGAGTTATCTTCCAAAAGCAGTAATGCCAGTAAATAAGATGTACCTTTGAAGATAAAGCTTCACGAATAAATTATGATCTGACTGTGTTAGTGACTTGACTCAAAATAACAATATGTAGGGATTCTTCTTGACAAAGACCAAGCCTACGCTTCAAAATTGTAAATTCACCTATGTTTGAATTTGACAAAGATCCACTCTCACAATTTTTTTTAACAACTGAAGTATTGATTTCTGACAGCATTAAAATTAATCTGGTTTTAAGGATGCACTGTAAATTTTTTATGGTTCAAGTTTCTATAAGCTTCTGGTTTTACTACAAAATTACTCTTCATTGAAATTACATGTTTAAGCTACAAGTAATGCAGTATAAATGAGCTTGTATACAGAAGAAAAGTAGAATGACGAAAGACTGAGATCTTCTTGTCTTCCTGAGACTCTAGAATAATAGGCTTATAATGAAAGCACATTCCTCTACTCGTAAAAGCATTCTGCTCCAAGTCAATCTTGAAGGAACTACAAAATACTAAACCACAAGTACCTGAGCTGACACTAAATTATGGCTTTTGGCTAGGGACAATGAGGTCCATCCCAACCAGAATACTTACATTGTTCAGTCAAATCTGATTAGTATTTTCCCTTCGTGACACACACAGACGGAATGGACACTAGCATCAAGCCTGCACACAACACTCTAGAGTAAGAATTACATGCCCAGAGAGAGATAAAACTATGCTTAGGTTGTATTCCACACGTAACATCATTCATTTTAATTACAATCAAAGCTTGTCTTACTTTTGTTTGCAACACAGAAGAAATGATGAGAAGAAAATCTACCGAAGTTCTTTTTACATAGAATTTAAGCCAAAGGGAGCAGCTGCAAAGAATTTGGGACTGCTTTGGGCTCTTCCTTTTTGACAGACAAAAGCAGCATTACCAATGCTGCCTTAGATGCTTGTATAATTCCTCTTTGACCAGGTTGTGGAATGTCTTAGATGGTACATTTGAAAAATAACTTCTATATCCACTGCCCATGTTGCAAACTCATGTATTATTCAGCCATTGTACTGGCTTGAAACATAGTTGATGACATTCGCCTTTTTTGTCAGAAAGGGAAAACAAAAAACTAATTGTTTTCTTCGTTACCACCAGTACATTGCCAAATTAAGAGTTTGCAATAACTAGTTGATAAAATACACCTGAATGTGCCACAGGAATTATAATTAGTAGAATTTAAAATTTATTTCTTCCTTTTATTAACAGTAACGGAACCAGCAACATACCTCTCTTCTCTCTGTGAACTTCTTCCAAAAGCTTTTCTTGATTTTTTATCTGCTTAAAGAGATTCTGATGTTCAGCCTCCTTCATCTGTGTGAAGTGCTTGAGCTGTTCTCGGCTCTGCAGCAAGTAAGATCGTAGTCTTTTTTCCTTACTTTCTCTCTCCTTTACCTCCTCACAAAGCCATTGAAGCTTAGTCTACATTAAGAAAAAAAGGAAGAATAAAAAGTAAAGCATTCTAATGAAAACAAGAGGATGTAAAATGTTAAATCATCAAATTATCTTTGCAATCACATATTACTCATTTGTAGCTACTGCTGAAAAACAAAAACAGCAACAGAGAACGTGCAGATATATTAAGAGGACATATGTTGACCTTCAAGGAGTCTCAAAAGACAGATATATTTTGGCTGATAATTGTGAAGAAGCAACACACAGATTTTTTTATTTATTTTTTTTTTTTTAATCAGAAGCATAAATTTGCTATGGTAGGTATAAAAACTCTCCTTGAATTGGTGTATACATAGACACCAAGAGATACTCCTTTCAGAATACCTTTCTCTCTCTGAGACGTTCTCATGTTTTTCTTGTTTGAAAACAACTGAATCAGATCTAAAGGTTATCACCGCAGTTACTTTGATGCATTTTTTGTGAAAACGGCATTGCTATTTATTTTGCTATAGAGACAGCTATTTCTGGTTGACAACAAAATTTGGAATATTATGACATCAGTTGAAATAACAGTCTGGAAATATCAGAATTGTTGCCAAAGGAATGCTTTTCTATTTTGCCTTTTCCCCTTTAAGTGCCTTTTCCAACACACTTTCAACTGAATGATTATAAATGGAGGCAATTAAATTAATTAGTAAAATTTCAGTAGGTTTGACTATTACCTTTGTTTCTGCTAACCAGCGATGAGGATCATTCAGTACTGTTGGTGTAAGTGATATTGCCTATCGAATAGCAGGGAAGAAAGAAATAGGAATAAAAACCAGAATTAGACACAGAAAGGAGAAAGTCTTTCCCTCTTACTGGGAATTCATCAAGTAAATATTCTTTGCTAGAAATGCAGCTTGGAAACCATATCTGCAAATGGTTTAACAGAACTATTTAACCATAAATTAGTCACATTTAAAAGCAAATTATGCAAACTTGCTGATACAAATTTTGTTTAAAGGTGCAACTTCAGTTGCAACAATAGTAACTCGTATTCTGGCTCTGCACAGTTTTCTCTTAAGAGTCACTACAATCACAGAATAACAGAATGTCTTTGGTTGGAAGAGACCTTCGAGATCATCTAGTCCAACCTTTGACCAAACACTGCAAGCTCAATGACGCATTTTGAACATTCCCAGAACATCTCTCTGCATCAAGGTGTATTTTCTCAGTTTGAACCTGTATGTCCTTTTTTGAAAAGATCATATATGCAAATAACACAATCAGACTCTACTTTAAAACCTCATCCTGTGCACATTCTAAGAAGGTAGTATTCAGTTTATAGTTTAAACATGACTAGTGGAGTTAATGCAGCATAAGTTTTTTTTTATATATTGAAAGATTGATTAGAAAACAAAAAATTGAAAAACACATGGAATTCTTTGCTTAAATCACCAGTATGCAGCTCATTTTTCATTAGAGAAGACTAAGTCTGCTGTTTAAGTTCTCTGAATAAAAGCATTTATCCACTGAATTCCTCATTGCTACTGCAACTTAGGTGAGCAATTTCTTGAAATAAAGAATTTGTCTGAAACCTTTTAGAAACCATGACAATACCTAAAATACTGGGCAAAGGAACAACACAACAAAGGAAATTTCTTACCTTTAAAAAAAACAATAAAACATTCAGACCAGACACCACATCACTGTTTTAACATTTGTTTTCACATTAGGTGCCTAGTCAAAAATTAAGATTCAAACACTGTTTGACAGTGATAAGCAGCTAAAGGAATGATAAATAAGGAGAATTGTGAAAATAGGGATTGACAAAACTTCATCCAGACGATGAAAACTCTGCAGGAAGTGGGGAGGAAAATCCAAGAAAGCACGGTTCGATGGTAAAGAATCTATCTAGCAACTATAGCAGAACAAAGACTTAATAAAAAAAGACTTATCTGTAAGGATACAGAGAAGAAAGCTTGTTTGTCAAATACAGTTCCTTAGAATTCTCATATGTTTGCATACTGCAACTTCTCAACTCCATAGGGGAGTGGAGAAAAAGGCAGAACGATACTACAAGGCTGTAACAAAACTACTCCTCTCCACATCTTCAAAATAGGTGAGGAGATAAACTTAAAATGGAAAATAAAGAAAAAGGTATTTAAAATATCTTTTCAGAGTCAATGCTGAACAAATTCTATTTCAAAATCAGGCCAGCCCAAGTCAAGTGATGAGGAACTGTAGAATAGAAAGCATGCTCTATCTACATAGTAAAACAAAACAGGCATAATCTGAGTATACTCTATGGTTACAGCTAAGGCTAAAAAGTCACAAAGTCAAGAACTTGTGGTCTAAGTATCCATAATGTCAGTGAGTATGGCAACAAGCTCAGCTGGACTGTCCTTTTTCTTTACTCTCAGTTGTGTACAATGCTGATTTAAGAGGATTAGTCATATAGAATTATCCAGAGGGAGGAAAAGAGAATTCTTTCTCTGAGGAGCATGCAAAATGTTCAGGAAAAAAAGCTAATGAGAGACAAGGGATGCAGGAGAAGAAGTAAAAGAGTGGAAAAAAAATTACAGCAAGCTACACGCTTCCTGAAACTTTGAGTCAGTTTTCCAGATACAGGGACTTGCTCCACAAAAGAGGAGGTTATAAACTCTTTTCACTTCCAGTATTTACTTCCTTACTTAAAAAAAAAAAAAGCATCTAACCGAATCTTTAATAATCATATTTCTTTCATTTTTCTCCAATGTTAAAAGCCTTTTAGGTCTTTCTTGGTGACTTTCCATATCTATGGAAGTGGCCTAGAAAAATCTGCCTCAAAATTCTGGCTGATGTAAGGTTCTTTCACATAAGCAAACAAAAGGAGAACTATTTCTCACCAACAAAATTGGCAAAAGAAAGCAGTAATGATTAACCCATGGACAGGTCTTCACAGCATTTGATTCTGACACCTAGTACTGTACATTTGTGACAGTTAAATACCCATAAACCTATTGTCCATAAATTATCTACACTGGCGAAGTGATAGGTGATAACACATACAAATATTGCCATAAACTTTAAGAAAATAAAATTAAGAAAATAACAAAGTCTGCAGCACACTTAAAACTTAGATTTACTTTTAATTTCTCTATGGAGTCCCGAGAAAAAATTTCACAAGCAGCATCAATTTCATTTCCTATCATGGCAAGAATGGATTCCTGTTCCATTTCTAAGTGACGCAGCTGATCCTTAAACTTCAGTCTGGCCTCATCCATCCTTTTCAAATGATCTTCTTCATTGCTGATCTGCTTATCCTGGAGTAAAAGAGGTAAAACAAAACAAAGAGAAATTACTGCATTAATAATGTAATGCACCTCATTAACAATATATCTTTCAATCCTATAACCACACTATACTCACTCAGGCATCAAATTCAGCTACTTGCCATGGAAAATTACTATCTTCTAATAATATTCAATTTCCTCTCTTGATTCTCCTTACTCTCCTGTAAATCAGTTATGAAGAAACTGCTACCAAATCCAAACTCAACAATCACACAGCCCATTTTCAGAGTCAAAACCAGACATTTTATTATAAATCTCTTTTTCACAAGTAGAAGGAGAGCCCACAACAAACACTCCCCTTATTATCTGAACCAGTTATAGGCATCTAATTTCTGCCATCACAAAAACAAATCCCTGAAGGAAACTTGTACTGGCAGACAGTGTGTTCTCAAAGGAAGAGTATACAAAGAATATCTCATAGGACAGTGACTGGCACCAAGGAAAGCATTTGATCATCCAATGTCAAAAAAAAAAAATATTAAATATGTTACACATCCTTTGAAAATTCAGACTCTTCCTTTATATCTATGAAAGAACCACGATGTAAAACCAAACCCAGCAGCAGCTTTGTTTTAAAATACACTGAACTATGTATTGCAATTAATACAAAAGGACTATCTTGTGAGAAGAAGTGAAATTGGTTCATTCTTCTCTGGTGCTGAGATCAGGAGGATATAATGCAGCAATGGGTAAACACTTCAACAGGCATATTTCAGTATGTGCAACTACATTAAGAATGGTAAGAAAAGCAAGAACAATAAATTTGAGACATTAATTATGGACCTCTGCAATGACAAGGTGCAACTGCTTACACTATATTTATTGGAAATCTTCATGCACTGCTCTCGAGACACCACTGTGGAGCTAGGTAATGTCTAAAACACAAGTTCTGTGAATGGGATACATGTGGAATCAGAATCATTTAGGCTGGAAAAGACTTTTAAGATCAAGACCAACCGCTAACTCAGTGCTGCCAAGTCACCACTAAACCATGCCCCTAAACACTGCAGCTACATGTCTTCAAAAGAACTCCAGGGGTGGTGAAACACCGGCACAGATTGCCCAGAGAAGTGACAGATGCTCCATCCCTGGAAACACTCAAGGCCAGCTTGGGTGGGGCTCTGAGCAACCTGATCTAGTTGAAGATGTCCCTGCCCATGGCAGGGGGGGTCAGACTAGATGATCTTTAAAAGGTCCCTTCCAACCCAAAGCATTCTGTGATTCTGTGATTATTCATAGAGCCATAGAATCACATGTCAAAGTTCATTCCCAAAGACGAGGGTTAAAAGAGAATAAAAGTCTTTTCTTTTTTTCCTTCATTTTTCACCTGCTTGATTTTCTAAGTGTGCCGACATTCCTTGATATTCTACTTTGAAAGCCTACAGGATAAATTAAGTCACTAATGGCTCAGAAGTGCACAGAAGGAAAAGAAGAAACAACTTTTTTTCTATTATTGTCTATCCCTCACCTTTCATGAAAAAAAGGAAAATCAAATCCAAGCTATAATACCTATGTTTCTTTGAATTAGTATTTGCACTAAGGACTGAATGACACTAAAAAGTATAAAAAGTGTGGAAAAGAGATTAATTCTTTTGTAACACAATAGGCTTCTGCAATACCACAATCTGGCAGCTAGCACGAGATTTCTCAAGAGGTAACGTTATCATTTCCCCCATCCTAACACCTCTTCTGACAATCCGCAATAAAACCACAATAGTAAATACTCTCCTAAGTTAACTGATTAATGCAACCAAGTGGAACTCTCCCTCTATATTTATCTTCAAAGGCTGAGCCCATAGGATTGTGTGCTTAAAAGCTTTTTCACTTTTTTTTCGGCTCAGACATAAAAGCTTATCTCAGTCTAAAAACAGTATCTTCCCAGTATTAGGCAAGGTCAGAGCTAGCTTACAACTGACTGCAGAAGACTGCAGTACACTCCTACAAACACATCACTTTAATTATAGATATTATAGTACTAAAATTCTAACCTAGAAAAAACACACAGGTTTTGAATTTTCATTTGAGGTAGTTTTCAATAGTCTGACAAGTTGAGCTTTCAAAGCACTTCCTGTTACCTTAACAAGCTAAGACAAATGCCCGGTTTAAGATTTTCTCATTTCAAACCTTCAAAAAAACCCAAACCAAAACATCCCAGTTTTTTTCTCTCACAGGGGGCTCATAGTCACATCTGACTGACTAGCAGTCAGTATATGCTGAAAACCTTAGTATGATAAAAGGAGCTAATAATGTTTAGATATAATCACTTTATGTACATTCAAAGCAAGTCCGTTAGATTTTAAGCTCGACACCAATATGATATTGTGCAAGTCTTTTATAACAATAAAATAGGAGTTTTAAATTAAAATGAAAAATCTGAAAAGTCATGAAGGACCTAGAGTATCCAGGGGCCTCTTATCAGATAGAAATAGTTTGAAATTGTTCAGCTAATGAAGAACTATTTTATGAGTATTCAGTGGTTCAGGTGAAATGAACAAATCTCTTGTACTGTATTTATATAAATGCCTATATCAAAAGCATTCTTTTCACCGGGATGAGAAGTTGCTAGATTGACCTAGAAGAACAAGAACCTTCTAGCTAGACCCTAAAATATGATTAAAAAAAAAATATCATGAGAAATTTATAATCAATTTCCTGCAGGATGCATAACTTTTTTGTTCTTGTTTGCTTGAATTTTAATCTAGGAAATAAAATTTTTCAAAAATTAGAAAAAATCATTTTCTATAGTCTTAATAGGAATTAATCAAATACTGACAAGAATGTGCTTTACAGTGGAGAAGGTAAAACTTCAACCATGTACAGAAATACTTATCTGAAATCACAGTGCTGCAGGAAGAGGAATTTAAGATGGAAAACCAGCAAAACATAAAATACATTAATGTTAAAAAAAAATGCTAAAAGCAATGCTAGAGGAACCAATCACAGAAAATATGTAGAACTCAAGAAATTTGAAAGATAAATAAATGCTTCAGCAACTATCACTAGATTTTGGAAAGAAAGGCTGACAACTCCAGATTATGAGATTGCAAATTAATATTTGATAGTAAATATTAAGATCTAGAACTCTAGGCAACAAGAATGGCTGGCAGACAGTGTCCCTCTAGAAATACAATGCCAGTTCAAGAACAGGATGTGAATTTCTTCAAAAACTTGATATATTTTAAATATTCAAGCAGAAAAATTTCACCAAATTATTTAGAATTTCTTTTACTGTGCTTATATTGTTTATCTACTTCAAATTAGCTCTAATTCATTTATAACTGCACTGCAACTTCAGTGTGAAACTGTCTACTACAGTATGACTGTGTATAATCTTTAATACATACACTTATTTTTTGAATTTTAAGTTTATCATCTGTTTCCACAATTCATCATTTATTGTAGGTAGTTATCACCAGACTGATGAACCACAGTTAAAAGCAGGAAAGTTTACCTTTTTCTCCAGTTCATGTTTTACAAACTCACATTTCCGTCTGAGTTTTATATTTTCTTCTTCATTTTGGGTTAATTCTTCTGTCAATTTATCACACTCAGTTTTTATCTTCTCCAGTTGTCGACATTGAACCTTGACTACATTTTTCTCTTCTACAAGTTCCATCTGATGGTAATGGAAAAATAGATGATGAAGTCAATATATGGTTATTTTAAAACATTCCCCGAGTGTAGAGTTTCAAGTCTGTGGAACATTACAGAAGGATAACTATCTAATATTTTACATTTAAGTTATATTAAGTGCCATCACTTATCTGAACATGGAAAAGATGTATCAGAGTTGTAGAACCATACAGTGTTTCAAAAACAGTAACTAGAAGCCTCAAATTCTGCATTTCAACTCTGCTACACTCATCAGCTTACATCACCTTCGGAAGCCCAGTATTTATGCAACTTTTCCATTACTGAAATAATTTGGAATGAAAATGTCTAAAACTATCATTTCATTTCAGGACATAATACTATATTTATATCTGCAAGGAAATAACTGCAAAGATTTGGTATTTTTAATTTCTAGAATTGTGTGGGTTTAATGTTATTCATGGAAACATTACAGAGAAAAATGACGAAAACATCTAAGGGCCCTGAAAGCCCTAAATAGGTGAATGAATAAAGTATATTAGTTCCCAAGTGGGAAAGTATATTGGTACCTAGTGGAAAAGATAATTGACTGAAACTGACACATTTGAGAGACTTGCTAGAATATCTAGCAAATGTACAAAAAAAAAAAAATTACACAAAAAGGACACACATATTACTCAAAACCAGCTTCATATTAGAGGAATTGTGGGATGTGGTTACACACAAAAATAAGCCTGCAGAGTAAATTCCTTCCTGAGGAAATGCAAAAATTCTATTCTCCCAACTACACTATAAATATAACTTTTACGAGGAAGAAGGGTAAGGAGAGAAGTTTTACAAGTTAATTTAGACACCAGAGCTAACACAGTACAAAAGCTCCTCTGAAGGACAATTCTGAGAAAGAACTTTAATGTCCTATAAGTCCACAAAGACAAGCCTGCAATGTCTAAAACATTTTCTGTGAATATGCTTATAAAATCAACTTTTCAGTTCCTACTAAAGGTTAATTGTATTATTATGTCTATGGATACAATCCAAGAATCAAATTTTGCACTTACATTACCTTTGAGACATAATGGAGAAAGTAAATTTTTATTCATTTTCAGTATGGATAAGGCAGATGGGATCATAATTTAATTGATCTGAATTGTACCCATTTTCCACATGTGATAATCTTCAGGAAAAAAAAACTACATTCACTCGTTGCATATATAGAAAACAATTAAAAATAAATACACATATATATGCAAATGTATATGTGTAGATATGTATCTCTATGTAATCTTACATTAAAGATTAATACTTGAAAGTGCCATCAAGCATGAGGACATTTTGTATTTCATTATTTTAAGAGAATAAGGATGTTTTAAAGCTAATGAGGGCATGTTTGGGGGACAGATTCAGAGCTTCTGAACACATAACTGATGGGGAACCACTAAGCAAACCACTTAATTTCCTACACCTAGTTTATCTAATATTTTAAATAACAATAATAAAAAAGAGATTACAGAGACATTGGTTGGGAATTCTTTAGGATATTCTAGTAGAAACAGAATTAAAAGCTAAAGCACCAGATACATAAGTAAAGGAGAAAGTATCACAGAGGAGGCAAGAGAGGGAAGAACATTAAGGATCAAAAGTTGATCTATGTAGCAGTTGGTCCTGTAAACACAGAGCTCAGCACCCTTGATTTCCTGAAAGTAACTCATCAAAATTCCTCCCCTAGTTATGTTTAAAAGCTTTGAATGTTATTAAATGTGTTACATTTCTCTTTACTTCCCAGATCTATCTCAACTGACCTTTATTTTTAAGACTTTAATCTTAAGAACCTTTGGACACGTACATTTGGGTTATGTACGTTCTTTCCCAAAAGCAGTTACAAAGGTTGGACAAGGCTGAGGCATAAATATGGCCAAGATTGTTACTGTAACAGTAAAAGACAATTGATTACTGGGTACAAAAGCTTACCAGCCTGATAGGTATAATAGGATAATAGGTGACAAACCCCCAACCTTTTCTGTTGGACTTCACGGAACTCTGCCCTCAAGCCACAATATTTAAATAAAATTTGATAAAATGCATGCCTAGTTGACTTTAATTTGGAAGAAAAGTATGTCCATAGAAGTGAAATGAGTTCAGACAAAAAGTAACCAAATTACCTGCACAATGACATGTTCTCATCAGATCTTCCTACAGCTGGATATGCTTATCTATTTTGTTACCCTTATAGTCTTTGAATCAATAGAACGCTGTGCATTATTATTTTGTGTGCTTCTAAAATAAGCTGCCTACCCTAGTATCTTACAAAATTAATCTCCCTCCAGCTTCTGCTAATCTCTGTTTCAGAGGCATAAAGCCATAAAAAAACCAAACAACCAACGTGTATGGAGAATAAGGATTCTAGGAAAGTCATGCCATTGTAAATAAGAGAAGTAATTTTTAAATAATCCATTTAGGTACAACAATCAGTACCAATATCCAGTCCCTTAGTAAGATTTACCTTTCTGTAGAAGAGGAACATATAGCCACGATCAGCTTATTTTTCGATTACTACCACTCAGAATACGCTTTCTTTCTCTCCCCTTGATATTAAATGTACAGTCTTAATTTCAATGTCAAAGGGCACAAACACATTTGGACAGATCCCTTACATGATGCTAGACACAAATGAAGTTCTCAATGCCAAGCACTGCTGTCAATTTTTTTTTATTTTAATGATCCTTCCACTAACAACCATCTAGACTTTTTTGTTATCTTCATTAAATGCTTTCTGTGTTACGAAATGCTTAAGAATTATTGTCAGTTATTATGTTATGAATGATATATTAAGTAACTAATCATCCTTTCCTAAGTAACATCAATTCATAAATGCAAATGTGGAAAATTCACATTTTTAACTGGCTACATACTTGTGAGAAGAGAAATAAACATGCTTGTATTACTTATGATTAAGTAGATCGTGAGTCACTTAAGCTTTGATTAAGGATTTTATAGCTTTTTATGGTTAAATTGGTAGAATTTTAACATAAGCAGATTTTTAATTTCATGGGACTGTGGTGGAAATTGTATTTATAGTGCTTCAAAAAGTACACTCAAAATATGCTAGTAATTTACAAGATATGTGGAAAACTACTGCCTCCATTAACATTAATATACAAATTACTATAATTACAGCATATAGATTATTACCGTACATATATATTTAATCTATTGAATCAATTTTGATTACTTGACATGTAATATATTGCTTACACAACTATTAAGAGTCAGCTGTGCAGTTTAGACCATTTCAACTTTTCGGTTTTATTCAAATCACTTAAAGCTACTAAAATGCTTGATTTTTTTCCAATACAATAGCCTTGAACCAGGAGCAAAGTCTATAAACTGAAGATATGAATTTGTTACTTCATGAATAAAATGCTCAGTTTCATCATTTACTCTATAAACATAGTCACTTTTCTGAGAAATTGAACAGAAATCAGAAATTCTAAAAACTCTTTGAAAAAGAATGAACTATCAAAATTAAGCGTTATACGTTATCACTATGCACACTGGGAAAGTGTTTCCAGATACAATGACATTGTTTCTGCATCATGCAATGTAAACATTTAGAAAGAAAAGCCATCATCCCTGAAATACTGCAAGTTCTTTAACAGGGCTATGACAGTAATTGTAAAAATAAGAGTTGAAGAAGAAAGGATCAGATCACATTAAACATTACAACCTCATATGTCTGGTTCTGATCACAGACATACCTATTTCACTACTTTTGAACTAGGAAAAGCTTTTGACCTGTATTGGGTTTGGGTGAGCAGGAGTTAATGTTCCCCATGGNTAAGTCTGTTACTGTTACATTTCTGACCCTGAACTTTAAAATTAAAATAACCTGCAATAAGATGTGTGTTAAATGTTTTAAAGCCCATGCTTCATTACGTTCATCACTCAACGGGAAAAAACAGACAAAAAAAGAATCTGACATTGGAATTCTTCAGAATAAGTACCTTTAGCATTCTAATCTGAGCCTCTGCATCATCCTTTTCTTGTTTGAGGAGTTTCATGAGCTCTTGAATATTTCGTTCATGTTTGATTTTAACATTTTGTAACTCTGATCTAAGATCTGCCAACTCCTGTTGATGAACTTCTCTTTCCATCTTCAGCTGCCTGCTAGCTGAAGTCATCTCTTCATGCTTAGATTCCTGCTGTTTCTGGAGATCTGAGAGGCTCTTATGTAATTCCTTTTTGACTCTCTCTTCTTCTGCTATTCTGTTTGTTAGTTCCACACGTACAGAGCTTAAGTTTTTAACATCTGCTTGCATTTCTAACAATCTTTCTTTGTCTTTTTTATGCATCAAGTTACTAGTTGAAAGTTCTGTCTCCAACTGTTCCTTTTCAGCTTGCAATTGATTTTGTAGAAAGATGTGCTTTTTCAACTCATTCTCCAATTTATTTACAGTACCTTGAGCTTCTTTGATCTCTTCTTCAAGAGACACCTGGTGAGACTTCATTTCATTCAGTTTTACCTCTTTGCAGTGGAGGAGTTCTTCCTGCTGGGCTCTCTTTGTAAGCACATCATTCAGCTCTTTCCGAAGGTTTTCTATTTGGTGTACAGCAGAGAGAAGTTGACTTCTGAGATCATCCTTTTCTTTGAGGACCTAGGAAAGAAGAAAAAGGAATCCAGTGCAATCTAACGCAATTAAAGAAAATTGTTGGAAGAATGTCCTTAGACATTCTTAACGTCTAATTCTAATGTCTAAGGAACAATTAACACACTTTGTTCTGTGATAATACAAGATTTTTGCTTGTTATGAACTCAGTTCAAATGTATTTGATGTTTCTCCAAATTTAGACGTGGAACATTTGTGATCTCAAACATATACTTGTCCTTAAACAATCTAGCCTCCTAAGCACAGATATTTTTGGTTAATCTCCTCCTTTCCTCACTCTCTTTGCAGACTGAGATGGATTTCTTTGCTGGTTCCTCCAAACAGCAAGATGGAGGAAATGAGGCTATACAGTGACGCAGCAGAATACGGGGAGGACTATCAGTCACACAGCCTACCTATAAGTCCATTTCATAGGCTGACTTGTTTTGCTTATTTTCTCAACTATTACGCAAGTATATCAACTTAAATTGGTTTTGAAACTACACACAGAAGATGAATGAGTAGCAGTTAAAAGCTGGGTTCATTCATGCATCAAAGCCAAGAAATTAAGACTTCATCTTCAAAATAAAAATCAGTCACGTTTAATAAAAATTCCGCTCTTTTCCTGAGGAGCTTATGGGTTGTTTGTTTTTTCAATATTGATATATTTCAGGTTAAAAGACTCCTAGAAAATGTGCTAAATGACAGAAAAAATTTACACTACAATTTGCACAAACATTGCAATGTTATTAAATACTACATTTCATTAAACTCCTATTACACGTGCATTTCTGATTCTTACTTATCTTGAGTTATAACTGATATTTTTTAACATTCTGTTTGAAATATGACAGATACAGTGCAATTTCCTTCTTGAGTCACACACAACTTCTCCTGCAGGAAAAAAAGAATGATAAAGGGACGTAATGACATTTTCCTGATGTATCACGAACTACTGGATTCTTTAAACGGGCTTAAATAAATTTTACAATGAATTTTCCACTAATTGCAGAAAAAAATACACATTTCTTAGATACAGCAAAATTACTTGAAATAATCCAGAACAAAAAACCAATTAAGGTTAACAGCATGCATCTGCATCTTAAAAATAACAACATTATTTGAAATTACGTCAAAAATATGCAATGCAAAACGAAATACAAAAACAATAAATCAAGTATATGGAATAAACACTGTCATGTCTTTTTTTTTTTTAAATACCAGTATTTCAATCTAAAACTGCCTTGCAGTTCTCATTGCATGACTTAGCTAAAAAAATAAAATAAATAAAAATAACATTTTGTAAAAAAAAGTTACACATCATAAATAACTTGAGTGCAAGTATGTTTGCTACTTTCCAGAAGAATACTTAGAATCCACTCCAGAAGAAACAAGATGTTATAGGTTCCACTGTCAACCAGTATCAAGGATAACCACATAGGCAAGACTTGGACCAAATTATGCTAATAACGCCAAAAGAATGAAAAGTAAACAATATTTCTATAGCGCACCATCCACCATTGTCTGCAAATATTTGGAACATCCCATAAAATTACAAGTGACGAACGTAATCCAATTTTGAAATTTCGCCATCAACCCTTTGAAATCCTACAACAGAAAGCAAAGACAACAAACAGTCCTTTCTCCTTCTTTAATGTTTATTTTGATAGAGTTTTGTCTCAGCTGTTAATTGTGTATTTCAAAGCTGTTTAAATTATGTTCATCGAGTTCCCTCAAGCTGATCACAAATGATGCATCTAGATTGATTAGAACCTCATACAGAAATTGTCTGCAACTTTGTAAAGAAAACACAGAATATTGTTTGTATTTATTTCTCTTCCACAACATGACACAGTTTATTTGATATTGCATATCCTCCAACAAAGAGATTTTCTTCAGGAGTGACAGTTACCTCAAACTTGCAGGCATGATGCTGATGATTTTAAAACTAAGAAAGAATATTCACAGCATTTCCTAAATGGCTCCTCCTGCTTGTTATTTGCAATTCTACTTTTGGCTTCTCATTTCTCTATTGAGACACATGATCCTGTTTTTTGGGTTTTTTTCCCCACTTTCCTTAACATCTCCACTTATCTAATAAGAGATGACCAACTTGTTAAACATTTGCAAACCTTCTTTCCTCAGGCAACTTCTAGAGTTAACCAGTACAAGATTACTGTGGAATGAGTTGCTGGAATATGGATAGAGCAAACCATAATAATAAAAAAAGGAATACACAAGATAGTTCAGGAGAGAAAACAAAAGCAGGCTATACAATATGATGTGCTCTGATGGTGTGGTCTATAAGGCAAGATCAAAACTCACAGCATGAAGCTTAGCACAGTACCGGTCACTCTGGGAGCAGATACATTTTGACCCAGCTACTGGAAAATACAACAACTCTCAGACTCATTACAAACAGAATAATGGTTTCTACTACTATTATAAGATAAGATGATCAGTACTGATGTGAGTGCTCGTCTTTAAAGCAGTGTCAGAATTAGAAAAGCCAATAACTTCTGCTAAATCAAAAACAAAAAAAAAATAACAAAAAAACAACCCAAAAAAACCCGACACAATGTTTTTTCTGAGAAACTTTATAGGAGGAGGAAGCGAGGCACAAGTGGTTCGCCACACTGAACAAAGAGAAATGAAAAGCCCAGAAATGTTACGCGATTACACTTTTCAGATTGATTTTTTCACATAAAACACTCAGAAAAATACAAGGAAGAGGCTGAAACAAACATGCATGAAAAGCACTTTTAAAAGTTACAAAAATATAAGAAACAGACTCTCTATCCAGATGAGTGGAAAAAACGAGGAATTGCATGGTAGGTGTCAGCAGCATGTTCATCCTAAATGCAGGTAAGAGCACTTTTTTTTTGCTAAAATCTCTGCATGTTCTCAAACAAAAAAAAATATCTACTTTTCTGCTTTCAAATATCAAATCCAAACCGAGTTGCAGTTCTTGTGATATTTCAGAACCTGTAGTCTCTATTGGCAATAAAAGATCTCATTACTAAACTGAAAAGCTTAAATACAGAGTGGAATTAAAAACATGACGGTTGTGCAAAAAACCGTCTAGCACTAGTCTGCTAGCAAACTGACATATGCAGTGAAAGTAAATACCTGCTTTCAAAGATGTGACCTCCGTCCACTACATAAGACAACACATGACTTATTATTACTTAACATGAGGGGGTTTTTTTTGTTTGTTTGTTTTTTTACAAAAAACCCCACAACAAACAACATCACACTATTTCTGTAAAAACAAACTAAAAATAAGCAGAGTTATGCTAACTCTCAACTGAAAAGACAAAGTAAAAGCAACAGTCAGAGGAACTTTCTTCTGAACAAGAAGAAAGCTTTAAGTGAAGAGACTGGAATAAACACTGGATAAAGAAGAGAATGTGGAACTCCATAATAGATAAAAAAATACCACCACCTACTAGCTGCTTTGAAGTTCACCAGAAACTTTGGTCCAGAACTTAAGGGAGCAAGTGGTTGAAGTCAGTTTGCATAAACAACCTCCTTATCTTCACTTGGAAAACAGATGGAAACGGTACAAAAATACTCCAGTCAACCTTACCTGACTGTTCTTGTCCATCAGCTGGTTGATAGTTTCATTTTGTTTTTCCACCTCACGATCCAGTTTCTTACATTTCAGCTTCCACTGGCGGATGGTTTCCTGTGCCCTCACCTTCAAATCTTCTCTTTTTTTCTCAGTCTCCAGCCTGAGTGCCTCTGAATGCTTGAATTCAGCGAGGTACTGTTCTGCTTCCTTGGTACGCTCTTCAACCTGTTGAGCTAACTCAGCAGACTGGAGTTCAGTCTGTCTGCGTCCATTCTCACAAGCCTTGTAGCAACTCTGTATCTCCTTTAGCTGGTCCAGCATTTTTTCCTGCTGCTTCTCCCTGTGTTCCAGGTCAGATGTTAACACCTGGAATCATCACAGCAAATATGAAAACTCTAATTCTAAAGATACACAATATGAAATTTTATCAAACTACACACAACAACGTTAAATCACATTTCTATCTAAAATACGAATAGCATAAAAGATCTCCTTGACTACCAGGAAAAGTTTTGTTGGCTCACAGAATCTTGCCCTCTGCAATAGTAAAGAATTTCAACACAAGACATAAAATACATGCTTACTCCCTCCCATATTTTACTTGCTGCTTTTGTTCCTCTTGTGGTTGTTTTTGTTATTTTTTACATTTTAATTTTAAGAAAGAATCATTAACCAGGATCTTCCTATGTTACACAATAAACAAATAAGAAATAAAAGCAACTAGTAATATGTAAGGAGATGAATGCAAACAAATGAGGGGAATAAAAAATTGGCAAGGAAAGAATTGCATTGACCACAATAAAAGTAATCTATAGTATATAATCCAGTTGTTACCCAGTCTTATGCTCATTCCTTTACGTAAGTAACATGTTGGAAAAGGGTATTTTGGAAAGTACTGATGAATACTAGGAATACAGCAGTTTGGTAGATGTTTCTAGAAAAAAGATGTTTGAAATTGTAGTAAGCATATCAGAGCCAACATTAGTCAGTCTTTCAACACTGAATGAAATTAAAACCACACCTTTTAAAAATAACAAGTGCTGCCTATCTCAAATCTGATGATATTTCTCATGAAAGCCTCATAAGCAAGTCAGGAAAAATCTTCTCCATACACCTTCTGCAAGAGTATATTGAGAAACCAGTTACTGAAGCTTCGCTAGCAACACTGAATTTTATGAAGAGCATCACATGTAATTTCATATTAGTATTCTGTATTTTTAGCCTATTTAGATTGCTTGCATACTATTAAGTATTTTCAGTAATACTTAGATGAATTTAATAAGCCTGCTTTATAATCCAAGACATTCTCGAGCTTCAAGGGATGGAAATACTTTAGAGAAGAGCATTAGATTTCAGAATGACTGAAACAAATTGGAGATGGAGTCTGAAATAAATGGGGTGCAATTCCGTTGCAATACTTTGCCTAGGAAAGAGTAAGTGACCTTACAGATGCATACAGAATGATTATTTAGACAAAATTTCTCCACAAGGAATGGAGTGGAGGTGGCTTGGCTTATGGGGTGTGGCTTGGGTTTCCTGGTTGGGGTTTTCTTTAGGGGGTCCATCTTGCTACTCTCATATCCATGCTGCTGAACAGCTGTAGGATTATCTACTGGACCATTAGTTACCTCTAGGATGAATATCCTGCTCTAGACACAACTCAAGTAAAGATAATAAAACAACAGGTAAACACACTACAGAGTAGTTGGAAGTAAATCTTACGGAAGTGGCAAAATAAAAACAGAAAAGTCTTTCTAGATTTACAGTCCTAGACATCAGAAAAAAAACCAAAACAAACCACAAACACAAAACACACCCAACACGTATTCTGCTTCACTATTAAACATGCATTTTCCAGCTCCTCAGGCAAAATGACAAGACCTAACCTTGTAAAAAGTCTTGATTCATGAGATAAAACAACCAATCAAGAAAACGCTCAAGAAAGCTACAGCTAGCAAAATTTTATCAAAACGAGCATAATCTCAAACAAAAACAGAGATGACTATACTTCATTAAAGATAACAATTTAAAGTCTGAATGTAGCAGAAGCTAAAAACAGCCCAATAACATAGAGTCATACATCACACTTTACCCTTCCATAGGTTTTCTAAAACGGGTCATCATCTATGAACCGAATAATCAAAGATGTAGACATTTAATCTGTCAAGAAGTGGATTCATTCACTAAAAGGTATTTCTTAAAGTGATGCCTTCTCCATATTTTTCCAAAGCTTGAAGTGATACTCATTCTGACAGCTAATGCTTTATGGAAACACAAGATACACCTAAAATACCTTTTTTCTTTTCCAGGTTGATGTGCAATTTTAGAAAGAAACTTTATCAAAGTGAACAGCATCTGTGCTTTTTTAATCTACCTGTAGCATTATTTCAGCATTTGAACCCCACTGGCATGGTGATACAAGCTGGTCTGCAAAGACATGGATTTCTCTAATTTTGTAAGAGCATCTCCTTAAAATTAGAAAAGTGTTACTTAAAGATTTTTCATGTACCTTAAACAGATCGTATAATGAAAGTAGTTGGCTAACAGTTTCATCTTTAGAGGATGAAAAAGCCATAAAATTAATTTTAATTAGGATAATACCTTCAATCTTCATAAGATTAAAAGGCTTACTATTGAAGATTTCTAAACTTAAACAAACAAAACCAGTAACTTTCCCTCAGAAAATTTGAAATATTTTAACATACTGTCAGCTGTTATGCCTTTCTGGACAATCCTATAAAGACTACTTTGATCTAATGAGAATGAGAAGTAATTAGTACATCAAACAATTTCACAAACATAAGAGTCTAAGAACATTTACAGAGAAACTAGGGTATTGCATCTTTATAATTTGTGTACTTTGTTTATTTCTTAGTCATAATAGTGAGGTCATAATAGTCAGCCCTAAGAGACCCATATCTATGTAGCTCCATGCAGAAAAATGTTTAAGATAGTTTCATGTATTTGCAAGATCTTACAGAAGTTCTTACCTCAGGAAAACTAGAGCAACTGAAACCAAATTTTTTTCTACTATTTTTTTAATTAGTTTAAATTCATATTTAAAAGTGAGTTCAATATTAAGAATATAATTATAATCTTTTTCATCCTCTCCACGTTACATCATATTGTGAGTTTACAGCAACTGTCAGGGACTAAATATACCCAATTTAAATGTTTGAAAGCAATGACATTTCAATAAATCACAAGAAATTTCTAATATCACATGTACACCAGAGGCAAGTGCAGTTATATTCTCCTCACTAACCAAAGATAAATTACACACAACTCAAACATGACTCGTCCATTCCAACTGGGAATCAGGCTATCTGATAAGAGCAGCTGTTAGAACAGGCTTGACAAAATGTTTTGTTAGTACATAAGTTTAGAAATTCACATACTTGGACTCCTTGATGTCTCATTAAAAGAAAAACACACTGGCTATTTTCCTGTTGCTGCCTCTGTAGGAGAATGGCAGTGGGAAGCAGATAAGAAGTACAAAGTATTTTCCGTTGAGATAATTGGGGAAGCAAAGGTTTCTAACTCAGAGCAACGACAATGAACCTGGCTGAGCACTCTTCCATCGGTATTTTCACAGAGCAGGAAGTTAGCATTAGAACATCACTTTGACCCTCAAGAAAGCCCGTTCTACAAGCAGAAGTTGAAGAAAACTGGGATTCGTGGAATGTTATTCACTTAACTCCCACCACCAAAGTAGCTGGAATCTCTCAGACCTCAGAAAACAAAAACACAGCATGTTTCAAGGCAGTCTGGAGTTGTATTGGCCAGCTAGAACACAAATGCTCATGGACATCAGGAAATGAGTTCTGCTTGTCTTACTGTCTATAGAAGTACTCTAAGCCTTTTTAAACCTGTTCAGTGACCAATTTTACAAAGCATGTACGAATGTATTTTGACACTTCAGCTTTTTCCAAATGTAATTTGATGTATTCGTTTGATTTAAATCAGCACAGAGGCTAACAAGGGAAAAGAGCAGAAGCAAACTGAACAGTATAGTCCCGTAAATTGGGTTATTCAGTCTGGAGAAGAGAAGGCTGAGAGGAGACCTTATTGTGGCCTTCCAGTATCCTACAAGAAAACTGGGGAGGGACTTTTTAGGATGTCAGGTAGTGATAGGACAAGGGGGAATGGATTCAAAATACAGGAGGGTAGATTTAGATTGGACATTAGGAAGAAGTTCTTCACCATGAGGTTGGTGAGACACCGGAACAGGTTGCCCAGAGTGGTGGGGGAAGCCCCATCCCTGGAAGTTTTTAAAGCCAGGTTGGATGGGGATCTGAGCAACTTGACCTAGTGGGAGGTGTCCCTGCCCGTGGCAGGGGGGTTGGAACTAGAAGATCTTTAAGATCCCTTTCAACTCTGACAATTCTATAATTCCATGATTCTATGAAATCCTGAAAAGACAAAAAAAAAAAAGTATAATTCTTGCTTCCAAATTTCTGAAGTGATACAACATCATTTCAAAGAAAATTACCTTCATTAGAAAAAACACTAAATACAAAACCCCTGACTTGCTGAAGGATCCAAGTAAAATAAATAAGTACTTGACTACTAAAATCCCACAGAGGGTTTTGAAAATATCCTCATTTATCCTGAGAGTCATGACAGATAGTAGAAAACAGTTACTGTTCAGAGATACCAATGACAAATTTAGACAAGATCCAAAAATACAGAAATCTCTTCTCTTAAATAAAAAGGCTACTGCCTCTTCATATCTTATTTCATGTTCAGGGTATAGTCTTCTAACTAAAAATCTAGTCTCTGCTTGTATCCTTCTCATAGAGAATCACTTCAAATAGTATGTGTTTACCATGAACAAAAATACTAATACTTATGGATATAATTATTATATTGCATCTAGTTGCTAAAAAAAAGAGCAGTTATGATCTATTTTCGTTACTTTACTGCACTATTTCATAGAACAAGGTTTCCCAGTTTGTTTAAAGTCAAACTTTAGTTCTAAAGCATGATGGAACAGGGAATAAAGAAGTAAACACTAACTTCTAAAAGTACTTCCAGAAACCATTAGTAATAGTAACTGCTGGTAAAATCAGCTCACCTTTTCTTTGCACATAGGAAAGAGAAGTAATCTAAAATGAATTCATGGGCAATAGCAAACACCTTTTTTGGTTTATCAACAAGACAGAAGAGAAAAAACTGCCAATTTGGATCCCTTTTCAAAGTTATTTATAGAATAAACTAAGAAGAGTATGAAAGTTACTCTCAGTTTTAAAGGTTACTCCCTAATCTGGCATATCATCTACCTTAAATATACAGAAAATTATTTTAAAAGAATCAAACAAACAAAGCCAACAATAAGAAGAGCTTACCTGTATGTGCATTACAAGCTGTGCTTTCTCCTTGTCCTTACGCTCTACACATCTCTTCAGTTCTTCCACCTCTGACATTACAGCACTATGACTCAGTTTTGCTTTAAGCTCCAAAATATGTTTCTCCAGTTCTTGCCTCTCTCTCTCGTATCTTTCAGCTACTAAAAAATAGTGAAAACAGAACAACAGGCCCATTAGAAACATCGACTTGTGGTAATTTCCCCCCCTCCCCATTTGTCTTTTGGAATTTTTTCTTTTCTACTTGAGACTATCCTACAAGTATTGATTTTGATCAAAGTATTTCTGAAAACTAGCTATACCTGTATCACAACTTTGTACTGAACGAGACAGTATTTCTGTTTATCCAGTCATTTTATAGGGTATTCTCTGAGGTTTTCTCTCCCCAAAAACCCAAACAAGCAACAAAATCAAATGAAATAAAATAGAATGGAAGAAACAATGAGGAAATTCTAGTGTAAATGGAACTGGGCCACAAACTTCAAGGCCAAAATTTTACCCCATCAGAGTAATACCTCCTGGTTTGGAAGTCATATTAACTGTGAATTATCTGAATGCTACAACTACAATAAAAGTTTGTGATGAGAGTAAGCCGTAAATTTCCTCAACTAGAAATTCAAAACCCTTTAGTCATAAACAGCTGGTAGAGACAAAGAAAATCTCCATTTGTATTCTTCTCACGCATCTTTGAAGAAACAGAAATAACACAGTAAGGAGAAACACGACTGAACAAATTTATATGTGTGTCCATCTTAATAGCTCCAGTACATTTTTTAATTTTCTTCAAATTATTACAACAGATTTAATTTATAATTATAAAACAAATGGAAAAATTGAAGTATGTTTTCATTAACATAAAAGGCATATTGTGTCAAAAAAATTAATTTTAAGTAGATACATTAACACCAACAGAGAAAAACTATTAAGTAACTACTCTGTGCTACATTTTTGAAACTAAGCCATTTACAAAATCTAGCAGTATATGAGATTTGTAAAACAGGGAGTCAGACTCCTATTCTAATAACCCAGATAAATCAGTAGCTGAAGCATGAAAATACAAAAATAAGTCATTAAATAAACCAATTAAACATTCACAGAGACACTAGAGTCACTATTCCTCTATTATCTTGAGTAATACATTTCTGTGTTAATAAAGAGAAAGATAAAGACTTTCTCTAATACCTTTTTGATTATGTTTGAAAAGTTTAAATATATATAAATAACTACCAATATAACAAAGATCTTGCTAAAGTGGTAATTTAATATGTGATTACATCTTGCAATTGTTTAAAGTATTTTTCTTCTAACTATCACAGTTCCAGCTCTAAAATTCTAACACAGCGCAAACAGAAGCCCTGACTGCATCATACTGCATTTTCTTTACCTCTCTGGAACATGCTGTCACCACTTAGAAACTCTACCAGAAATTCATTAGTCTTTCTAGCCACCTATGTAAATGACACTTGCTATGATTTTCAAGACAGCAGAACTTAAACAGCAAAGGGACTGAAAAGTAAAATTTCAGAAAAAAAATTTAAATATTTCAAACAGTTTTCTTCTCGAAAAACACAATCCACCTCACTGAAATTGCCTCTAATACTCTTCATTTGTTTTAACTATGCAAATCATGTTATTTTATCTGAAAATTTTAATTCTCACTGTTATTTATTTGTTAATATTCGGATGTCAGTACTTATTAACTTAAAGCTGAGGAGTTAAATGTCTGGTTTTGCTGAAACATCAGAAGAATTAGACTGCAACTCAAAGACAGAATTAACGTCCAGGCTAGGTAACGGATTTTCAGGCCTCTGGTGAAAAATTTGAGAGTCATACCTGTTCTAATTCTCCTGTCATCAACTTGCACATCCTGGTAGCTCTGGCGGTGCATAGCCACATGTGAAATTTGATGTTGCAACTCTGCACGGGCTTCCTCTGCTCTCAAAAGTTGGGAACGAAGATCCTCAATCTAAAATGCGTGTACAAGTATCATATGTTTAATGAAAAACAGAATGAAAGAGTAAATAGCGTACTTTTACTAAAAGCTACAAAAAATAACACACAAGCAATATTTATAAATACATCTCAAGAGTACTGCAAATGGCAAACCAAAAGACAAATTACTACTTAATTTTGGGCCAAAAAGTGATTATTCAAAACTAAAAGCAATATTTTAGTTTGTTATATTGACAACAGATGAGCATTAATTTCTCTAGATCAAACAAAATGCTATCATTTTATTGTCTTTTTACACTGCTAGTGGAAATATCTTCACAAATTCAATAAGAAATATATTTTATTTAAATTCTACTCATTAAAAATACAATGTACTTAGTCTTATGAAACATATGGGCTGCTTATATTTTTTCTTTCTAGCACTTAAAGATGATATTGTGTTCAGGAAGGTGAAGAAAATATTAGATGCTAACATTGAAATGAAGGAAAACAGCTCTAATTCAAATTACCCATATATTCCATACTTAGTGAGTTAAATACAAAACACTAATACAGCCAACTCAACCTTGTACTAGATACACAAGTCAAACAAGTAATAAGTTCAGTAATAATAAAAACAGCAATAAAAAACAACTATGCCAATTGCCTCCTTCCCCATTTATTTCAGTTTTTTTCCCCAGCTCCTCAGAAAGAAGTAAGGATTAGGAATGTTTATGAGAAAGGACATGTTTCTAAAGCCATAATCCAGGATCCTGCACCTTCTAGATTTAATCATATGTGCATCAATAGGTATTGTTAAAGCACTATTGTTAGATAGTTTTTCAGGTATTTATTTTTACATATTTTTATCAGATGTCAGTATACAATATAGGAAACACTTCTAGATCACTGGTTTGTTGTTCTAAAGCATATTCCAAAGGGCACTTACACGATGTGTTTATGTACTTTAAAAGTACCATAACTACATAACTACTACTGCTACTGTAATTACTACATATGGATATATACACATACAACTTGGAAAGCAGAAAAAGTGTAACGAGAGCTCAGATGACATATATTAGACTCTTAAACCTGTCTTTCTGTATCTCCTCCTCTTCCCAAAACAAGGTTATCAAGAGTAT
>VWZK01010990.1:64245-83196 GCA_013396935.1 Baryphthengus martii
TTGAGCCTGGAAGAAGTAGTCCCTGAAAGTTAACCAGCTGTCTTGGGCCCCTTTACCTTCAAGTACCCTTTCCCATGAGAAAAGGAAGATAGGAAGACCATGAGATAGGAAGACCAAGCAAAAAGACTCAGACACAGTTGAGTACAAGAACGTTGGGATTTTCTCCACACCAAAGCAGTTACCTGATGCAAAAGAGCTTCTCTACTGCCCTCTGATTGATTCAGCTGTTTCCGAGACTGCTCCAATTCCTGCTCAAGCTTTCATTACAGAAAATGATGAAGAAAAAAAGGAGTGTACACATCAGTGCACAAAACTTTAACTGTTCAATTCTGGCAAAAAATTAATTAATATATGCATCCATTTGAAATGAAGTATAACTACACAGTATTTGTATTTGTCCAAAATTTTAAAGCAAATTTTCATTTGTACTAAATCCTTGCTAGATTTATTTCAATTACATAAAGAGGATTGATCTTAAAGTCTAAAATTTTTGCACAATATTCCTTATCGCATGAAGATACAAAACGGTGTATAAAACCCACAACAAAAAAAAAAAGGCAAGAATGAAAGCAAATTTTACTGGGTTGAACGAAAGAATGATAAATTCTAAAAAGTGTTTCAAAAACATTGTCCCTGGGTTTGAAACATACTTTCAAAATTGAATTAAAATTAACAATGACTTAACATTTGAAGTCAGCTTTTTACATAGTTTATTCACGAAAGCGTTAAAGATGACATGCATTAGCAGAACTGGTACTTGGTAAACTGGTAATTGGTGTTTTTTCCTGTGTTGTGCAAGAAGATGCATTTGAATTATTCTAGAAGCAATACGACTCAAAAATTCAAACACCCAGGATTTCATACAATTATACTTCTTCCTAAAAATGCAATACTAAGGGAATTTTAGAATGTTTCATCAGAAGCAATACAACTCAAAAATTCAAACACCTAGGATTTCATACAATTATACTTCTTCCTAAAAATACAATAGTAAGGGAATTTTAGAATGTTTCATCAGAAAGAGTCAGCAAACTGATGACCGTTTAGAAAAAAAACAAAAACCAACACAACAGAAAACAAAAGCTAAAAAATATTTTCTGACTTCTACCATAAATAGTTCAAAGATCACAAAGATCCCCATGGAAATAAATAGTTTTTGACAGCAAAAATTGTTATTGCAGAGATGGCAATCTCAAAGAGGATGTTGAGAAGCTGGCAAACGGGCAAAGTAAACAGGATCAGCATTAATGGAATGGAGAGAGCACCGTAAGATAAAACACTACGTAGGTGGTTTAGCACAAAGGGGTATAACTTTGAAAGTATTCACAAAAAGGCTAAACTTAATGTAAGAGGAAAAAAGCTAGAAAAGTTGTAATATGGCTTTAGCATCCTGCCCGAACACAAATACCTGAAATCTTGTTTTCTATGAGCAGGAAGAGAGCAATGTGGCAACAGAAACTTTAGTAGGAGCAATTAATAACAACCACGATGCAAAATAACTAGCATGTATTTGTTGCAGGGATGAAGAAAGCCTCCATCTTTCAGCTTCTGCAAATAAGCAACAGCAGACTAGGTATAAATTTAGAAACAAATCAGAGAAAGAAATCAAGTATAATCCCCAAGTTACAAACCTGTCTGTCTGACAAGATGGATGAGTTTTTAGAAGTAACACATTATAACTAAAAAACTTTGAATATATTTATGCTGAACTTCTGTCTTTCCTCCACGAGATCTCTGATGCAAGAGAGCCCCTTGTTATCTTAAAGAGTAAATAAAGTTTTTCAGAGAATCCAGCAGGATAAAAGGAAGCATATACTGTAACACATGACACTATATACTTACTTAAAACCAAACAAGAAAGAAGAAAAATCATTCTTACTTGGTTTTTTTCACTTTCATATTTCACAAGTTTATTTTTCATGAGTTCTTCAGTTTCACCTGCTTTAGCATCTTGCTTCCTTAAAGCCTTTAGAAGGGACAAAAACATATTGTGAACTTAATTAGAAAAGCTACAGAAGTCTTTGTAAGTCTGTTAAAATGAACGAATCTACTGATATATTTAAGAAAGAAGATGTACACAAATGCTTTCTATGTCTTATATTTCCACATGGAGACAGCATTTTTTTTTTTTCATAAAAATCTACAAGTCTATGCATACATAAACACAGTCATGCACAGAACACCATTAAATACAAAGTCAAAACTAGCACTAACACCCTTCAAACGTATGATGCTCCAGACACTCAAGGCCTATTATGCTTTTCATCTCTGATTCACCACCAGATACTGTAAGACTGTAACATTTTTAAGATATTTCTCAGCACTCAGGACAGATTCACATCTATCATTTCAGTCATTTATAAAACTCAACACTGCACACAGACCTGACACTCCCATTTTATGCAAAAAAACTCGAGGGAGAATTTTCCAAAAGCTACACGAGCCAAAATCAAAGATCGTCACTTCAGCTAATGCCACTATTGCACGAATTGTTGGGTTTATCTCATGACTAGAAGCATCAGTTCAGACTACGAGGGATATACGATGTGTACTGACTGCAACTGAGTTTCATTTTTACTTGCAGAATTAGAAGCCCTGTTATGTACAGTGAACCGCAGGCCAATCTTATTTCTGGCACTAAATTAATAATTAATATACAACAAAAAAAAAATGCATGTTTTAATTTGCAGGTTTTGCTAGAGATGTCAGTATCGTAAGGAAAATGTTAAAGCTGGGCTGGAATAAGAAATACCAGGAAAATTTCCAAATATTTCCCTACTAGAGTCAAAAAAGTTTGTCCCTGCATCAGAAGTACTTCCTAATTCTAAGAAACAACATACCTTAATATCACATTTCAACTTATCAGGATCACTGAATGATATTTAGGCTATTAAATAGCAATAACGTCAAATAAAAAAAGCAGTCTTTCCTGTCACTGATACTATAAATATGATGCTCACTTTTACTTTCTGGATATTATTAAAATAGCCCATAACCACTTCATTTTTAAGAAAAAACAGTTCATATACATCACAGTTAAAATACTACAAACACTCATTTTTCCAGTAGGTGTTATGTGGACAATCAGTTCCCCAAACAAAAGGTCTTTAAGAAATGGAGACAAACAGTCATCCACAGACAGACAAACATCAGCTCTTACTGACAATTCAGAGATTGTGCAGGTAAACGTTAACTCTATGTTTTCTCTCCTTCTTGTACTATTTTTAAAATTATTTTCTCTCACTGGTTTGGGTTTTTTTCTACTCAAGGTGTGTAAGGTTTCTCTTGGGAAAGGGAAGTTTTAAAAAAAAAAAAAAAATTACCATATAAAGGTCCAACTGATTCTTTGATTTTATTTGTTGTCTTCAGAGAAGAAGTGGGAGAAGTCAAATGTCAAAAATGGGAACTAGGAAGGGCATATTGAGGACAAGGGTTCCAACACATGGTCCTCTCAGATGGCTCTCAAGCAGATGCTGCCCAGGAAAACTCTGCCTGACAATGCTGAAGCACTAAGGAATGGGAACAGGCCTACAGCCATTTGGATTCCCCCACCAAGATTCTCCTCTTGAAAGCAGTAATGTCCAGGGTGGTTAGGAGAAGGATGAAAGAAGGTTGATGAGTCTTTGGAGGGGGCAGGCATGGAGAAGGCCACAAGGAAACAGAGAACTTTCACGTAAAGAGGTCTTCACAGTATGGTTTCAGGATGGACCAGAGAGATGTCACATTGCCTGCCTGTCAGAAGCAGGCTCTTGTCACTGAGAGGCTAGATGAACTTTTGATTTGACCTAGGAGAGCAATTCTTACAGGACTTCTTAAAGAGTTCACTGGCATAAGACAGTATTAGAATACTAACATACCTGGTATACCCCAGATCGACATAACTCATCCATATAGAGTACATCAAACCTCAAAACTTCAAATAGATAAAATAATTTACTCCCTGTTAGACAGATGGGTTTTTTCTTATATATGGGGAAAACGACACAGAGGCCTCTGTAACAACAATCCTCAATCTTTCCAACTTCTGAAAATTTTCCAAAAGCAAATCATAACTTTTACTGCAATTCAAGCCTACTAATGTTTCTTCGGGGTTTGGATTTGTTTTTTAAACAAAACCAGATTATTTGAAAGTAATGCACAGACCACAAACTGAAATTTGCTCTTTCAAAGTGAGACTGATCAGCGAATTATTTTCATACTAGTAGAAATACACAAGCAGACCAGCTTCATACTACATTTTAAAATAAAGAAAAACGTACCACATTCTAATCTGAATGAAAATTCTTTCCCTAACTTGCTACATTAGCAGCTAACATGCATCCAAATATACTATCTAAACATAACAGCCAGGCATTTAAAGACAGACTGCCCAGATAGTTCAGTGACAGCTATGCGTGAGACTTGATCATGGTCCAACAGAGTCAGATTCAAACTACAATCAAAGCAGAAACCATTAGCCGCAGGTGGCACAGCACAGAGCCAAGGAGCAAGTATCAATGCTGCAGTAAAACATCCAGATGGCTCAGCACAGATCAAGTTTATTTCTCTCTACAAAGATCAGGGAAAGATATGCAAAAAAGAGGATTTTCAATAACACTTTTGGACTGTAAGTCTACCCTACTCTGTTGAAAGTCCATCAGCCTCTTGCATGTCACAGTATGTCCAGTGATAGATAAAGAGAATATAAGTACCTAGTTGCACAGACAAAAAAAAAAAAGAATAAAAAACTGCATCCTGGCCTACTCAAGTTATTAACGTAAGCTCTAACTACAGCCATTGCCTGACCACAGTCAGTAGGTTCAAAGCATTCTATGAAAATGATTCTGTTTGTCTAAAGCATGCAAAGCATGAACACAGACTCATTTCACCAAAACCCAGGAAGCCAAGCATAGGAATTAGTAAAGCCATCCAGGACATCCAGTGCATAAAAAAGCTGTTTAAAGCTCACTAAGAATGATACTTGATCTTACTTTAGAAAATGGATGCATACATGCAAACAAACAGCACAAAGTGATGGTATCTTCATGTTCAAAATTAAAGCACTGAAGAATCCCAAAAATAGTTTTAGTTTACACAACAAATGTATTTGTTACAGCAAACCACATATCTGTGTCAGTAGCACGGGCAAGATGAGCATATTTGTTCTCCTCTATAATCACAACCACATTTGTATCAGGAATATAGAAGAAAGTAAAGACACATTACGTTCATGAATCTGTCAATTGCAATATTCTCATTTGCATTAAGTGTTGTTTAAACAGATAGTGTTTAAACACCAATACACACTAAGTTCAAATATACACAAAAATGTAGGCAAAATGTTTATCCACATGCATGCAGCACACACAGACTACAGATTCAAATTCATAATGCAAATCTAGATATTAGAGATGTAAACTTTTACATGTATACTGACCATAAAGAAAGCTTGACAACTTGATGTCATCTTGGTTAATAATCAGTCTATGATTGTTATAATAGTGCCATCACTATGATAGTTTGCACATCAAACAAAAGACTGACAGAAAGACAAGACAGATAAGGGAAAGACTGAAACAAATGTACTGTCATGTTCAGTTAGACCCTGAAAATATATAATTCAGTAACTGGGGATTTAAGTAGATAATTATATTAAAATGGTAAAATACTGACAAGTAGTGGTCAGTTATAGGCACTGCACTTGCCTAAATAATAATCATTATTTTGGCAATATAATGATTGCCATTCTATCATGGCAATATAGCCATGGCTTTAATTAAGAAATCACAAGATTTCTTAATTAAAGCAACTACTAATCAAATCCTAAAGTCAAATTTGATATTGTTTGGATTGATATGTATAAGAGGCAAGCTAATGAAAAAATCATCTCACTAAACAGTCACAAAGGCTTTAACCAGCATTTATTTGTAAATCATTCAAGCCGCATTCAGGATTTCGGAACTCGGTCCAAACCCTACCTTCCCTTCCAGTAATGCTACTTGGGAAGCATTTTAGAGAAATAAAAGACGACAGAAAAAGACTTCTTTAAAAGAACATTACAACCATGCAATGGTCACCAAGAGATGAAAGCCACTGACAGAGCCAAAAGTCCATCTAACTTATAATTCAAAGTACAACTGACAAGAACGAGAATAACAAAGTAAAAAGTTCTTGTTACAAATTACGTAGAAACAGGCTTCAGTCAAAGAACAATTGCAGCAAAATACGTAGTTATCTAGTTTATTCTCACCAGAGTAGGCAGTACATTCTTTCTAACACTCAGCGACTTAAGCTACAGAGCTCTACACCCTAGGGACATCCATATGTTGCAGACTGGTTGGATACGTTCTTCAGTGCATACTGCCCGCACGCACTTCAAGCTCTCAGATGGAAAGCTTTCTGTCCTAATCAGTATCTGCAGCAGGCATGTCTACCCTTCCCTCTCCTCCAAAATTTTGTACTTGCATAAATGGAGGACCATGTCCTCATAGTCCTCAAATTTATGAAAAGATTTAATAAAAAAAAATGGCAACAGAAGGTGATGGGCAATGGAAGACAAAGGGCAACTGGGTAAATAGCTTTCACTCCTCAGAGAAACTCAGGTTACTGATAAGCAACATTCTGTTCTTAAGGGGCTGCCCATATGCGTATTTACAAGGGTAAATCCAAGCACTGCACTCCAAATGAAGTAGGGACCAAAAAATTCCAAGACCGTCATTATCCAGGTCAGTATTATTATTGCAGACAAGTGTCATTAATGAAAATTAGAAAAAAAGAATGTAAATTGCTCCTGTCATCTCCAAGCCTTCTTGTGAGTATTAGCACAGAAATTTATTAGAGTTTATTGACTCAGGTTTACCCCTAAATGAGTTCATGATTCAGCAGTGGAGAACATCTTATTTACTGGAAAGCAGCTTGGCCGCTGCTTCTGATACTCCTGATACTTCAGGCCAAATAGAAGCCACCACAAGAGGAACAGCTGACTAAAAAGTCAAGCTGCAGAAAAAGGCAACTAGCCTCTCCCTGTGTTGACCATGTTTATCAAGAGTTCTTTCATCTACAACATCCTCTGAGAACCTTTGAATGAGCACACACTTGTATGGATGTACCAAATCAAAAGATCCAGCTTCCTCAGCAGCCAGTCCTCAGCATCATTCTGTGTATCCCACTGAGGAGAATCTTGCAGACTTGAGAATAGCATCTGCAAGAGCTGAGTATTAAAGCAGCATAAAAGAACATATTTCACACCAAGGAAGAAAACCATCAATGTCATACATCGTGTTAAGAAGCTGCTGTTCTTAATGCACAAACAAAGTAGTTACACTTCAATTGCAAGACAGTCAAAGAAATTAGCACCTTCCACATTGGAGTCTCTGAGAATCCCTTTCTTGAAAATTCTCTCACCTATTGTATTGGGTTTGAGTGAGCTGGAGTTAATGTTCCCCATGGCAGCTCTTATGGTGCTGGGCTTTGTATTGGGAGGCAGATAAGACACCGGTGTTGTGGCTGCTGCTGAGCAGCGTTTGCACAGCACCGAGGCTGGATTTCCAACATCTTCCCACACCCCTCCCCCCACCTCACAGCCCCCACCCTCACCGCAAAATTGGGCGGGCAAGATCTTGGGAGGGGACACAGTCAGAACAGCTGACCCAAACTGACCCAAGAGATATTCCACACCCTGTCACATCAGCTCAAGTATAAAAGGGAGAGAAAGGAGGAGGGGGTTGGGGTCACCCGTTTGTGGAGAGGTTTGTCCTCCAAGCAACCGCTACACGTACCAGAGCCCTGCTTCCTGGGAAAGGCCAGACATCGCCTGCTGATGGGAAGTAGAGAATAAGATCTTGTTTTGTTTCACTTTGTGTGCATGCAGCTTGCTTTTTTCCTTTTTTTTTTTTTTTCTTCCCTATTAAACTTCCTTTATCATACCCCACGGACTCTTCCCACCTTATTCTCTCCCCCCCGTGTCGTGCTGAGGGAAGTAAGGGGGAGTGATAGAGCGACTTGGTGAGTATCTGGCACTCAGCCAAGGTCAAACCCACCACACCTATCAATGTGGCAAATGCTACCATCAAGTGATGGGTGATCAGTAAGAAAAAAGATGAATGACATCAGATAGTTTAGAGAAAATTCAATGATTCTCAACAGGAATTTTATTATTTTACTAAAAAAACCCAAATAATTACCTTGTAGGCTTTGCTGAAATGGTCTACTTAAAATAGGCCATTCTCTAACAACTTTGCTCAAAGATCCTTAAAGCCAAATTTAATTTTGTCTATAGTACAGAAAAAGAAAAAAATACCTTAGCAAAATATATTAAACAATTACATTGATGCAAGTAATGAAGAAATCAACAAGTCAGTTACTACTCTGCTTGAAAATACATTGTTGAAATAACCTTTTCAAACTGTTCATATTCATAAATTTTAAATACTTCACAATCATAAATTACATTCTTCATTCTATTTAGTTTGCCATACTGGATCCATTCATCTGTAACACCACACAAAGAAGAAACTGAAAAATCAAACCCTAGGAGCTCAAAAACTCAAATCTGCTACAACCAATTTTCAGACTATTTTAGTGTTGGCATTTTTTCATGTTTGTTTTTAATTTGAGATTAGACCAATTCTAAACTTTTTGCCTCCTCGGACATTCTCATATTCCTCTTTCTGCTACAAAATCATATTCCATAACAAAGCCATTTTCTTCACAAAAATTTCCCACATAGCTGCCTCTCAGGGCAACAGTACACAGGCAGCGTGTACAGGATCCAGACTATTTTGCTTCCAAAACCAAGTGTTTTTCACAAGGTAGGGCACAAGATGGTCCAATGTGAGAGCTAAAGAGCTCAGTCAACAGTTCAAGAGAAATTGAACCATTCCTGATAAATACAAACGTCATCCAGAAGTGAGACCATTTTCTACCCAGAGAACGACAAATTAACGTGAATGTTCAAGGGGGCAGGAAGGTAGGACAGCTAGGTTAAAGCTTGTAATAAGGGCCTGCCATCTAAAGACCTTAGCAATACTGGAGTCTAAAGAAATCTGATATGTAGGAAGTTGCAACTCTATCAGAAAGATGTTCCCCAGGCTCTTAAGACGGCTATGAGAGAAGTAGCAGGAAGAAGACACACTGTTTGTTGCTACTGAGAGTGTAATGGAAGTCTGCATTTCAAGGGCATATTCCTCTGTAATCTGCCAAAGAAAGATTGCCTAATACCTTTTGAAAAAAGCTTCCTTCTACACTCGCCATCTGGCATCACCAGGTTCTATTTTGCATGTTAAAGGTTAGAATCTCCCGAAAAAAAAGTAATTCATTGCAACAGGGGCAATCTGTGGTTTTATTAGGATTTCCAAATGCAATGACAGGAGTTCTGTCAAAGAAATCCACAGCCACAACTGAGATCAGCCACTCAGAAGTACAATTTGGAAATACGCACTCCTGCTTGAGAGAGTGAAGATAATCACCAAGAACGTGATTCCCCTCCAAGTGGCAGCAGCTATGAACATACAACACGTGGAATAAACCTGTTCCAGTCAGAACTGGCTCCGAATCTTGCCTTGGGCAAATTCTTAATAGTAAAAGTTTACATTAAGATGTTAAGCTTTCCCGTTAACTAAGAATGAGGACTACATATGTATATATCAAAGATTCGAACAGTGGTCTCAAAACATCTTTTAAATAGAAAGGGGCTCTCCAGGAAAAATAACTGGCAAAAACATGCGTGGAACAAAATAGAATTTCCAGGAAAAAGGATTAAAACATCTTCATCTACAGCTAGGCAGCTTAGGGGGGAATGGAAGGTTGGGGATGTACTTAGTATTTTGTATTAATTTTGCACAAAGTTCAAAAGACCAGTTACTAGGAAAAGTATACAGCTTGAGGGCTCATGACCAAAGAGCCAATCATATGGAATCTTTGAAATATTTTTTTAATTCATTCACTTGAATTCAGGTTTTCCTTCTAAAAAATCATGGCAGTGTCAATGTATCTTTACAGACACAAGGCATTATCTCTTTAAAAGGCTAAAAAAAGATCGTAGGTAACACTAACAAATGACACCAACTTATTTTATCAAGCATTCCTCTTCCAGACTTAAGGTACAACTGAAGAATCTAGAAATGGACATAGACATACTAAAGAACAACGATAACTATAATAAAGCACTCAAGTTTTCACCCACTAGGACTTCAATGAGGGGGAAATAAAAGAGTAACGCTTTCTGAAGTACAAGCAGAAGCACTACAAACATTTTGATAAACACTACTTTTTATCTATATCAAAAGAGCATCTTCTCTACTTAAATATGATCTCTTTGACAAGTCTCTAGCCTTACATGAAATACATAGTGTCAATCTAAACTAAGGCTTCTCAATATCACTGCACAGTATAAAACAACTGCCTTCCCAAAAGCATGTATATTGTAACTAATACCAGAAGTAAGAACACAGCACTCCATAATTCTTCCCAACTACAGTATTCTACTGCATAGTTAGAGATAACCTTACAAATCATATTGTAAGGGGAGTGAAAGAAAATCAGTTACACTATGTTAAGGCACAGATTTTCCAAATAGCGGTAGAACTAAAAACAGAGAAATGTATTTTTCATGCATTTTCTAAAACAAGCAGAAAAAAAGCTCCTAGCTGTCTCCAATTTTCATTCATAATACAATCATTTGTATTCATTTCCTAAACAATATTTTATACTTCACCAGATACTGTTGAATGAAACTGTTTTAAAAGCAACGAAAATCTGTGCGGCCACTACAGGGCATTCAACTCCTTGTTGAAATAAATGAAAAATAAATTGCTCACTGAAAACAAAATTTACATTTTAGAAAAGAAAAATTTCAATTGAAACAACCCAGCTAATGGTTTTGTTTGTTTAGGGTTTGACGTCAGCATAGCAGGTGGGTTCTTCTAAAGCATGTTTGTATCAGTTACTAAAAAGGTCTAAACATAGACGAGACATGAAGACCAGAGAGCGTACTTGTTATCTTCTGGTTGCCAAAACAAGCAGACCTGGGCTGATAAAAGCTAAAGGAATATGCCAGAGACATGCATGCTTCGGCCAGTTTGACAGGTACAGGCTCACAACTGCAGCACTGTTCCTAACGTAATCCTGAATACACAGGAAATTTCCATTTGCATACCTCTTGTAACTGAAGAGACATATGTCCCAGTTGGTCCTGGCGTCTTTCCACAAGCTGTCTTTCAGCACGCATTTCTTGTTCTATCTCCTGAAGTCTTCTCTCCACCCGTTCTGATACCTTCAAAAGGGAAAAATAAAACCACCCTGCAGGAAATTATTGTGTCTTTTACCACATATTAAGATAACAATAGAAGCAAAAAAAAAAAAGGTAGAGTATGGAGCAGGAAGATGAGAGAACCCAAATTTTATTAAATAAGATTTAGAATAGTACAGAAAATAACTGGAGTTATAGCCATGAGTACTGCAGAAGTACTCAAGTCAGGAACTGATCTGCTACCTTGCTAGCAATATCCTCCTTTAGGCATATGTATATTTTTCTCTACACTGCTGGTTCTACTCAAGTACTAAATATCTCAATATCAAGCTCGGTGCAGCCTAACCTGAAAGTGTAACACAGAAATCTGAGCTTCTCTGCCACAGGCCCGATTAACCTCTGGAGAGTCATTTCTTTCACATCTCTAGTCTGTGAAGCAGACCAACGGCTGCCTCTCGCACCTCGGAAATCTTGAGGGTGAAAAGTAGTAAACAAGAGCCAAGTACATGAGAACGACAGTGATAGTGCAAATAACTACATCACCTGAAGACTTTTTACAGATATTTTGTGAACCCACGTACAAACTAATCCAAGTAACACTAGTCAGTTGTTAAAGCAATTTGGATTATAAACACAGTAATTGAACCTTAAACTACAGTAACAGCACTGTTTTATTTTTGCATTTCAACCTGCTAGCAGATAGCACCCTCTCGTGGGCAGCAAATTAAATTTATACTGTTGAAGGTTAGCAAGGAAAATATTTACGTATCCTTTCCTCTCTACCTTAAAATTAATTCTTTTGAACAATCATTAGACAGCAATATGTTTATACCAAATGGCATTTAGCTGAAAAGCGAGACTTAACACACAATTCATCTACTAGTTTCTGATGTACATGGAAGGGAACAAGTTCTCATCTCTCCTTTCACCATTGAACACTAGACATGGGTAGAAAATTTTAATATTAGCAACACAGTTGTGCGGCAACAGAAACGTAACTAAGGTTACATTTATATTCTGGGCTTTGCAAGTACATTAGGTTTAAAAGAATGAAACAATCTTTTTCTTTATAATATATCAGTTTGAAAACATTTCTTGTTTATGCAACTAGATGACTAGCCAGCTTAATTTGGAATTTTGTGCTTTCTCTTTAAACCATCAGTGGATGCCCAAAAAGCAAACTGCATCAAATCTCGCTCTTTCATTTGCAGTCATAAACCAGAATAATTACTTATTAAAAAATCATTGTATAAAAACTAAGGACCACATCACAACGATTGTGTTTTCTTTTTTGACAACTACTACTTAGCGTTACTTCTAATAATTCACAAACATAATGATACTATGTAGCAAGAATAGAAAATTACACTTTGTCATTACACTTGTTCTATCATTGCTGAAAAATGTGAAATATCTGTCATCGTTTTATCCAGATACATCTAAAGTACATAAACAAAAAACAGACATGTTTTTACACTTTTTTTAAAGATCTTGGTTACATCTTTCTGAAGGCAGCTCTCATCTCTCTCACACACCTCTTTCAAGTCAGGCCCAAAGAAGACATTAAAAAGGAGAGGCCAGTAACTTGCACACTGATATGGGTCTAGTTCACTACTTATGCAGTAGATGTGACAAGAGGCAGCACTAGACAAGCTCCAGATTCCTGCAAACTTCAGGTTTCATTCCAAATTAGCACTAATGCAGAATGAGTAAGGAAGTAACTTTTTACTAACTACAAGGTATCAAGAGATTTTCCTTGTCTCTGACTTCTTTCAACTCCCCCCAGAATACAACTGTTATCTTATTTCTAAAGAGGTACTGGAAAATACTCATTCATTATATTTGTCATGTGCGTGGAAATTTCACTTGGCAACATATTCCTCTTTAAACAAAAAAACACCAAAAAACCCACAACCAACCAAACCAAACCCACCAAACATTTTGATGCTACTTGAAAAAGCCAAACTCTAATCAAGAAATTAAAGCTAGCATATATAGTTTATCATTAGGTCGTATTCTCTGCACAGAGCACAGAAAGAAGAGGCTGGAAGCAATTTTCATCCTTGCTGAATTTTACACCTATTAAACCTCTCAGCCACATCCAAGACAGGATACTGATTTCAGTTCTGTTCATCATCTAGACTATTAATAAAAACTTCAGAGAGAACCAGGTCAAGAATATCAATAAGTCAAATTTGGTTCACTAACTCCTCTAATTTTAACAGTGAACAGTTCAGTAACTACATAGGTATCTGGACAGTTTTGTGTTTATTTTAGACTATATTGAGTTTTACCATATTTTACTGAAAAGATTATTAGAACAGTACATGAAATTCTATCTCAAAAAAACTTCAAAAATCTCAAGACTTACACCTTAAGATATAGACAACTACTGCTCCAGCCTTGTAAACTCCTTCTATGATATAAAAGCGTATTTTTTCTTGACAAATCTGCATTGTTTGCTCTTGGATGTTTACAAATCAAGTTGCAGAAAAATAATCAGTCTATTTTATCCTTTTTCAAGTTTTTTTCCTTTTTCAATATTCCAAGAACATTTCTTCTAACTCATAAACTGTTCATGAATACTCTAAAACAGCCACTAGTGGTTTTAAGATCACTTCAGACAGCTCTTTAAGTTTCTTAGTTGACCTGCACCAGATTATTTCAAAATATTTTAGATGTCTTCCTTCCCCCTCATATTTTAAGCTGAGGTCTTACACCCCCATCGCTGGTCAATAGCTTGAGCATGTTAAAAAAGTGTTAAGCAGGAATCAGCTTTCTTGGCATGCTGCATCGGTAGTTCTTCTTCTGCAAGGAAGAGACCAACTGTTTTGCTTTCCCAGAGAAGTAGTAAGGTATTTCAAGTGAATCATCACTGTGCTTGATGTCTCTTTGTTGGTGCATCCTGTTATCTACCACACTGGCCTTTCTACACTCAGATATTCACACTGTTATTCCTGACTGCTCTTATTAATCTTACTTATTTTCCATTTTCTACATTTTCTTTTCGGGTCTAAAGTCAATGCAGAGCTAGTAATTCAGCCAAATTGATATATTGCTATACTTTCTACAATTTGTTGTCATCTTTTCCTTTAAGATTTGCATATAACATGTTTGAATATTTGCCCAGCTCTCATTTCCTCCAAAGACTGAAGTCTTTTCTGCGTATAATCAGTCATCTCATAAACAATTTTCAGTTTCACAAACCATTCCAAATACCTATGAAATAATAAAAGATATAGTAAGTAAAGAACAAACATTATGTATGAAGTAACAAAGGACGCAGTAAATAAAGAACAAACATTAGACTACAAGCACATCGATTCCTTAAAGCAACCATATTTTCCACCAAATCTGTTTGGTTTGTTGTGGTTTTTTTTGAGATAGAGATTTTAATTAAAGAAATTTGGTTTAGGATAAAGGAATAGGTATCACATTGTTTAATGTTTCTTCAGAAGGAGCATCATTTTCTGGTAGACAAAATGCTTACTATGAAACATTAAATTAGCATTAATCCTGAAAAAGAGGATTAAACAGAGGCAGCCTCAAACACTTTCAGCCTACTTTATAAAGAACAATACTTAGGAGATTACGGTCTTTCATTTGTGCGCCTCATTCCCCAGCCTCCTCAAAATTCAGTTGAAACTGGCCAATAGATTCAAGCACTCAGTGGTACAGAGCTGTCCTATTCAGACTTTGTGAGAGGTTCTGAGAAAAGGAGATCCTTGAGACAGGTGATCCCATAAATACCCGATTTAGGGGTAGTTCCCCCAAGATAAAATTTACCTACTATACACTAATGTAGACATTATCTCTCAAGAATTATGCTCCCTGTTTCTGTAGCCTCTCTGACCTTCCTCAGTTTGTCAGAGAGCCTGTGATGCACAAAAACAGGAGAAAAAAAAAAGAAAGAAAAAATTAGAGGCAGTTACGTGTTAACTCATGAAGTAGTACACGCAGAAGAAACTCTAAAACTCAGTTCTCTTCCTTTATCCAAATAGCCCTGCCTCAGGACAACATTTCTATCATAAGAGTATGTATCTTGTCCTCTGGATCTCATCAAAAGCCTTTGTGTAGACAAACAATTCACTGAAGAACAGTACAAACAGTATGGAGGTCCACAATCACAACCTCTAACAAAAATAAATTATGAACTAGTGACTAGGCCTTTACCACCACATATCTATATACAAAGACTTTTCAAACAGCGCTGAATATACTGAAGAGTACAGCTGTAAGAACATAGGTATATGTCCCTATAGATATGTAAACTTGGGGACACTGAATTGAAAAGAATGTTTTTGCTATGAACTCATGTTGTCAAATTACCAAGATTTCAACTTGAAAGTTTGTCACCAAGAATTATACAGCAGAATACAAATACAAGGATGACAATGTTGGAGGGGATAAACAAAACACTCCAAAGTGAAGCGATAAGGGCTCTAAACACAGATTCCTAAACACAGACAGGTACTACAGGACCTCAAAAATCTACAACAACAGACCACAGTTTGTACACACACTCTAGTCTCACGCTTTGCTATGCTCACCATTAGTTATTTTTATTCTTAACATCCTTAGTAAATTCTCCTCTTTCGCATTTATCTCATCTCACCCACTCTGTCAGCCTCATGAGGGTAGCAGTAGATCACTAGGCTTTGAACAAGGGCAAAGGATCCACATCTCACACCAGACAGCACAGGTAAAGCAGCAGTGCAGAATGTTGCTACCACTAGGCTTTTGCAGTGGTGTGGAACTGCCCGGATACAACGAGCGATTAAGCGTGTCAGAATTCTTCGGCCTGAAAAGAAATCCTCTGAAAAGCCTCTGAAGAAACCAAATAACCTCCTCTAAGGAAAGTTAGGGATGAAACAAACAAAACTAAAACAACAAAAAAGCCAACAATACCAAAACCCAAAAAATGAAAACAAAACAACACTCAAACAAAACACACAAAAAAAACCAAAACCACAACACACCAACCAAAACATACTAAACACACACACACAAACAACTGAAAAAAAAACAAATCACCACAGAACTGGCAGCTTCTCTCACAATATATAATCTACCTGCAGAACTCTTTGCTACAGGACAACTAAAATGATAAAGATATGCAAGTTATAACAAAGACTGGGCAAGTTCCAGAACAGAAATCAGCAGAGGGATTACTAAGTACAGAAAATCCAGAGACCAAGATGCTCCAAAGCCACAAGTGATTAGACTACTATTGTGCAGAATTACCATTAGATGTTTTTCTATTCTAATACTGTTCACTAAAGATCCAGGTTTTGACTATTCATCATACACAGATCTTTCCTAGCTACATATTTCTTCCAAAAATTGAACCTCAGCAATTGTTTTAACCTTCCAAGGAAGTCTTCAAAAGAATGTCCATTTGTACTTTTTCCACTTTTCTTTCTTTTCCCCTCTCCTCTTTCCAGTCTTGTCTCCATTTGGCCAATGTTGTTCCTAAAAACAATAAGCAGGAATGAGCACACTATTCCAGCTGAAGTCTCACTAGTCCTACACAGGAAAATCACCTCACTGCAGCCTTCGTGTCTTCACTAAAAGAATGTCACTTCAGCTTTCATAGCCTGACTGGATGATAACATTCTCTCCCAACTAAGAGACTTAGTGTTCTGGTATTCCCCTTACCATTAGCAAACTACAGAAGGCTTCCCTGCTACACTTCCCGTCTCTCATTTTTTGCTTCTCTCCGGACAAAAGTTGTACCATTCAGTTTCAAATCTTGAAATCCTACTATAGCAGGTTACAAAGAGCTAGCTATTTCTTTTATTAATGAAAAGACAGTGGCTGCCAGCATTTCAGAGGGCTGAGGAGAAAGGTTTGTTTCTTTCTCCTTGAACAGCTGTAGTGTAGCTAGCTGTAGCAGCTATGTTCTTGAGAACCATCTTAATTAAAACTTACTGAGTTTGCTAATTTCCTTGTACATGAAAAAGGAAAAAAAAGTAAGTATACTGAGAAGTAGGCCACAACAAGAAAAACCCAGGGTTTTGCAAGCACAAAGCATTCTTCATCAGACAAACTTATTTTATCCTACCAGGCTATTAGGAAAAAGCAGAGCATTCTAACAAGGACAGTCTGTTACATTTTTCTAGGAAGGCTGACAAGACAAGTCTTCCTCCACTGATGGATTCTATCACATCAAGCATATAACTGGTACTGATAGATGATATTCTCTTGAATCTCTGTTCAACTTAGAGCCCGGAACTTACACATACACAAGTACAGTGATTAAGCCTTGTGCCAACAGTATTGTTATCAGTGATAAACACATCACTAAAGCTCTGGACAGTACCAATTCATGCAATTTTAGGGCAAGATGAATCACCTAATGGAAATAAGGACAAAACTCTTGCTCTGAAAAGTCAGCATTGCTACTGATACCACATTAAAACTTAAAGAAGCCCACACTCAAGTCTTACGTGTCAAGAACTACCTACAGGTTTTCACTTCCTAACTACTACTCCTCCTCTTATTCCTACAATACACTGATTTCCATCTCAATTAGCAGACCACTTTCATATGAAGTGATACAGACTGCAGTCAGTCTGCTTCCAGCAGATACAGAAGTAAAAGAGACTATCACAGTTGTCCTGCCTCCTTTGTTGTATTTGTCACAAAGCCTTCAGAGAAAAGTACAGCCCAAAGAGACTCCTCCCATTATGGTCCACAGATGCTAAGGATTGAAAAAGGACAGGAAGGGAGCAAGAGGAAATACTCTTATTCACCATCTTAACATGCAAAAGCTTGCATCTTTCCAAAGCTCTCTTCAATAAGAACGATAGCGTTCAAACCAGTGTTCAAAGTTAAACAGGAGCTTTTCCCAAGACCATGAATTTTGAAACAGAAAAAACCTCACTACATACACACTTGTAAAACACTGACTTTTACTTTAAATAAGTAAAAATATACCTATTTATGAAATATAAAACTTGTCTTGCTGATTCCATTATGGAAGGGTAACATAACAACCTATTGGAGCCTAGGTAAGATCATGTTCAGATATACATACATATAATATGTGGTCCTGATTACCAGCACATTAAACCAGAAGTCCACACATTCTGCTTAGAACACCAAACATAAATAATCCTTTCATGTTAGTCACACTCACCTTTTCTTGTCTTTGGGACTCTGTGAGCTTTTCAGACAATTCTTCTAGAGTCTTTCTTAATTCAGCATCAGTCCTTCATAGCAAAATACAGGTAAGACAACATTCTACTGTGCAAAAACCAAGTATCAACTGAGATAAGTTGAAGCAGCAACAATCTCCTGGATTTTTATGCTACCTCAATTTGTTCTACAGCCTCTAAATTCCCAGTATAATTAGAGAGCAGCCTCAAGTGGAAAATTCATGATGAAAAGCATTTCCGTTCTTCAAGTGAAGATAACAGATCATCTAGTTTGAAAGGCTAGGTATCAGGTCAACAGGTACAAAATCATGAACACGACTACACAGTCCTTTGGAACAGCCCTAGTTCCTACAAGGAATTAGCAGACTAATTCTTGTTATTGCTGTTAGACAAAGCATCATGTTGAGACAGTATGTACTTTAAAAAAACCTTTGTGGCCTGCATGAGAGTTTGCCCTCAGGAGACTCCAAATAAGGAGCAAAGCTGTAATAAATGAAATTCCCAAGTCCTTATAATTTTGTTCATATACAAAAAAAAAAGGCGAGGGGGGGGGGGGGGGTGGAG
>VWZK01010990.1:83202-96718 GCA_013396935.1 Baryphthengus martii
GGGGGGGGGGGGGTGGAGAAAAGCCACCTGTACTATACAAATCAGAATTGATGTGTGTTATTTACCTATATAAATACTGCACAAGATGACATGAAACAAGCAGTTTATAATACTGCTTTCATCCACGTGTTGTGTAATCCCCCACTCTTCCCAAAACAATTTTTTTTTAAAATACAAAATAACAAAAGAGTTTAAGTATTATTTAAGAGCATAACAATTATTTTCCATACTATTGTTCACATGGAGTTATAGTCTGTTTATACCGATTTCTTCTTGAAAGCTCCCGACTGATGTCGTCTCCTAGGCGAACTTGCTCACTACTGAGATCTCGAAGAGATTGGTGGAAAGAATGTAGCTGTAAATTAAAGTATGCAAATTAAGCCAGGCCTTAGGAAATCTGTGTTCTGTTGTAAAAATATGTATACACATATATATACGCTTTTTAAAATAAAGTAGATAAAAATAACCTACAAAATTCCATGAATTGCAGATAAGCATGGATGAGTGAATGAAGCTTGCGTGCTTCTATTTCAATCAACCCTTCACAACATTTGAACAAGCTCATTGAAGTTTAATTTTCAGTACATTATTTGCTAAACCAAGTTTCCCAGCTGTGTTTTGTTTGGTTTGGTTTTTTTTCCAAGGTTCAGAGTTTGGTCATTTTGGTTACCTGACACTGCACCACCTTTTTAGCTTAATGTAAAACAAGTTGAGAAATCTGAAGAGGTAAAATCAGGAGACACACATTCCCTTTTAATACATGCTAGTATAAGAGAAACTAAGTTCTGCCTAGCTACATATATTACTAGAAAAAGATAGCAGATGAAATTGGAAGTGACTAAGCAGAATACTATGATGTATTCAGGAAATACCAAACCACAGAGAAAAGGGATCCTACCTTGGCCAAGGCTTTACATACTCTACTAGAATGTTTTTTTCAGAGCTTGAAAAAAAAATACTAAACACACATCTATTTTCCTCTGGAAAAACACATTTCGCCCATTCAGCAGGCCCCCAATTTATAGTCAAAGTTTTTAAAGTAGCAAATAAAAACCTACTGCTGTCAACAGCTCAGTGGCCAGGACCATCATTATTAAAAACCCTGGTTCATAATATCTCCTTGTTCTATGTCCAAGACTTAAACTCAGATCTTTCACAGCCCAGTTGACTGCCGTGAACATTCAGACACAGGCACCCCTGTGTGACTAACCAGACATTTCAACCTGACTCAAGAGACCTTGAAAAACACAGCATATTTTCAGAATGTACCTATCTAAGGAGAAAAGACTCAAATGTGTTAAAAGTCCATTCGGCTGAAAAGCTACCTTAGCTAGGAGGAGTCAGAATGGGAATAGAGGGACTGTGGTTACAGAAAGAAAAAGCCACAGCTTTAGTTAAGCAAACCTGCTTTCTCTCTGCTCCAATTTCTACCTACGGTCATGATCGATGACTACTTCTAGTTCACCGTTCCTCAAAGTACTACACGGTACTTACAAAAGAGTTAACGACCGAGTAAAACCATAGTCACTCACTGAAAAGCAAGAATTAGGAATAAACCGGCAGTTATCATCAAAATAGAAAAAAAGCTATTTGCTTAGATAGTTACTTAATGTAAACTAGGAATTTGTTACGTAGTGCAGGAACTCCCTTGAATAAAATTTCTAAGATATTTATAGAATATTTACAAGTAGTCTGAAACAGTACTAAGGGGTTTTTAAAGCTTAGACGGAAAGATCTCCATATACATTATTTTGTTCCAAGAGTTATGTTCCACACTAACCTTGGAAGAAGCAGACTGAAAGGACAACGAAACAGGGTTAAACAGAGGTAGCACTCAGACTTTCCAAAAGGTCAATTGAGAGAATGTGATGTGGTTAAGTTTAAAATTAATTATTTGGAAGTTGAGACTGATTTACTAACACCAAAGTGAACACCTTACAATCAGTTGCTTTAACATTAGTCATAATACAGTTCTCCTGGACAAATCAGTTCACATAGAGGGATTCAATCAAGCAGGTCTAGCCACTGTCTGAAAGAGCAAACACAGGTACTGAAATCTCCTCTGTAGGATATAGAAAGCCTATAATCTTACCCATTAAAGTAATTAATTTATTTTTTCTGGAGACTTTACAAGTAGACACAAACTGAAGGGTATGAAAATTACTGATGCCATACACATCCTTTCCTCCTCGCACCATCTGCCTGAAGCACAGGGTCAAATTATCCTACTCCCACAGAACTAAGATGGAGAACTCGCTGCCTCAAAATCAATCCAGGCTACACTGAAGTAAACAGGAAAAACACTAAGACCCTGTGCCAGTAACTGAAGCAGAACAACCCTCTTGATAGTCACACTGGATCTCAGCACATAGGTGAATGTTAATCACATATTCAGAAGTTATTTTTCTTTCTCATACATGGCCTAAGAAGCATGGAGATTATTTTCATGCATTCCTTTTGATATCATGACTATCACTTCTTTTTCGCTATAACAATAGATTTGTGTGAAACTTCCTGACGCTGACAGATACAAGAGGTGACTGCCTAATGAAAAATGGCACGTAACATAGAAAGCACACTTCTTAGCTGAAACATTCTTAGCTGCATCATCAGGATAACCTGATTTGATGTAAAAGCAAAGAGCCTAGTGATCACATATTGCCTATCTGGGCAAGCAGCTCCCATTAGTGCTCTGTACCTGGTCCAGATTATCTGCCTCATTGACAAATCGAACACTTGCCGATCTAGATCTTCGATGTTTATTGCCCTGTGAGTCTCCATAATCCCTGAGAGGAGAAGTAGGCAGGAAGTGGCGGTTACCTTTATGAGATAAGAGACAAAAAAAAAAAAAAATCANTAGGAAGACAAAATTTCTTATGGGAATTTTTTCATTTTGCTTCACAAAAACCATGTGTTTCATCTTGCCAACATCCTTATAGGTCACATCGCAGACAAAGCAACTACTAAAGTTATGTAAAAATGCACAGGTATACTTCTTGTTTAGCTCTTCCCAGGATTCTTATTCAATGAAAATATTTCTGGAATATAAGTATCTGATGGGTATAAAAGAGGTTTCCTATGTTCCTCCAAGGAATCAAATTTTCCCCAAATTTTATTTGCCCAAGCAACAGTTTTTCCTCCACCTGGATCTATTATACCTTCAAACTATAGTACTTTGCAGCTTTTACAATAGGAAAAAAAAAATAAAATCAATGTTATAAAGCTTTCTACTAAAAGACATTAAATGCTACTTCTGGGAGGAATACTCCACCCAAAAATGCCTTTTCCTAAAATATAATGAATTTTCAGAGAGATATACAAGAAAATACTTGTCTTCTACAGGTTACACAGACAAGGAAATTTCTCTTCTGAAAGAATCAATATTTCATTTAGATCTCTCAGGATATCAGCAGAAAAGACTATGTAACAGAAAGCTCTAAGAATTTACCAAATAAACAACTGAGTAACTTAATGCAGATCTCCCAGATTCTAAACCGGATTTCTTTGAAGGAATCAATTATGACTTAACACATCACTATCTTTACACATTTTTTTTTTAATTTCCTCTTTCCGTACAACAGCTATATGACATAATTTAAGCACACTCAAGCACCTTAAGCATTTTACCTGACACTCCTTCTCCATCCAGATCACTTGGGTACAAGCTTGAGAGTGAAGCACTTCTCATTCCAGAGTTTCGTGTTAATCGCTGGCTCCTTAACTGACCTACAGATTGTTCCAGTGTTTCTTTTAGCTGCAGAAAAAGTACAATTTACTGAAATATGAACACAGACTGATAAAAAAAAAAAAGTATGTTATATATTTTCCAAAGAGTCATTAAGAGAACCAAAGCTATTTTTAGTTATGAATTAATAACAGCTTTTCTTTAATATTTCATATTCCCATAACTACAGTAAAATGTTTCCAACACTTGCAGCTTCAAATATCAAGTTTCTTAAGAAAGGTGCAACTTACAAGAAAAAAATAAAACTGTGTCTCTCACAACCATATTAAAACCTATTTGCCAGCAATGCTCGATAATAGCCCTTCAAAATCCAGGAAACAACTTTAAAGACCTTTTTCTTTAATTGGTATTTTTCTACCAGCCCTACCTGGAATCAGTTTGATATACGGCTATTAAATCTCACTAATCAGCTTTACATCAAGCCCTGCTTTTAGTAGTTACACTTTCTGAAAAAGACAGCCATTTCCAACTTCAGAGTTCAGAACTAAGTGCATTTCTAAATAAGTTCCTCATTTTTCAAACTTGCATCTTATTTTTAAGATTGCATTTGCTAACTAACTTCATTACTTAGCCACTTGCTTTTGTGACAACTTTATTGGACAATTCCTGAGCACCAATTTCTAAAGATTCACCTTACCCTAGCAGAGGCTTGTACACAATGACAAATTGCTGCTTTATTCTTGCGGAATTATACACACTGTGTTCAATCTCTCTCTGTGTGGCACTTTTTTCCCAAAGCACAAAACACTATTTTAAATCTTTTCTGAATCTGTCAATGCTCGTTTAGGTTCTTTTTAATGTTTTCATTATATGAGCTTATTAAAACAACTTCGTTATCACTAAAATTCTCTAATCAAAAACAATTAAGAATTTTCTTGTGCTTTCTCAAAAAGACAGAGACTACTTGAGGAAAAAAACTAACACAACAATGCATGTGTGTAACAAAAGATCACTTTTGTATCCAAAAAGCTAAAACTTAAAAAAAAAATCATGTAAATGCCAGAGGATCAACGAAAACTGCAATAACTCAATTTTCAAATGTGACTGGACTCCATCAAAGACACTGCTTGTATTTTAATAGGGCAATAAAATATCTGAATTAAGCTACAGGTGCTCAGTTTACTTGCTTTATTTTTACAGCATTCATTTTCATCTCTGCTACATGAAACCAGATAGTTGGATTTTGTTTAAAAACCTAAAACTAATTTAAAAAGAACCACGACAGTGTCCAGATTTAATAACCTTACTCTTCAGTCTGTTTCTTTAGAACAGAACAATGGCCAAAAAATTATTTAAATTTTTTAAGCTATAATTTACATTATGGTATTTGTGTTCTCTTAAAAATCAACTTCTTTTTTTAAAACAATGAAGCATCTAGTGACAGTAGAACACATTTGAATAGAATATCCTTAATATTCACCAATTTGAAAACCATTCCGTAACATCTCGTAAGCCATTTAAATACTGCCAAAAAAGTATTTAAATACTTTGCCTAACATTTTGGCCCTTTCCCATTTCTTCTTCTTTAAATATTTTTTTTTTTTAAAAAAAAAAAAAGGATATAAACATTGGTGCTATCAGAAAAAGTAAAATTAAACAAAACCAAAACCAGATCTCCCTCAAAGGCTAATTACTTTTACTCTCCAAAGCCTCACATGAGCAAAAAAGCCACCACAAAACATTCTCTCCTCCCTCTCTCTCCCTCCTCCCCACTCCAAAGAGTGGAATGGAACCTTTTCTCTCCTGTTCTTGTCCTCCAGGGATATAATAAAATCAGAAATCGAGAATGAAGTCAGCAAGAGAGTAACACTGCTCTGGAACAGAGCACATACGGAGAGTGCAATGCTCCCACCACGAGAGAATCAATGGTCACAACAAGGAAATAAAGCTCAGAGCAGCAAATCTTCCTGACCCTGGTAAGTTATGTCACAAGTTTTGCATTGATTTACAGGCAGAGAGCAGGCACCAAAAAGTAGGGTAGTGAGTTTAATTTACAAATTAGAATGGAAAATAGCTCCTCAGCAGCCCAACAGTCACCATTTCATACATGCAAATATGCTATACAATGGTTTGAAGAAAGTCTTTAAGGAAAAGATTACAAAGAATTCAAGAGTCAGATATCGCAACGTTCGTAACTGACAGAACCTAAACACATCCCATTTGAAGCAAAATATTCTTAGATCAACAATCTTACTACCAAAACTAGTATGGTAAAAACACTTGACTGGCTACCATTGTGGGAAAACAAATAAATAAAAAACACATCACCGTGCAAAGTTTTTCTTAGATATTTTTTGTAGAAGAAAAATAGATTCATTACTTCCCGATCCCAGCTGCTTTTTCCCAAATACCAAATACACACAACATCTTCAGAAAGGCAACATGCTATGTTTACATAGAAGAAAAACATGCTACCTTTACTAATAAGGCTAATTTTACTCTATTATTTAAAGTTCAAGCAGGAGATAGTTAGAGTCTCTAGATTTCTCCTCCACTTGAGCCATAATCAAAAAGCACTTACCATGACTAAGAAGAATGGACATAAAGTCAAAATTAAATTTGAGCAAAGTCTCACTCAATTTGATGTTTCCTAATCAAAAATCTTTCCAGAATAACAATATTGAACTACATTTAATATCAGCGCTTAGGAAAAATAGACAACCTTAAATGGTTCCAATGCTCACCAAAAATTCCACTAATTCAATATCTAAGCTTATAAGGACACAAACAGCATTCAAACAGAAGAAAAAAAAAGAATTATGAGATATATAATACCCCCAATTATTTTCGTGCAGAGCTTGCACATACTGATTTAGAAAGCTGTCTGAAGAAAACAAGCCTTTTCCTACGTATTTTCTTTTCTCTCTTATCTCACATGCAAAATATTCCTACATCTCATATGGGTCTGTTTCAAGAAAGCACCTGCTGCAGTTTGTATATAACCAAGTTATAAACCTCTCTTCCCCTACCAGCAGTAATTTCCTTTACTTGATCAAAAGATCTGGTGTTAAACTTGTAGAAGCTTGATATTTATGAGAATTTCATCCCTTTTGCAATTTAAAGAATGCTGGTCAACAGATTCAGAAGTTGTAGAATGACAGGAAAAAAAACCAACACTGGTACAATTACAAGCTCATTTCCCTCCTGTAATTCAGCTTTTATCTTACCACTTATTCACACAAAAGAACTATGTTCCTTAATACTCTGTTTCAGCTATGTACCTTGTACTTGGCATAGTATCCTAACATAACAATCTCTTTGGTCCTTGTAAACCAGAACAGAAATGAAGCTACAAAACCTGCCACAGTTTCATTACATAACATACTACTATAGTTAGATTTAGATTGCTCAAATATGAAAAAATTCTGTTTACATCTACCTAACTCTTGATACATTCCATCCATTACTACCAAGTTTTAAGCTATGAACATTATTAGCAGAAAAGATTTAGGAAGATAAACTAGAAGTACTCACAGTTGCTATTTCTTCAGTTTGTTCCTTGTTGTATTCTCTGTATTGTCCTAGCAAATGGTCAACGTGTCTTAGATTTCTGTTGGTATCCTTGAAAAAAATAATTTGAGGGAGACAAGTCTAAACAGAAACCACCTTTAATCAAACATTACTGTTGTCTTCACTATTCTTAGTTTACAAGAGTAAATTGATAACAGAAGTGCTTTTTAAAGGGCCTAAGCATTCAAAATTCTATTCAAGAAATCCGAATCTGGAGAGGTACAGAACAGCTAAAGGGAAGGAGAAAAACCATCAAACAACAAAAAAACCAAAACCACACTATTACTTGCAGTACAATATTAAGGCCTTGGTTTCAAATACTTTATTTTTAAGTTTCAGCCACTCTGTAGTAAATTTTTAATCCAAAGATCTTAATATTACCTGCCTGTAAAACAGACCTAAGTTAACTAAGAAACAACAAATTTTTGATGATCAGCACATTAGAGAAGGTCTCTCTATAAGGTCTCTGGATGAGCACTGTGTGACCTGATGAAGAGCTGGATCAGATGCCAGAGCTGCCAAAAAGTAGTCCACAAAAAGCAATCAGGTTTGACTCAGAATTGCAGAAGAGCAGCTAGAAAGAGGTCAGACAGAAAGAGGACAATACCAAAGAGTCCTCTTTAAAAAAACCTGTCAGATTACATTCTTAGCACCTCATCTCTTTTCTAGCTTGATGATTACTTTCCAGCTGAGAAGTTTGGAAGTTTAAATTCAGCATTCTGTATAGATTTTTCTCTTCTCACATATTAAAAAGGAAAAGTAATATTGCCAGCCAAACTTCAACAAGCAATAATAGCTAAGCCCAGCCACTTTAGGTATTCAGAACTGTCAGCTATAGAAGAATGGCAATGACTTCTCAAGCAATAGTGTCAAGATAGCTAAATGTATCCTCCCACCTGCAAAACAGATGAAGAGATTTCCTCTGCTGCCTCCACTGAAGCAGCAGGCATTAGATGAACACTTTTTCATGCCTGGGTGTGGATCTTTTACAAGTTTACTCACAGTGCTGTTCCATGTGCAGAACGTATTTGAATTGTAAGCTCAACTGCCTACGTATTTACTTTATCAAAAACTGGGAAATTTTACACAGCACAAGACAACAAAGATGGGGCTGGAACTTTCACAAAAGGCATTAAATTTTGTAGCAGAGAATCCGACAATATTTATTTGGCTTTATACAGTTTACTAACTTTATAAACAGTATTATCAACCACATCATTGTTTCTATCAACGTTCTATTACTGTCTGAAATCATGGTTGTATTAAAGTGTAACAAGCCATATACTTTCAGTTCAAAGGCAATAGAATGAATTTCCCAAAAACTTTCTGGTTTGCACAGAAAGTAGTTTCCCATCAGTACAGTATTTTCTACAACTTCAGAACTAAAATTGGACTGTACGCTACTGAAACGCACTCTATAAATACTTTAAAACCGTATTTTGTAAACAACCTGTAAAGTGCTTGCTAAAGTATGGATCTTCTCTGTAACTTCTTCAGCACCATAGTTCCGAGCTCTGCTGTGGGCTGCTCTCAGAAGTGGCCGCCTTCCTATTGGACCCCTGAGGAAGTTGTCTGAATCACTGGATGAATCTGCCATTAGTATCTTGAAACCTAGGCAGGAAGACCAGAAAAATAATGACTGTTAAATCCTCATGGTAACTGAACAGTCACTGACTTGCAAAATATTCCCAAAGCAACTTTGTAGACTCAGGCTACATTTACATTAGCCTTTCTGATTCAAGTCAGCAAGACCTACTTTTGAAGCAGATCCTCCAACTGCTCCTCAGTTATTGTGCTTGTTTACACCACAAAGCAGTGCCAAGATGCAAGAGGCAGAGCCCATTAGGAGAGAACTAAATCAAAAGATGCACTCTCACTACTTCCAAGTGCTCAGTACCCAGGATAAGACCATAGCCCAAAGCAAATCCTCCCCCGAAAACACACAGCAGGGCTTTATCAATTGTTCTGGTCTGCAAAACCGTGCCCTTCTACCTCACACTACTTGCTAAGCTATATGCAGATTGGCCAAGGCCAATTAAAGCCAATAACACCAAGTAACTCACTCCTTGATGCAAGTCCAACAACCAGTTATCTTAATGAGTTAAGGAGAATTGGAGATATTATGGCAGAAGGCAAATCCAGTCTCTTTAAAAGAAAAGATAGAAAAATGTGGCCAAGAAGTTATAGACTAATCAAAGTAACTGAAATATGTGGAAAAAAATTGAAATAGACTATTTTAAGTTTCCAAGAAAAGAAGTGTTCTCAAAGGAAAAAGAATAAAAATGTATTCATTGATATCAAATCAATTCATTTTGGAATAAGTAATTAAATTTGCTAAACAAGGAAGAAGCAGTAGAGGTCATTTTTGTTTTTTTAAAACCTCGGACACACATGACATTCACAAAGTAAGCTAAAGAAACAGGAATTAAATTAAGCTTTCCTACAATGGAAGTGAAACAGGAGTATCAGAACTCAGGGCAGTTCACAGAATTTGTCAAACTGAATAGAAGTATCAAGTGAGAACCTCGAGTGAATCCAATATATATATTCATTAAATAGCCTGATAATGTAATATATGTTTATTAAATTTGCATCTGACGCTGTCCAACTGGACAAACACAGCAAAGAAATTAGAAGTTGGTAGGAGAAAGAAGAATAAAAGGCTATTCAAGAGCTTTAGCATTTCAAGTTGAATATGCATCAACAATGTCATGTTCTAGAAATAAAAGGCTAACACTATATAAAATGTAAAAATAAGGGTAATTTTGTAAATTGTGAAATATGATGTTTTTAATCTAACGTTAATTCAACATAACCCAGTTTACTATGTAGATGCTGGAGCAATTCACTGGACTCAAATTTAAAACTTACTTCAGATGGAAAAAATAAGGCTTGTGAGGAAAGAATGGGCATTTCTGGGTCTTCAGAATGGCAAGGAGGGAAAACAGGATTACAATCATTAAACAAATTAAAAGAAATTACTAAAAGCTACAGACAGCTACAATTGGTATAGGAAACCACATAGTAACCAGTTAAAATTACAGCCCTCAAAAGGTAGATTAGATAGATTTTTTTTTTTTAACTATTACACACTGCAGCTGTTTGCAGAATCACCATCATAAGACCTGTGTTAACAGCATCTATTGGGAGAGACCGAAACTATTTCAGGGAAGAGGAAATAAAGCATCAAACTCTTGAACCTTCTCTGGTCCTGCAATCAACACAAAAAAAGCCACAGTAAAGGTGTCATTCTTCTAGCCATCAGAGCTGAACTTTCCCAGAAAAACCATGGATGAGATTTAATTCTTATACTGTATTTTATGTAGAGACAACTTGATGTTTTTCCGGGGCCTTACATTTAATTTTTAAAAGTTAGTAAATTTGTTTTCCGCAGGCTTGGATAGAAATCTTTCAAATATGAAAGCAGAGTAAATCAACATACTCTGTCTGTGCTCAAGTACACTGAGATTCCTTACGTTTCATGAAGTGATGAATCTACCTCTTCTTCTCTCCCCTTATGTCACTAAAGCACATTTTTACTGCCAGTATCAGAATTCACTATTCCAGGGCCCCTCTCTCTTTCTCTCTCTCTTTCTCTCTCTAGTCAGATGAAATGAAGTCAAAATGAGGTTGAGAAAGCATAAATATTGAGCACAGAGAAACAGAAAGTATGGGATATTTAGAGAAAAATAGAAGAAATGAAACACCAGTACAAATAGCAATGTGGAATAATATTAATTTTTACCATAACTCAGTAAAAAGAATCCAAATCAACTTATTCTGTAGCACATCTGCACGTTACTACATGAAGCTGTGTTTTCCCCTCGATCCTTGCTAGAACCTCCTACTGACACCAGCAAGGTCCATATCCCAGCACACAGACCTCAGGTATCACTGATGAGCACAAAACAAGACTTAGACTCCTCTCCAACAAGTTTGGCATCACCTGTTCTAGAGTAACTTCAAATTCCTTCTATAACTGCAGCATCAGTTCTCTGGGTTAAAACATCTCTTTCTGATCTTACCAAGCATGACAAGCAGCACAATAATTCAAAACCCAATAAGCAACTGATTCAGTGCTCAGTTTCCTCCAAGCTTAACCAAGGTTTTCAGTTCCAAAGCATTTTTTGAAATATCTTTAAGACACCAAGTAATGTAAGAGCCTATTAATGGCCACACTAAGAATTAAGCAGAAGATCAGCTTCACTAGAACTCAGAAAGTCAACCTTGAAATAATAATAAACAGAAATCTATTCTTCATCTATGTATCAGCATATTTTGCCTGGCTGCTATGATTCTTACACTCACAACACATTTAATTTTAATGATCACAGAAAATAGTTGACAATTTCTATCTGTCGTATATTACGTAAATAATAAATTTTGGTTGGGCAACTTAGATTCTTCAGAAGTCCATTCACAGTTTCATAGAAAGTAAATTCTCTTTTTCTCCCAAAATGGGCAGAAAAGCATATAGTGGATTTACTCTGAATGTAGAATACTCCATAGAAGTATCTCATGAGAGCTAGAAAACCAACCTTACATTATGCAATTTATCTAGCTTTGTCTGTGAGTCAAACAGCTCCACGTGAAAGATTAGGCTTAACTCTTAATTCCACCAAGTCACATTTCTTTCTGAAAGCTGAGAGCACAACAATAACATCAGCTCAGACATTACCAGGTTCACATTAGTGAAAGGCTTTTGAAGGATATGTGAGTAGACAGAGAAATTCATGAGACTTGTAAAGTCATTCAATCATTAGAAAGTTTTTTAACTCATTTCCAGATGAAATGGTGTGAGTCAGAAGAATTCCAAAGGTTAGTTATTGCATCTCAACTGATGGAAACTAAATTCTTAAGAATTCCTCGGACTCTTTTGAAAGCAGGCCTCTGAACGGGGACGTACATGTACCTCTAGTTAGGCAAGTATGGGAACCTGTGAGATCAGAAAAGAGATAGGCACTGATAGAAATTAATGGAAAACAGCAGCTGATTTATCTGCTGAAAACATTGTTCGGAGAAGCATCTCAACCATAACAGTCCCAACTACAGAAATGCTAGAGAAAACAAAAGGAAAATGGAGATTTACAGCAGAAAAGATTAATAGGTTTGTTCTCGGCTGTCCAAAAATAAGCTCATTAAGATACTTACTAGCCAAACACTGAAGAAAGGCTAGTAAACAAGATAGAAGAGGTTACGCACAGAAGGACATTTTGTCTGAAGAAAACCTTCTATTTAAGCAGCATAATTCTAGTTAAGCAACATTCCTTTTTGTTCTCATGAGGAACTGGAAACTCTTTTAAGTTGAATTTGTTTCATATAAAGCAACATCCTCATTTTTAAAGGAATTTAAAAGGTTTCATTTTAGATTTAAAAAATATAAGGACATAGAAATTTGTACAGAATGTTCTGCATGTACATTTGCCTATTAATGTAATTTTAAAAAGCGCCAATTAACACTTTTTTCAAAAACCTAGACTGATTTCAGCACATGATTATACAACCTATTTGACATCAAGATCATTTCTCTTTTACTAATTTTTAGTCTACCTAAACAGATTATAACCTTTCTTGCACTGAGGAAAAACATCAATACCTAGTATTTTCTTTCCCTGTAGAAAACAGAGTGGTTCAGCCTGCAGGTTAAGTGTCTTCAAGGGCAAAGCAAACATCAAGTACTGCTGATAGTCTCAACAGCAAGTTCATCAGTTCAAGCACGCAAAAGATGAACTCAGTATACACAATTAGATAACGTCTAAAGTGGTTTTATTTGTTTAGCTCCATGCAGACTAATCTATTACTAGGTAACTAACAGCGCTAAAGGCATTTTTGAAGTCTTATAGTTAAGACTGAGCATGAAAAGAAAAAAAAAAAGAAAAAATCGATAGCCGTTCCCGAAAGGGACAACAGGACACCTAAAATGTCCTTTCCTTCACTGACTCTTAACTGAGCTAGGAGAGGTTTTCAAAAAGGCAGGAAGGTGATCCAGCATGGTGACATTTCAGAATCGTGCTTTCAGGCACCAGTACTACATTTTATTATCAAGTTGTGCCGGCATGTTCCCGGCACTCTTCAGCACCAGGACACAGAACACGGTTCCTTCAGACTGACCACAGTTAAGCTCAGCTAATGCCCTCTGCAGATTCTCCTCGCGCCGTCTACTAACACTTCACCTTAACTCTGAGGGACTCCCGAATTTTTTGCCTCGGATAGGACCAGGAAGCCCCCAGGGACGTGGGGACAACCCCAGAACGGCGCCCG
>VWZK01010990.1:96923-185626 GCA_013396935.1 Baryphthengus martii
GGGAGCCGTTACCCCGGCGGTGTGCGGAGCGTCAGTGCCCGGTCTTGGAAGAGACCCGTAAGATCCGCAAGTCCAACCACTAGCCCAGCATTGCCAGGTCACCGCTAAACCGCGTCACCAAGCACCACATCTACGCGTCATTTAAACCCTTCCAGGGATGGCGATTCCACGTCTTCCCAGAGCAGCCTGTTCCAGGACTTGACAACCCCTTAGGGGAAGAAATTTTTCCTGATATCCAACCTAAACATCCTCTGGTGCAACCTAAAGCCATTTCCTCTTGTCCTATCACTTGTTGCTTGGGCGACCAGACTGACCCCCCACCTCACTACAACCTCCTGTCAGGTAGCTGTGCAGTGGTACACTGGTATTGATCAAAGCCTTTGAAATGTAAACCTTTACAAAATGCACATTGGCATTTATGAACACTACAGCTTAATAAGCACGAAGAGCAAAAACAACAAGTGTTGCCTTGACAAAGCAGGTGTGTATATTCTGCTTGGGAAGAGGCGGACTGGGCATGCGTTTGATCCAGGGGGAAAAGGAGTGTGTGAGCTACTTAAAGGAGTTGTTTCTTACAAGGGAGACATCTCCACTCCTGTCTCTTGACTGTCATGTTTCTTTAAGCGAGGCACCTCCCTATTCACAAGTGGTGTATCACCCTTTCGTGCAGTAAAAATGACGAAATATTAGACTGCTACACTGACAGGCCTTGAAAAGAGTAAAGGGATTACAGAGTGCTGTGGGTGAGCACAGGGATTATTGCCTGGGCCTCTGAAGCCTGGACAGAACTTGCAATAGGCCTAAAATGACTGGAATATTTGGCTGCAAATCACTTAAGTCCAAGGTAAATGCAGTGAGTTGTTTTTTCTCATAGAATCATAGAATGCTTTGGGTTGGAAGGTTAAAGCTCATCCAGTCCAATTCCTCTGCAACAAGCAGGGACATCTTTGATCCCTTAGAAATAGCTGGGAAGATATTTATTCCTGCCATTAATATTTTCTGGACTACCACAAAGCAGATGACACACCAAAGCTTCTACTGCCAGTATCTGTGTGCATGCTCTTTTTCCTACTTAATAAAAGGTGGCTCAAAATACTTTGTCCTCAGTGACAGAGCAATGAAACAATTTACCCTTCTCATTTAAGAGCCTGAAACAAAATTACTATGGAGTAGCTAAGGCAAGGCAGCCTATTAGTAAAGGTGTAAGTAACCTCATGCTTCCACCCTAAGAAGCTGTACTAGCTTGTGGCTTTCTTCTTCATCAAATGTGTCATTAACCCTCGGCTGGAAAAGAACATGATGCTGCTGCAAAGAGGTGGCAAGCCTGAACACACTGGTAGCAGCCTCCACCAACTTGGTGTGGCTTACACCGTGCTGGAGTCTCCATTAGCATGGACCAAAGTGGTGAACGGTTACATCTGACTTGACAACACTGAGTCACAACTTTTGTCTTGCCTGAGCCTCAGTGGAGTGTGCAGCTCCCTTGTTCACCGACCTGGAAATTCAGTGATCTGGATGCAGCTTTGTTTTTATTTAGTCAGATTGGTACGGACACCAATCCAGTTACAGAGCTACAGATATGAGCAGTGTGCCAGAAAGGCCTGACCAAATGGAGCACGGGACAGCCAGCATTCCCAAGGAAATCCCATACAACGCAATGTAAAGCTGTCTAGGGCACTCTGGTGGGTGCTTCAGTTTGTGTCCTCACTGGGACACTGTTTTACCAGTTACATAGCCCAGCAAAAAGGAGGCAGCCATCAGCAGAAAACATACAAACTCACACAGGTTTTATTATCTGTTTCTACAGACCCCAAAAATGATACAGTCTGGCCAACCACAGGCAGAACAAAGGAAGCAATAAACCCGCTCACCATGGGTGACACAACAGAAGAAACAGCAAATTGAGCCAAAAATACACCATAAGGAGGCATCAACCACACCCCATATCTCAACATAGCCAGGCACAAACCAATCCAACAAATACCAGAAAGATACATTACCCAATCCATTACCCTCATTATCCTTGACTCTTTCATTGACTCCACAAAACTCCTTCTCACAAACCCCTCCAGCAGCACCAGCTCCTAACAGCAGCTCCTCAACAAAGAGCTCTATTGGCCTTTTATCTCCATCCTCTAATCAGCACCTAAATGGCAGCTGTTTCCCATTTCTACTTTAGTTCTCAGCATTGCAGGATGTGTTTGGCCTGGCCTTTCCTCCTGGATGGCCCTCTTACATCAGAGGGGGCCCATCCCTCCCATCAAGGTCTGCTATGGCATGTGTCCTCACTATTCAACACCTACTGGGTTGCAGCCAGCAGCAAAGCTAAAAGTTCTTCTTGGTGGCAAACACAGAGTTCAACCCAGTCTTGCCCTTGATTATAGTAGGAGGCACCAGGGCAGCCTTAGACCCTTTTACCTGGTTGTGAAATTCATCCAGATGTCAAGTTCACTTCAGGGCTCGGGGTTCAGACCCCAGCACTTCAGACACCCCTAAGGATACTCCTACCCTAAACAGGACAGATCCATCTGATGGGATTCCTCACTTAGGCAAGATCTAAGCACTAAAGTCAGATCAGGATTTATGTTGTGTTTCTTTACGAGCACTTTACGAGTTTCTTCACTCACCTTAAAAAGATATCTTCAGGGCACTTACCATATTTAGGAAACACATACTAATGAACTGATTTAAATTACTTTTAAAGAGCTATATCAAAAGAATATCTGATACGTTGCACTCGTAACTTTTGGCCAACTGATCTAGCTGGAGGGGAGCTATTTATCCAAGAAGACTTTAGTCTAATATTTTACTGTGAGTAGGTTACTTTTTCAAGTTACCTCCTGCTAAGGTTACAAACATTATTGTTGACATTTTTTTTGTTGTGTACTTACACATGAACAAAATCTACATGCTGGAGAAAACACTGCCATTTAGTTGGGAAATAAATAAATAAATAAATAAATAGAATAATTGAGGCAAAGTATTAAAAAGCTTTATTTACTGCCTCATTGAATTAAACAATGATATCTCTTTATTTCTCTCACTATTTTAAAATACTCAGTTTTAGTAAGAGTATCTCTAGTTTATGAAGAAACACAGAATCAGATTACTGTTAACCAGATTTTTTTTCAGCTTGTAGTATATCTGTCAGACACAGATAAGACTGTTTCAGTGTGGGGAATCTCTGTGCCATGGCATTATAAACCTGTGTCCCTAATGGAGTAGGTTATCACTTCAAGTGACAATAATTCCACCTTATTTCTCTCAGGGTTAGACTTTTTTCTTACCTTTTTTCTTTGGTCAAAGCATTTTATCTTTTTCTGATAATATGGAAAGTGTTATTCCCTTCTCTTCATTTTGCTCTCTGTCATCGTGTGATTTTCTAAACCACTCGAATTTTCAGTGCTTTTTAAAACTGCTTTGCATTTTGTGCATATCTACCTAGCAGTTAGTGAATTCTTATTCGGTGTAAAGCTCTGTTTAACTTCACTGCTTTTGCAGGTGACTTGGTGTTGCGCTTACACCACTCCCTGCCTTCTCCCTTCTGCAAAGATGTTTTAAGAACCTTTCGGGGTAAGACGTCGCCCCGCCGCGTTTAGAAAACGCCTGGGCGAGCTCGTCCCGCTGCCTGCTCGGAGCCGGAGCCCGAGCCCGGCTTCGTACCCGGCAGCTCTCGCCCGGCCTCCCACCGCGGCTCGGTTTGGCTCGGCNGGGGTACCCCGCGGGAGGGGCGCCGAGGAGCAGGGGGGCCAGGTCGGTGCGGGGCAGGGAGTAGCAGGAGGGGTGGGCGCGGGGGCCGGGGTGAGGAGACGGAGCCTACCCGAAGGAGGGGGCGCGCAGCGTTTGCTGAGACCTTTCCTGTCCCCGCTTAGGGAGGAGGCGGTGTTGTCCAGCAAAGGTGCCACCTTTCCTGAGCGGCTTCTCCCGGCGGGGCAGCGTCGCCTGCCCCTGCGGCTTCGATCTCCCTTCTCGGAAAGGCGAGGGGCAGAACAGGAGCGGGCGGCGGAAGATGCTGTGCCTTCCAGTAGCCTTCCAGCTGCTGCTGGTGCTGGTGCTGTGCAGCCAGGGCACAAAGAGGTGTCCTTCAGCCTTCTGCGAGTGTTCCGACTGGGATGACTACAAAATCACTTGCAGGGACATACACTTCATTCCCAGCCTTCCAGAGGACACTCAGACCCTGTGAGTACATTGGGATGGTTTAGGGGAGACAGCAGCCTATTGTGAATATTCTTTTTTTTTCAAGCAGGAGATGCTCTGAGCAAATGCTCTGTGAGATGAGGGAGGGCAGGGGTGAGGGGGACAGTGCTGTAATTTCCCTGGGCAGTACAGCATAGCGGCAACGGCAAGGTCCAGACTCGGTGTCTGGCAGGAAGGTGTAGAAAAAGTGACTCTCAAACCTTATACAGATGTGAAGAGATAATTGTCCATCTGGCCTTAAAAGTTCTGTATAGGATACGGGAAAATTAGTCACTCGGCTGTTTGTGGGCAAACTGAGCAGAAAGCTGGTTTCTGTGTGGCATGTGCCTAGGAAGTAAGGAGAAGAAAGAACAGATCAAACCCAGTTTGATGATTAAAAACAAAGAATAGGAGTCGGATCTGCCACCTCACGAAGAGTTCCATGAAAACTTCCGTGCACTTTGAACTTCTTAGCCAAAGCCCAACAAAAAGCATCTGTGGGAACTGAGAATCCCAATATACCGCCTGGGAAACAAAGTACTTCAAAGAAACAAAAGTGTGGAGCATGGGATAGAGCAGCAAATTTGGAGCTTGCCAAAGCCATACCAAAATTCAAGTAACTACACCTAAGTGTGTAGTACTACTGCAGGTACCACAGAATATCTTGTCTGGCTTCCTGCTGTCAGTCCAGAAGAGTGTCCCATATCGTATGTCAGCCCCATAAAGGTATCAGATAAATACTCCAGGGAAACCGAAATGGCACCAGTCAGCTATAACCAAGCAGCTGAATCACTCCTGGCTTTTACTTTGCATTGTAAGGCACCAAATGTTTCTAGTCTCCAAGGGAAGATTCGTAAGTAGATTACTTTCTAATAAAATAAACATACTCAAACTCAGTTGATGTCACTGCAAGATAAAGCGAGAACAGGTTGATTCGTTTATGTTTTGATAATGATTCTTGGGACTTTATTTGAAAATATGAGCCATAAAGTTATTTAAACTTACTTGGATGAACTTCTCCAGATTTTTTAACACCTGAAATTAAAGGTGTAACAAATTGATCACTTATGTGTAATGACAGGAAAAAAAAATTCCATTATTTATGCATAGCTTTATTTTTTTGTGGATTATTGGGCTGCAGTATTTCAGTTGATAAGATTTTAAAATATCCAGGTTCTGGTTTGGTTATTATATTTTTGTATCTGCAGTTTATTTAGTTTGAAATTGCAGTCATGCTACTGTATGTAACATGTAGTGGGCTCTTTGAAATCTACCACGGCAAGCTAGAAAATAAAGCATTTTCAGTTTACAGGAAAAATATGCTTTTGTGTAGGCATTTAAAATAGTTAATAGAAACAGTGAGATCACATAACGGAATTGGATACATTCCTTGAAAAATGCTGGTATGATGGCTGAGCAGTACCTCTCTACAGACAGCTTCACAAATAAAGCACTTTGGTCAGCTGCTGCAGTTCTAGCATTTTAATGGGGGCTCTAAGATCATGAGCCCCTGCTTTTAAAAGATAAAAACACCCAGTGAAAATCTTATTTCCATGAAAAAAGTAATTAAGAAAAACTACTGAGAAATATTTTTCTGTTTATTTTGGGTCTATTTTAATCATCTCTACCAACTGGGGTGACTGCTGCAAACTTCTCAAGAAGAGTGCTCCCTACCACAGTCATTATAAGGCAAAAAAAAAAAAAAAAATCCAGGCAATGACAATTATGATTTTATAGTGTATGGTAGAAAAGGTAGAACATGCACTGTATAGTCTGTTTGATTTGGAAAAAAAAAACAGGAAAATTATCCAATAAAATAAGGAAAACAGAGGTCTTTTCACACACACACACACAAAAAAAATAAATAAAATTACCTCGGTGTGCAGTTTTCTCTCTGGATAAGGTGAGTATATTTTCCTTGTGTGTTATTATTTGAATTGCTGAAGCCTGATGGACTGTATCTAATTCTGTAGCCCCTTGCTCTCAAAAATGACTTAATCTTTCTTTCCATCCATACGTTAAATGGGAGTCATAACAATTACTTGTATTTGGTTTTTGTTAAGAGTGCTTTCAGATGCTTCAGACTGATTGACTTGTACATGGAGGATAAAAAGCACAAAGAATTTTCCCGAGAGATTTTAAGGTGTGTGCTCCTGCTTCCATCATGTTTTGCATCCTTCTGCCTTATAACTGGCAACAGTTCTGAATTAAAAACAAGATTCCAAAATAATTGAAGTTTCTGTTAACCTTCAGAACAAATGAAACCTCCTTCAAAGTGAAGTATGTAGCTGTGCATATCTGCACATTATACGTTGAAACCCTCTACAATTTTCCTGGAATCCAGCAACTTTGTTACTTTAGGTAAAGGAAATTTGCTTCTTGGTGGTTATGAGTGAACCTTAGAAGTACAGATTTAAAACTTTCTCAATATGGTTGTTAAGTTTTGTAAGGTTTGTAAAGCTAGGAGACTGGTGAGTTCAGGAACATTTTGCCAGCTTTTGGACATGATGAGCTCTTTTCAGTGCACTGGATCTTGAAACTCCAATTAAAGTTTCAGTCTGATTATTCAGTTGGGTTTGTTCTCATTTCTCTACCCTACTTTAAGAGAGTGCTGTAAGCTTTTTTTTTTTAACAAGCCATGCTTATAAGAAATTGCAAAAAAAATGTCTATTTCCAAACTCTTTCAGTGGAGAAGTGTTGTGAACTTCAGCCTGGAAAGTATGTTTGTTTTAAACCTTTTTTAAAATGTATTTGTCCAAGTATCGTTAGTGCAGGTGCTTATCCAGAATGCCTGAGTGCATAGGTATTGTTGTTGGAGATGGTTTTTTTCAATACAAGATTTTTCTTTTTTTTTTCTGTTTTTTTCTTTTTTTTCTTTTTTTTTTTTTTCATTTTCTATGGAGTAAACTAAGTAGAAAGAAAAAAAATTTGTGTATTCCAGGCAAATGAAGTTAAGAATTATATACTTAAACCATACTACAGTAGGAGAGCCGTTCTAAGTGATATTGAAATATAGGACTAAAGAATATGAAGTTAGGTATAAATTATTTTGTCACATCTACAATATTTATCATGCTTCTCTGCACAGCTGACACCCTGACCTGTTCTGCTGCCATTTTACCCCTACTTGGCCCTCCTCTGCTTCTGCCTTTGCCTATCCTTGACTCCACTCCTCCTCCACTCTGTGGCAATGGCACTACATGTGTGGTCCGTCAGAATTCCCATCCCAACTCCTCGGCTGGCATTGCTTTTCTCCTTCACCAGCACAATGCTGGAGTAGAGCAATGGTTGGTGCTATAACCACATTTGGTGAAATGTGACAGATAGATAGACACAAAACCAGTACAGTCTTTAAGAATATGCTCTTTACATCAGATATTAAGCTACGATTTTGTGTCTGCTTCAGGATATTGGCCATTGCACCCATCAGATGCAAGGAGCCCCAACATATGCCATGCTTACTATATTGGTAAGGGGGAGGACGTGGATACCAGGATAATAAGATGTACAGAATTAGCTGGTCTGTTCAGTTCCCCATGCTGTTGTCAGCTTTTGATGAAAGAGTTACGTAAACTGTAGCATATTTTACACATTTACAATGGGATACTTAGAAGTAGCAATGATATGTCAAATATTCATAAATACTTATTGATAACACCATTTTTTGAACTGGAGAGAAAAGTACATAGAGACTTATCAGTTTTACCTGTAATAAACGCATCACTGGCATCCACGTTTTTTTATATGCTTAAAGAGTTGTTTAGAGCATTTTGAGGTCACAGAAGCTACAAGTAAAACTGAAGGACATGATGTGTCTACTTCATATTGAAAATTAAACTGATGTTAAATATTTCCCCCCAATTCAGAGATATTCTGACTGGGTAATTCTATCATGATCTTTTTATAGACTTCATTACTTCAGAATTAAGTATAGAGCCTCATAAATACATCTTCATAAATAACCTTGTAAGATAAGCACGTAATTATTATCCCTATTTTAATGATGAAGTACTGAGAGTCTAAAAGAACAGGAAAAATACTGGCATGGTTAAGCTGACAACTGAAGGAAGCTGTTAGGGCATCCTTCAGAAAATGGAAGTCATGCCCAAGTGAAAAAATCTTTGGAAAATATTTTGAAGAGAAACTTGCAATGTCACAAAAACTCAGTATAGTCTTTAAAACACAAAAGAGGGTAAATCTGAAGAACTTCTATCAAACTGAAATGCTAGTATGAAGCTTGTTTGAAACAAATTGAAAAATCGAACAGAATTAAATTGCCTGAGCCAGATAATACTAGTGCAAGAATTCCAAATACATTAAAATATAAAATTCCTGTATAACTTATAGTAACATATGTAACTTACCATTTAAATCAGCCACAGCGACAAAGGAATGGAAGGCCCCAAGTGTAGCACAATTCTTTAAAAAAAATGCTATAGGGAATACCTTGGGATCTAAGTGTTGGTAGGTCTGTCTTTGGAAATCTGTGAAGAATAGGAAGGAATTGATCTGATTTTCATAAAGGGAAAGCTCACCTCAGAAATGTACTGTCCAGGTCTTGCTGACTGGCAGCACAGCCTTCTGGTGTATCAGCCACTCCTCCCAGTTTCGTATCATCAGTGAACTTGCTGAGGGTACACTCCATCCCTTCATCCAGGTTATTGATGAAGATGTTGAACAAGACTGGACACAGTCCTGACCCCTGGGGAACGCCACTAGCTACAGGTCTCCAACTGGACTCTGTGCCACTGATTACCACCCTCTCAGCTCTGTCATTCAGACAGTTCTCAACCCACCTCATGGTCCTCTTTTCTAACCCGCACTTCCTGAGCTTACCCACAAGGATGCTATAGCAGAAAGTGTCAAAAGCCTTGCTGAAGTCCAGGTAGACAACATCCACTGCTCTTCCCTCATCTACTCAGATAGTCACACCATCATAGAAGGCTATCAGATTGGTCAAGCATGATTTCCCTTTGGTGAATCTGTGCTGACTACTGATAACCTTCTTTTCCTCCACATGCTTAGAAATGACCTCCAGAGTGAGCTGTTCAAATACCTTCCCAGGGATGTAGGGCAGGCTGACTGGTCTGTAATGTCCTGGGTGCTCCTTCTTGTCCTTCTTGAAGACTGGAGTGACATCGGCTTTCCTCCAGTCCTCAGGAACCCCTCCTGTTCTCCACGACATTTCAAAAATGATGGGGAGTGTTTGAAGTTTTTGAGGAACTGAGATTGTGCTTCATACTACCCCTCCCTGTTTTGGCAGGTTAGCATTTGGCAATGGTCTATCTGTACTATATACGTGTGTGTGTATATATATATATATATATATGTGACATTCTTTCATCACAGTTACTGATGAAGTCAGAACATTCCAATTTTTTTAAACCACTACCTGAAATGGTCCAATTTTCCAAATATAATCACGTTTTTTTAGACTGTTTTGAGATTCTGTGAACCTATGTTATGAAAAATATCAAACATCCATTGATTTTGCAAATATATAAAAATCCTGTATGAGTCAGATTTATGAGAAGTTGCCTTCTTAACCGATACCAATAGAAAACATACTATTAACTTTTTGCAAAATACTCTGTAAACGATTGCTTAGTAGTTACAGTATTTTGTAATATTTAAGCTTTTTCTTTCCTTTTACAGCTGTATCAGTAAGCTCTGTTTCTCAATTCAGAAGTCTCTTGCATGCTTCTGAAAGTGTAATGGATTGGAAATTTAACGTCAAAAGAAAACAATGTCATGAAAACTGCAGCAGCAATTCAAGATTCAGTGGACTGTAACACTTACAGAATCAGTCTGGTAAACGACTGTCAAAGTCCTCTCTTTAAACAGAGCTTTTTAATTCTGGTATAAAACACATGTTTGCTATTAGGTTGATCAAAACCAGTCATCTCTACAGACAAGGAAAAGATAAAAATGAGTTTCTGCTGCCATATCACCATTGTCTTTTGTGACGATGGGTGGTACTGTCATTTAAGAGAGCCTCTTATTAGCAGCTACAAAAGAACTATTTGCAGTCTCTCTTCTTTTCTGTTGAGCAAGCTATGTGTGTAGTAAAAGCATAGTGCTGTAACTACACACATAACGCTGACTTCTACTGGGAATGGGAGTGGCTTTTTGTTTTGCGCTTGTACAGTTCTCAGGACTGGCTGGATTTCTGTGCCACGACACAGGAATTTTAAATGTTACAAATGTACAAGAAATGCTACTGATACCATGAATGATAAGCAATGGGGAAAAAAATGGCATTCAATGTTAAAAAATATTATTTTGATCTTCAGTAGTCTCTCTAGTACCCTACTGCCCGTCATTCCTGTTCTTCAGCTGGTCACTTCATTGGCTTGTTCTGTGTGTGTGTGTATAGTAAAGCAGTGCTTAGCTTGTAAATAACTTCAAGAACCCTTAGAACAGTTTTTTTCTATGACTTTAGCTTGTAAATAACTTCAAGAACCCTTAGAACATTTTTTTTCTATGACTTACCTCTGTGGTTATGAACAGATCATTTCACTTTAACTAAGAGGATAATGCATACTAAGTTTCTGGACCTAGTGTATGTCAAAATGCAGGATTTGTGTATGTCAACACAAGGATTACAGAAGTAATACCATACTTTTTCAAGCAAAATATGTAGGTAAATATAGTAACCTGCATCAGATTTGAAAGGAAATTTTAAAAGAACAGATTTTTGTAAAATGCAGTATTTTGGAAGTATTTTATGTTGCATCACGTGCACAGTATTATTTAAATGATTGCCTGAAAGACAATTGATGAGATAATTAAAAAAAATTGATAAGTATAATGGTGTTTGGTAGAAAAGTAATTAATTATTTTAAGAAATCTCAAATCTAGTTTTGGCTTCAGAAATAGTAAAATACTTTTACAAATGGAAACAACTCAGTGGTGTTCAGAAAATGTACTAATTGCAACAACCTTTTTTTTAAAAAAAGAGTAGCCGTTTCTTATGATCATACAAAGGGTATCCAGATATTGCCAAAGGTCAAATAAAAATCTTCACTTGTGAGAAGTGTGACCAATGAATAGACCACACGTCTGTGCTTGATAGTTGTATGTGATGTCTCATCATGTATTTAACTTGACTTCCACTTTGATTATTTGAGGCAGAAACAGCAGTTATACACTGTGTTTACAGGTACCCTGTGTACTGTGAAGTGTATTAACAATTTCGTTTGCGGAATGTGTGTGATATCTTAAACCGATTTGACATTTCCAGTGCAGAGGTAGCTCCCAGTTTTGTTCAGGACTCATTTTATGGGTTTGTTCGTAGGGCATGGAAATATATTTCACAAAACAAAGCAGTTACTTGTCTTATTTTTAGAGGTGGGGCATTTTTTAGTTCAATATTTCGCTTGGTAATTTATTGTCTTTTCAACTTTATTATCTATTCGGATTTGCCTTGAATAAGGAGAAAATTTTTAAAACAGCTGATAGTGCTTATACATAAAGGCAAACATCAATGGAGAATGTAACGTGCATCCTTCAAATGTTAAACACAAAGGCCTTACTTACCACTATGCAGGGCAGTTGTGTATGATTTTTATAAAAACAGTTTTGCTTTGGTGTAAGTTGAAGTGTGACTCATAACCATTTTAAATCTCAATATTTTTCTTTACATTCTTTAAATTGTATTGGCCTTTGCTGTTTCTTCTGAGAATATTTTGTATTTGAAAAACAAATTTGGAAAACAGAGGTCAAGTGATTTAGTGATATATCCAGTTCAGGATTTAACTGAGTCACATATTTAAAATGCAGCTTTAAAATTAGCAGTTGCCTTTCACCATTTCTTAAGATACACAACTGTGTCATTGCAAGGGTATTATTTTACTTTAATCTTCTGCAGAAAGTTGCAAATGCACATCAAAGTCTTAACTTCACTGAGATCATCTTACTATGACACCTTGGAAATACTGCTGCTGTTTGCATTTTGTACGGCCACCTTCCTTTAGTATAGAAATGTACACTAAACAAAACATTAAGCCACTATCTAGTTTCCTATTGGATTTTAATTCAGATTTTAGTGGTACTGATTATGTTTCTACTTTCTCAGCCAGTATCTTTCAGCAGTTCTCTGTGTATTAGTGCAGTTCCTCACAGGATTCTTCCTTTACCACGTTTTTTGCTTTTTAGAATTAAATACCCTGCCTCATAGGTACTTAAATGGCCTGCTGTCTTAGCTCTGACAGTCCTGAAATCTATTAAACAACATGAGCAACCTACTGTTTTGCTGGTAAATGGAAGATAACACTCAGTAGAGCCGGCGTTTCCTGTAAAGCCTTCATTTTTTGCTCAAATCCAGCAAGAAACAGTGGGTGATCACAGACTGAGCAAGAATAAGCTCTGGCATTATGGATTGCTGTTTTCTGTTTGCTATGTATTAGCAAGCAAACAACCTGAATTCCTGCCTGTCAGTCTGACAGTCTCCATATATACCTCAATATGTAGGAAGAGGATGTGTTAGCACCAAGAACTTAACTTTCAATACAGAATTGTCCCAAATGCTGACCTGCACGCATTCAATCTAAAAGGCTGTAGCATGTCTTTAATTTCTTAGAGCTGGGCCAGTTTTGACTTACATTTTATGTTATTCTTTTAGACTGCTAGTTAATTGTGGGAAAGTAGCTATATAGTCTTCAAGCAAATTCAGAAGCGATTTCCCACTTTCAGAGTCTTGCTGTGCAAGTCTTTCCCTAGCTTCCACCACGTTGGTAATACAAGTATTAGACACTAGGTGGTAATCGCCTTCTGGGAAGCTCAGCATGCATTTCACTATGTGAAATGCCTTTTTATAGCTGGTTTTGCACCGCTGAAAGATAACCATGCTTTTATTTCACAATAATAAAAAACCACCAGTATTTTTAACTCTGTTTAGTTTTTTATATTCAACCAGACTCAACACAAACTAGACCTGAATGTGTCAATCATTGTTTACCTAGCCATTATCTTAGCTGTCATCGTTATTTCTCCTATATAAAAACTAGAAGGTCATTGCTTGTTATAATTTCCTCAGAAAAATGAAATTAGTATGTAAAATTTCTTACTTTGTTTCACATATGGTCAGTTTTTCTCCCTCTGTCTTTGTGGAGAATAGTTCATTAAAACACTTGTAGCTATTCTTGCCATGAAGCAAATTATAAATTGCATCATTTTAATCTGAAGTTCTTTGGATGTTCCCATTTCTTACGTTTTGTAGGCAGACATCTAAAAAAATGTTTAAAATTAAGAGACTAAGTATGTATTTACCTCCCTAATGGATTTTACAGTAGTAATATCACAGATACTGCTGAGGATGATGTTAAAACGATGTGTGTATAGTTAGACATATAGTTATATATTTCCTACTATATAAAATGTGAAATCATTTATATTTGAGGGGAATGTTTCACTTGATTTATTTCACTATTTGTCTCTAGCTCCTGCTAAAAGATAATGCTCTCTCAGCACTTGCATGGCCAGCAAGATGCTTTCTGCTTCCTTATTTAGGGCTTCAAAATAGCTGCAGAGGTTGCTGCGGACAGGCTACAACTACGTGAGGAGTCAGGCCGTGATAGTCTACCGCTAGTCTCCACTCCCCATTCAATTTTCACATTGGCCGTGTAGGACGGTTAAAGGGTGAGTGAGCCTTGCTAACCACTCTCTGACCCTCTAACTGATGGATCAGCTTCTGGATGGGAACCAGAAAGAATCTATTCTCCCCCCTGTCCAGTTTTTCAAACAATTTCTTGGTTTCCTTAGCCATTTCTTTAGCCACGGCCAATACATGGACCAGTAGGGAACCAGAGAGACTGTCTTCATATTGGCGCACACACGCCATTCGCTACTTCAGTCACAGCTGGTATCTCACCAGCTCTTCCCCAGATCATTGTTGACAACGTGTGGGGATACATTGATGGTGCACTCTGCACAAACTTCCACAGCATAGGTCACTGACACAGCCTTGTATCAGGGTCTACTCATCTGTCACCATAAATCACCTGTCACACCGTTAATTCTGTCAGGTACTTAATACCTTTTTCCATGGTGGTCCATTTGCTCGGGCAGCATTCAATATCATCCTTAAAGGGATACCTGGTCTTTACAGCTGACTGGAGTTACCTCCAGAGACTAAGTGCATTGTTCTTTCTCACAAGTGCCTTGTCAATGCCTCCATCTCTGGCCAGGGATCCCAACTGCCTAGTTTCTCTACCATCCAAGTCTATGGTATTGGCCCCATTATCCAAGCATCAGAGCAACCAGGTGGAAACCTTTGCAACAACTACAGTCCTTCCACATGTTTTGCAAGTCCTTTACAGAAAAAGGTTGGACACTTACCTCTGCATCTGACAACTCCCGTTCTCATAAGTTTGCTTTAGAAGGACCGCTCTGGATCATCAAACACTAAGTGAGCTGACTTTCTTAGGTATTTTTTTTCACAGTCAGTGGTGTCAGCCTTCACATCTAGTTCTGACTCCCCCTCCAACGGCTCCGCTTGAGAAGGGCTCTCTCTCATCCATCAGTGGGCAAAATGGGCTATATGAATAATATACCTGGGGGTTTGGGTTCTTTCACAGCGGCTATTGGTGTAGCTGCAGAATTAGTTCTGTTCTAGCTCAAACCAGGACAGGTGGAGGAGTTCTTTGGTAGGCTGTTGTGCACTGAAATGATAAGTGTAAAGAAAACATGTGAGACTCTAGGGCAATATCTAGTATATATAACAAACGGTACTTTAAGTGCTACATACTTTGTACAGTTTTCTCCATAGAGCAGATTTGGGAAATCTAATGCAGCATGGATGTTGAATTAATCTAAATAGACATTTCAATAACATTTAAGTGAACGATTTAATATTTGTAGTTAGACAAATGTTGCCATTTGCGTGACAATATGTATTTTCTCATGGTGGGGCTCATTGCTTGATTAAATGAAGGAGGTTGAAAACCAGAGGTTGGTCTTTCTTTGAGAGATTCAAACACACAAAATGTAAAAGTATTAAAAAATCATTCAGTTTTGTTATATTATGCAAAGCAATGATGCAAGTTACCCGTAACAGTATGTGGAAAGAGGGTGTGCAGCTGTGAATGCAGCTGCCCGGTAAAGTATGCCCCATGAAGAACATGTGAATAAAACAAACATGCAGTCCCAGTAATAGGTTGTGGTTCATGGACTTTCTGAACCTGAGAATCTGTATTTTATATGCCCAGATGCGGGTTTTTTTCCATGAATCTGTCTAGTCACTTTAGAAACCAGTATTTTTACAATTTCCTCTAGTATTGTCCCATCTAAGGGCTTGAAGGAATGTGTTCATTTTTGCATCACCCAGGTCCCTGACCAGTTTACCGATATAAGTCACTGTTGATTTAGTAGGTTTAGGGTCAGGGCCGCCCACTAGACCTATAATAGACGCTCTCTGTTAACCCCCCTCCTTCCCCAAAGGGGAAGAGAAAGGGAATAAGGGAGAAAGATTTATCGGTTAGAAAAGGAAACTAGAACAGCCTTAATGAAAACAATAACAATAAAATGAAATATATACAAAACCAGTATTGAACCCAACTCCCCCTGATGGCAATTACCTCACTGTCACCACTGGTGCTGTGGAGCAGACACCGGGGAAGTCCCAGACTGGACTCGGCAGCAGATGGGAACCAGATTCAGGAGCTGGATTCTGGAACTGTATTCAGGGACACACAAATTTGGATCAAAGGTAGAACAGACAGAGTCCTCCTTGGATGCTGGTCATTGAAGAAGAGAGACTGACCCTCGTGATCCCTCTGCTTTGCACTGACTATGACATATATGGGATGAAATCCTCCTTTGGTCACTTTAAGGTCACCTGTCCTGGCCGCTTCTCCCCACAGACGTGGCTTCTTACTTTCTGCACGCTTCAACATGGTGCACAAAATTTAGAGGTGAACTTGGTCTGCACACCAATCCTTGGTAGTAACTGTAAACATTGAGCATTATCCCTGCTAGAAGCAGACACTGTCTGCGAACACATGCAGCTAACTTCAGAAAATGCCATTAGTTAGAAGTGATTGAGCTCAAAAGCAAATTCACTGGACAGAACTAGTTCTGTTCTAGCTCAAACCAGGACAGACTTTTTAATGTTAAATTGTACTTACCAAAGGATATTAACTGCCAAACTTTTATTTCTATAGGAGGTTTATGGAGACTCATCTAAGAACAATTCCAAGTGACGCTTTTTCCAATCTCCCCAACATCTCTAGGATGTAAGTTCTGTTTCTGATATTATTGTTTCAGCTCATTTATTAAAAATCACTTTCCTTCTCCAAAATTCCATCTTCGTGTACATAATCTTCTGAAATAAAAATATTCTTGCGCCTTTGCTATCTCACCGCTTACATTTTAGAACTGCAGACAATCATCCCATTGTTTATAACCTGAAGCAGCTCGGCTATAGGTAGACATAGCCATTTCTGGATAAAAGCATACCTTTATTGTAGTAGATGCGATAAATAAGGCTAATAAAACATTTTGTTTTGTATGAAGTTTGCAAAATATGAGAAACGGTTTCATTCATAATAATGAATTATTAGCATATTCTATTTCTGGTCCTGGCTAGAAAATTGTTTCCACCTCTCAGCATGATTCGTAACTCATTTCGTTTGGAGACCCTGTAGCATTTCTAAACTAGTGATGGACTTTCACCAAAACGTTACTATTTGTGTGATGTGATAGGGACTTCCATCACGTCACTTCCTTTGTATGTAAGCACATCTATGTTATCCTTGACCTTCCTTGCAAGTCTCAACTCCAACTGTGCTTTGGCTCAGTTGAATGGCTGAGATGAATCTGAGAATTCATGGAACAGGACCTTGTAGGGACATGAAGGTCTGCTTAATTATATATTATAGCTTTATCCAGGTGTAATGAAGTAATGACTTTTTTAAATCCTTATAAGTAATTGTTCTTGAATATCTGCAGCTTTATTTGCCATCTCAGTTTAATCAGATAGATGGTTCTGGGTTTTTATTTGGCAGAGAATGTCCCTCGTATGATGCATACTACCGTACATAAGGCTGATAAACTTTGTTCAAAACAGCATTGTATTAAATGTAGAAAGATGTCAACTCTTCTTTGACTTTCAGTGACACACAATCCACTGCTTAGATGCTTTTCAGATTTTAAAAGTTTTGAATTGTAATATTTATGGATTTGTAAAAGCTTGGGTGTTCATCTGAAGAATTCAGTGAACCTTTCTCTAAAGATGCCTTCCAGCAGCTAAAAGGCTGTGACACCGCATCTTCCTATCTCCATGGCATCAGAGGTGAGGAAGGGGTAGTCACACTGCCTGTCTCTAGATCACTTAGCAATCTTGCAGGCTAAGGACACGTAGCCACCTAGTCTCTCTATAAGGGCATTATAAGTCAATGACCACCTTTTGCCCATACTGTTTGGTAGCAACACGGGAACAGATAACCGCTCCGGTGTGTGCTGTCATCACCTTGCAGCTGAAGAGGAAACTAGAAATTGCAAAGACCTTATGGCCTTGAATGAGATGGAGAGGTGTTTTTCACAAATTTTAAGATAACATGTTGGCATCCATGTCATTTTATTTGGTTCATGATTTCAAGGCTACCTGGGAAAACAAATGTCAATACCTTCCCCAAACTATACCTTAAAGGGAGTATCTGAACATGGAATTTTAGCTTCCCCCTACTTCACATTTATTTGTAGGAAAATAGCATAGACACAGTTGAATATAGCAGTAAGCTACCTAAAATCATGACCCGATGTGGTAGCATTACACTCTCTCGTGCTGTGCGATGCCTTCTGGATTATCACATTTCTCTTTATTCTTCATAGGCTTTTTAAAATTAACAAAACAGACAGTGGTTTATATTTGAATAGTGTCAATGTCCTTCTGGATTTTTCTTATAGCATTACTATACTACCACTACAAATTCTGTGCTCCCACCTTCATAATATAAACTTTGGGTTAAGGAACCAGTACTTGTATTTTAACTACAGCTGTTGTGTGTATGTCTTGGCCTGTAATGTACATCTCATTTGCCTCTCCCAGCCTATAATTTCAATCAGCAGTGAAAATTACCAGATCATTCCTTGCTTTGTAAACTAACCTACAAAACGTTCTGAATTTTCCATAGGTGATAGAGACCGTGTTTACTCTTCCAAACATAGCATTTCATTTTGCTGTATGGTTCCTACTATGTAATTTCCACGATTAAACTTTTTTTTTCCTCTGCACTGAATAGAAAATGTAGTTGTCCTCTGTATGAACCTTGTTTAAACAAAAATCTTAGAGCTAGTATTTCTCATAAATGAATGCATGTCTATGTACTCTTGATAGCCAGAAGGAGAGATTGTTTCCCTGTGCTGCTTTGACACAAGAATGAAAGAAAAAGTATTTCAATTAAATGCTGAAGTGCAAAGATAATACCTGTCAGAAATGCATTTAAAAAAAAAAAATTTCTAAGGCATTCAGATGCAAAAGAAATTTCTGATTTACATCCTTAAAGTTCCAAATGCATTAAATTTTGGTAGAAGGGCTTCACCTGGTGTTTCCTACTGACTTAGGACAAGTCAAATGTTCAGTGTTTTTAACATCAAGCGTAAGGAACCTTTTTTCTGAGCTCAGAGTGATGCTTTGGGGGTCACATTCATAAGTACCTTACAGACACCTGAAGCTCCCCTGAGCAGTTTTCTCCACAGCTTCTCCATGCAAAGCAGGAGCCCCACATTGCACAGAGCTCTCTACCAGCAGCCCCATGCAAGACACATTTCTGCTGTGCACTCTTTTCTTCTGTGCAACAGAGGGCCTTCTTGCAGCCCCCACGCATCGCTGTCCCACCACACAGCTCCCCACACCAAGGATGCATCTGCACTGCGGTGCTCCCACAATTCCCCTGCTCCCCAGTGCCAGCCCAGATGGCACAGCCCCAACCCTGGGCTTCAAGGACCTTACCTGCTCCTGGTTGTCCTCTTGTCAACTACCCCACACGTCACCAAGCTGCCCTCCATCAGCGGCATGGGACAACAGGGGCAGCCAGTGGACAGCAACACAGCGGGTGCTGAGGCTGGAAAGAAGAAACATGGAGAGAGGGAGAAGGAAGAAAATAAAGACAGGGAGAGGGCCTTGTGGCTGCTGCCACGTGCCGATCTGCTTTAAGTTTTGTGTTCTCAGGCTCGATCTGAATGGGCAATGGTGATTGAAGTGTTATCTGCAAACAGACTTTCCCTGAAGTTGTGCATTTGGTGTTTAAGCTATGACTGTACTCATGATGGGTTTTGAAGGTATTTTGAAATCCTGCAAGTGAAACACATCTGGTAGGGAGAGGAGGTGATGAATTATAACATGCTTTCAAAACGGGAATTTAAACACCCTTTTCCTTTTCTGATGCAACTCTTTCCCATTCTGATTGCTATGAATTTTATTTCTTAGATTTAATGTCTTGTATTTTGTCTTCTTTAGCCAGAGCCCAAAGGTTTTGGATACTCTGGATACTTGGAAGCAAATGTTTATGCACCATCAATACATATTTCTGTTTGACATTCCTGTCCCAGAGGAGATCTTGAATGTATTTGTGTGGTTTTTGGGTGTTGATCTAGATGACACTAAAGTAAATAATACTAGCTACTCATTTCTCTGTCATTGGTGGTGATGTGCTTTCATTTATATGCACAAATACATGTGCTCATGAAGTAGGAGAGTGGAGGTGAACATGCAAAGAAAATAAGCTGTTTCCTTCCCACTTTTGTCAACAGTATAGTAAAACTGTGACATGCAGCATGGTGGGATGTGGTGGCTTTAGCGGGAGGAGGAATCCCTGTTGATGCTCTTCTGCCTCTTCTCATATGTGAGAAACACACTTGCCTGTCTGATGTAAGGTGACCCATTTTGATCACAGAGCACACAAAAAGTACTCTCTAATTCCTAGACCCAGCATGCAGATGCAGTGCTTGCTCATTATCCATTTTTAATTTCATTTTCTGTCAAGCTGATTTATATATAGCTGTTTGCTACACACAGCAACTTTTTTTTTCCTCATGTATCATTGATATAACCTGTCTTTTAGTATGTTAAAAAGTAGACTCTGTTAAAATGGAACAATTAATTTTCTGTTAAGATTGAACCCTCAATTTCCTGGGCAATAGACATTTATTGCTTACAAGAAAATAAAATTAAAGCATCTCACATAAACATCTGTCTCTGCAACATTCAATCACAGAGGTACAGACTGGAAATACTTTCTTTATTGCATTCCCCTTTTATTGCCTGCCTTCCTTTTGGTAGAGGCAAATAACTTTGTAATAGCAATAGTACTGTAGAAAGAGAATCTCTTGTTCATACAATCTCTGCTAGTTACTATTCTGCTATCTTTTCAAACACTGTTGAATACATCTCCAAAGTGACCAATAGAAAGTAAATCTCATGTTAGAAGAGTTAAAATTAGTTCAGGTAATATGTTTTTAGCTTCACTCTGGAAACAACATAAATTCTCTTGAATAGTTATTGGTATTAGTCATCTGCTGGTTGTTAGAGCATGCACTGGTCACCAAGTGTTCTTTCCAATTTTTTACAATGTTTTAAACATTTTAAAATATCCGTTGAAAGAAATAAAGATTTATCTCCTTTAAAAATTCCACAAAAAAAAACAAACCACAAATCAGATCCATAATTGATTGTAATAAAAAGTTCTCCTGGGTTAAATGATCATATTTTAATTTGCTATTTACTAGTTAATACTCTTAGTACTGTCATTGAAAATATGAAAATAATGTTTAAAATCTTCTTTGTGTTGTTTAAGGAGCACAACCCAATTAGAATTGATATCAAATGCCAGTTGGATATATTTTAAGTATGATTGGCAGGGGATTTGGAATTAGATGATCTTTAAGGTCCCTTTCAACCCAAATAATTCTGTGATTCTATGATTCCATGATTCCAGGTCTTTGCAGGTCTACTGATTAAAAAGGAGGAAAAGCGTATGATACAGTCCCTTTGTTATTTCATTTTATCTGACTGTGACATCTAGAATTGACATCTGAGACTCATTACTTAATTTAGTATTGTGCATTTAAAATAATAAAGTTATTCAGGGTATGTTTAACTATGCAAAATACTAAAATCTGAGTCAGTAACTTTGATTAAGAGTATCAAAAGACAGTACTTAAATATAGTTATAATAATGAATATAGAAGGTCTTCCAATTGTTTTTAAAGATCCACAGATTAGAAATACAATACATTCCTTTAAAAGTGCATAAAACATAGAAATACCTCTTTTAAATGCTTTTGCCAGCATTAATAAATTTTAAAACTAAGATATTTTGAAAGACAGAATCAGATAATTTAAACCAAATAGCATTAAATTAGTAACTCTGAAAATCTGTACTAGTTGCATTGCAGCTTTAATAGCACTTCAAAGCCTTCAATAGTAGTTCCAGTATTATCATCCTTCTAATGATGGTACAGAGACTCTGTAGAGCTATTTTCTCATCACTTTCAGTAGATCACTAGCAGTACAAAAGCAACTTGGTCTAAAGTGTGTGCAAATAAGTATTTCTCAAGCTTGCTGTGTGGTTTTGCTTTTGAGACACATTCTTCCTTACATCCTTTGTAAGGATGTATACCTACATTACTCTCTAAATTCACGTTAGAGCACATTTTTTTTTTTCCTCAGCAATTTTAAAGCATCAGTTGCCTTGATGATCTGTGTCTCTCTAGAGAAATAGCGCCAGACCGTCTTCGTTTCTTTCCTACTTTTTTAATTCTTTGATGCAGAGAAATAGGCCAATTTACACGAGGGCTAGATCCCCTTAGAGAACTCCAAGGTGATATTACATGGGGAAAAGGGAAGAAATAGGATTTCAAAACATGAAATATGGATGTTTGCTTTTGCTGCTTAATAGCACTGTTGTGGTTGGTTTTATCTATTTTACTGCATTCTACAATATAGTGCACATCTAAGGTGCCAGTGAAAAATCAAAATCCTGTTAAAAGTTCCTCCTTCAGACACTGTCTGTATGTCTGGCAGTGTCATGGCAGTTGGAGATGAAAAATAAAGTGGCATGATGAGCACTAACCATGGCTTGCCACGGTCTGAGACTTCTTTCTTTTTTTCTGTTTGCTGGTGTTTAGCTACATCACCATAGACGAAACACTTCGGAGTCTGGAGGCCCGTTCCTTCAACAGTTTAAGTAAAGTCACTCATATGTAAGTACTGCAAGTAAATAAATGAATACAGTGATAAAATAAATTTGGGGATGTGTGGAAATAACATACATATTGATATTTGAGTCGTCATTCTTGTCTCCTTTATTCCTTTCTCTTTATTCCTCTTCTCGTTTCCTTTCTCTGTAACAGAGTCCGTCTCTTTTTTTTGACTTGTGCTTTCTTTCCCTACATCTTTTCAGTTCCTTTATTCTTCTGCATCCTCCCATAGAAGTGTAAGAAAGTGTAGTGCAAAACACATAGGACGACATTAAGAGCCTGTTAACAAGTTGAAATAAACTGGCAGCTAAGAATTACTTCTGTCCAGTTACTGAAGGTAAGTGTAAAACAGTAACATAAGGAGAACAACAGTAACAAAGCGGTAACAGAAATAAAATAAGGAGGGCCAAAGCACAGAGTGAAATGTCACTAGGTGAAGACGTGAACTAAGTAATCATTCTGGAAGTGCCCTAGTATAATGAACAGTGTTTGTCTGGTTATTAAATGGAATGGGGATGTTATGAATAAGGGCTTCTGGGAAGTATTTTTATACCTTTTTTTTCTGACCAGTCCTCAGCAAATGACACACTAGGGCAGTTACAAAAGTGGTAGGATAACCTGCACCCAGGGAATTCCTGTCATTCAGCAGTACTCTGTCAAAATGAGAGGGTAATGCCTTGAATAGGGCTTCATAGGATCCACTTTGTATCGGGTACTCTTCTGTGTTCCCTTTACTGATCCAAATGAAGGAATGGAAAGTGTGTCAGTGTCATAAAGCTCACACGAATTGCACTTTGGCACATTTCAGAGAAAATCTGTTTGCAGAGGTTCCATGGAAGAGCACTATCGCTCATCATGGACCCAGTAAACATTATCAAAGAAGAAGGACTTTTGTGTCCAAAAAGAAAACATGCCAGAGGCAGGTTGTTGCAAGGGGTGAAAGCTACAACTCATTTTCTACACTGATGTTTGATAAAGCAAAATTAATAATAACCTTAAATTAGATCAGGCAAGATTCACATTAGACTCTAGGAAATGTTTTCATACAGCTGGCATAAGTAAACACTAGAATTGTTTTCCTGGGGAGCTTGTCCCCTATCACTGGAGCCCTTTAAGGCTGTGTAATCAGAAACTCCACAGGTTTATTTAATCTTCACTGATAGAAAGAGATTGAACTAGATGATCTCTTAGCACTGCTCTATTTTCTATATTTTTTTTCCTTTTGCTTTATACAGCATGAAACAGAAAGCTTAATAAAAATAGAAAAGATAATATCTTTACTTTTAATGTAGCTAGAGAGCAACAAATGCTGGAAAGTGGAAGTGCCTCCCTAAGAGTACCTGACAGGCAGAGCTAGAAGTAGAGCCTAGGATGTTAAGACCTAGTTCAGTCCAATAACAGGCTCCTGTAATATTCCTGAAAAGGTTTGACAGGAAGGCTTTGGTGTGACAACAGTACTTACCTTTGGTTATAATGCCGTTCCCTTTTCTGTAGATGTTTTTTCCAAGCCTGTCGTCTTCGTATTCTTTCCTCCTCTTTCACAGTTGTTATTTCTTTAGGATCTCTTGTTTAACACAAATGAAATTCAATGAAATATTTACTGGCAGCACATTTTATAAACAATGAATAAAGCATTTGGCACCATAAATTCCTCATGTGGTACTTGTTTTGTGGTTTACCTTATTTGAAGTTAAAGATAAAACACTGTTGCACTTCATTGCACAATTCTCCCATGCAATATGCAGTCTAGTGTCTTGCCTGGTTTAAACTATATGGGTATAAAGGCTTCTTGAGAACAGCTTGAGGAAAAAGGTGCTAGCTAGCTAGATACTTGTTTTCTAATGTTTCTATACTAGATTTAACGTTGAGAATGGACTAGAAAAATCTCCCTCAGGGTCTTAATTCAAAGCACAAAACTGATCTCCTTTGAATATAAAGAACACTTTTAAATGTGTGACTAATTTGTAGAAGTGGTGGATGGAGCTCTGGTGTTGCCAGCGCTTCCCAAGGCACTCGTTCTTGTGATGTGCTCTGTAGCACTGCTTAATTTGCATTACTTTCCACTCCCTAAAGAGTCGGTGAGGAATATGAGCAGAAGCCTTTTCTCTCGTCCACTTTCAGTCTCTAACCACCCCCAAGCACATTTAAATTCCAGTGCCCCTTGACACGAGCATGCCTTTGTGATGGCTCCCTTGGAGTCAGGCCAGAGCACGCCAGCAAGGTCCAAAATCACTGCATTATCACACCCACACCAGATCCCAGGCTTGGACATGCTGTCCAGGAGCAGGAAGCTGCAGGCCCAGGCAGGAGTCGGCAGAGCTCATGGGCACCTAGCACTCATGTCACCTACAGCACAAGGCTGCTGGGAAAGCAGGGGCGGGAGGAGGTTTCCTGAACTGCTTGCTGTGCAGGGGGTATGGTTATGTGGGAGCCCTTGTATTTCTCAGGAGGCACTGCCAAAAGTGCACACAGACATACAAGATATACTGGGGGTTTTCTGCACAAAAGCCCTAAGTACTACTCAGACACCAGACCTCTGCTCACAAAAGCTATACATAAATCTTTGCAGATAGCCCACAAAGGGCTAACTCTAGCACTCTCAAGTGCTTACCAGGTTTTTAAAATCTGTTTGGAAGCAAGGCACATGCACTATTTAATCAGGGAACATCCAGGCATCTGGCAACTTTATAATATATCAAGCGATTTATAAATTTGACTGTTTTTCTGACTTGCTTCCATGACTCCTCTGATTTGTTAACTCTTACCATTGTTGGGTTTGATTTACTTCAACAAAACAAGGTTATTCAGGGATAAAGGTATATGTTGTGCTACGCATTCATTTAATGTTCTCCACTTGCACAGTATTTTAAGGTATTATTGCTAAAATAATACTCTGTAAAGATTATCATATAGTATTTAAAAAGAGGTTGAAGTTACTCTAATAGATTTCAGAAGAAGTCATGTAACAGAATTTCATTTTCACAGGTTATTTTTCATGGACTTCATGTTCATAAAGTGCAGTTTTATGTAAATAATCTTTTTACCCTAATTTAAAGTTATACACAAAGTTTAATTTTAAAAATATTTGGTTTTAAATATAAGAACTTCTCAGGAGAAAATTTAGTGTTTGTGGAAGGGAGGAACTAATTGCTTTGGCTTGAGTCAAGTGTCATGTGAGTAGGCATCCTGTGCTCGTCATCATTCCTGTCTGCCAAGCCCGGGTGTGCTTCAGCCTTGATCTTCAGTGCTCCATTTTCTTGGTCCTTATTCAGTTCATGTGCCCCTGTCCTGACCTTCTGTTCCTTCCAGACCTCAGCTCTATTAAAACATAGGTCATATTTTTATGAACCTGTGCCTGTCAAGTGCCAAGCAACTTCTGTAAAATAAGGATACTGATCAGCTGCTCTGTTTTCATGGGCCAGATTTCATTTTGCTTGTAATTAATGGCAAAATTCCCCCTCTATCAAGATGAAAATCAGGGCCAAGACTGTAGTGGGGTTTTTTCCACAATTGTGTTAAATTGGTATCACAGTGGTTTCTTGTGCCTTTACCTCTTTTAAGTATGTCTGTGAGACAAACTTCATGTTTACAAATTCAGAACTGTCTCTCCCATACAATGGTAGAAGTATTTAGTGGTTTTTTTAGATATAATTGTGAAAGTGTCCGATTAGCAGTCAACGTCTCTGTGCAGTTGTCTTACTAGTAGAGCTGCAGCTTAGTAGCAGCATTGCACTAAATAAAAATCTTTTGTAATTAGGTTTTCGTTTTTCAGCAAAACATTCCTGTGGAAGGCTCCTCAGAAAAATTAATTCTTTCTTTTCCCCTTCTCTGCATCTCTGCTCACTCACCTTTCACCAGAACCTGCTCCCTCCTCCTCCTCACTCCAAAAGCTCTCTCTTAAACCACCGCCTTCCAGTATTCCAGGTGTGCAAAACAAGAACAGCAGCACAATTCACGAATGGAGCTGAATTTGAAGATCTTTGTCTTTTCATGCATATGAAAAGAGACGCCACCTATTCAGCCAGTCAAGCACAAGAGGCACATTTGACTGGACAGGAAATATGGAAAATTGGATTTTTACTCCGATCTTTTTTTCTTCAGCATAGCATTCATTTTGGTCAAATCACCTTCTACATTTTTATACCTTCCTCATCCTCTTTCTCATCTATTTTGACTAGAGATTTCTAAGCAACTGTCTGTCTGCTATCGATTTCTGTAGTGCCTACCGCAATGGGCCCTTTTCTTCCTTTTAGGCTGTAAGAAACCTCTGTAACACGAAGTGTAGGATGAAACGCAAATATAAATACAGTATATATCAAAGCACACTTCCTTCCTAATCCCAGCACTGCCAATTCAAGGAAACAGAATGGCAGAGACATAACATTCAGTTGAATCACATTGATTTCCTTACTCACATTATATAAGCTTTTCTCTGATTACTGTGCCAACTGTCTCATCTGGCAGTTTTCATTTGCCTTTGTTAAACAGCACGTGCCCTCTCATGGCCCAGCTACTTAATAAATCAAAATCTGATTGAATCTCATTGCATTATTTTGTGCTTCCAATTTTAGTACCATCTGCAGATTTCAAATTCTTACTTTCCGTATCCTCATCCAAATAATTCACACAGACTACTATGAATAGCAACAAGCCAAAACCTGATGATTCTATAGCTCACCAATACATTATTCATTTCCAAGGCTGAAGGTTGATCTAAAGACTGTCTTTCCCTGGAATATGCTTGGTTCATAACAAAGAAATATCTAGCCAGGAAGCTCGTGAGTCCAGCACTTAAATCTAGTCAGTGTTGGGTGTGTGATAGCTACGGAACTAATAAAATTATTTGAGAGAAGCAAGAGACTGACACTGAGAAGACGTCTTTTAAACACAGACACAGTACTGCTCAAAGGAAAGAACAGACATGAAGAATATTTGAATATCGCACTGTAATAACTGTAGTATAGCTATTAATTATGTCACTTTAACATGCAAGTAAAAGGTAAATCCTTGTCTCCCTGAAATGCTGAAAACAGAGGAGAAACAGAAGACCTGAAAACTGGAGCAGAACTGTTTTGTCAGAACAACAGCATATAAAGAGGTTGAAGTCTTGGTACTTGTATCTATATACTGATTAATCTACTGTCTTATGTCTCTTCCCCCACCTTATTTTTTCTCTCAGCCAACTTGACTGGGTTGATTTTATCCTGCAAAAACTCTTCCAGTGACAGAGGTATCCTTAAAACCCAACTTTCTGAAACCTATATTGTGTAGGTTACTTGGCACTGTTAGGGCATGGTAAATTAAACTACTGATGCCTGCCCATTGAGTGTCTTCCTCGTAGCACCACTTCTTGGACTTCAGACCAGTACATTACCTACACAGCCTGCACCACCATGCCATCTATACCTGTCATCTTCATCAAATGTCTCTATAGATGTAGCAGGGAGTGCTTCCCTCAATTACTGCTCCACAGTTACTCTCAGGAGGAAGACTGGAACCATTCTCTCCATACGGTTTCTGTATTAAGAAAGGCTGAGTGTTGTTTCAGCAGAGAGCTAGTTTAAGGTAAAGAAACAGAAGCAAACATGTAAAAAGGGCTACTTGCTGCTGGAGATATTAAAGAGGCCAGGAAAGGAAAAGTGTGCCTGTGATGGGGGAAAGTGTGGGTGGGCATTCTCATAAAAGATGAAAATTTGGTAAGTCTACTGGGTCTAGACAGGGAATTTTGGCACAGTGTGATTGATGTAGCCAGATTGCTGGCTGTTGTTATGGATAGAAAAGAAAGAAATCTGCTGAAATAAAGAGAAATAAGACAGAGGAGAGCTGCGTTAAAGGCAGAGACAAACATTTCAGAAAAATGACGAAGAGTCATGCAGCCCCACTAACACACCTATAGAAAGCATCCAGTATGGCCAAAGCCATGACCCGTGTCAGGATGGTTCCTCAACATGTGCAGTCTAAAAAGCCACCTGCAGACCAAGGTGACACCTGGCAGAAGTATTTAAAGACACAACTGTGGACAGAAAATGTAAGGAATGAAGTCCATGTTACAGTTTGCATTAGTATAAAGCAAACACTATATACTGCTGGACATGGCTATAGAGGGAATGGTGTGTCCATTTCAAGTCTCAAAATGGAGTTAAGTGACCTGAGTCAACTTTGGGATTCACTGATGAGTTCTGTAAAAGAGACAGAAATAAAAGAGACAGGAAAAATAATACAAAATACTGTTAAAGACTGTGAAGGAAGTAAAGAGAAAACTAGAACATAAAATTATAAACTAAAAAGCTGGTTGCAAACTGACACAATTATTATATATCAATGCTAAAACTTTTGCTTAAGTCTTCTTTTTACTCAGCTTTGCAGACACCATGTTCAAAGTACTAGCCATTACCACAGGCTGTTGTTTTGATTTTAGGACCATACAAAGGATCCATAATCAAATCTCAGGTGCTTCTTCCCTCCTTGCTTCACCTAGCCAGTTTCCAAGACTGCACCTACCCAGAGAAGACATCGCTGTAAAATTGCTCAGAAAGCACAGTGGTCTTGAGCTAGTGCTGGCCAGCACCAAAGCTCATTGCAGGAATTAAGTCCCTGAAATTTCATTTTGACATTGCTGATTTCTATTATGATAAATAATCAAATATTAATGATCGCTCTGGTAATACTCCTTCCTCTTTTACAGTGAAATTCGAAATCTTCGGAACTTGGATTACATAGATCCAGATGCCTTTAAGAACCTCCCACTTTTGAAATACCTGTAAGTATTTAGCACCTATAACAAGTTGGCACTTAAGCCCGTAAAGACGACACTTTACACTATAGTAGTTTTGATTCTTTGCATTTCATTCTGGAACTGGTTGCAGTGTTATTCCCTGTTTTGTTATTTTAATGCCAGAAAGCCAGCTAGGTTAGGGGTTGGAACTTTGACTACTTTTGTGAGAAAGGAAAACATGTTCACAAATTCATCAGTAATGTTGCCATTCTTATTGTCCATTAAATGTCTGGAATACAATAATGTTTCCCTGGCAAAAGTCCACATCTAACTTTCTTTTTAAGATAACTGCCTTCTTATTGATTTTGGTAGGGAATAGTGGGAAGAAGGGACACAACAGAAATATACACATCTTTTATATTTGCTGGATATTTAGAAAGGGTTTTAAAGCATACCTGTTTGTTAAATGTGACAAGCACATCTATAGATACCCAATTTCATATGACCTCTATGGCAGAAAGAATTCCTGAAGCATTCTCTGTATCTCCGTGAAGTTTCAAAAGAGTAGTGCAGAGTAACCAAACCATGAAATTGTAAAATTATAGGAAAGAGAGATGAGAAAGAGAATCACTTCTGTGATTTTAAGTAATGTTTGGAAGACTCTAGAAAGGGCTGGGGGGAGTGGGTAGCAGTAAGGAGGAAAGATTTTTCCAGATTTTTCCTCCAGATCTGAAAGCAATAAAAAGAAAGTAGTCAAAACAATTTCATTTCAGATGAATAGTTTTTAATATTAATGATTATATTTTTTAAGTTATTTCCACTCTACAGTTGTTCAGATATAAGGGGCATTAACTCTATCCACATTTGAAGACAGTTTCCCATTTTAGAGCTATTTGAACAGTTCTTACCCACAATGATGGAGAGAGAATTTGAGGGTCCAGACTATGGTCCAAAGCAGCTTAGTCTCTCAAGTAAATCCAGAATTATTTTTTTTCTTCTCTCTACATACCTCACAGGCTACTTCCCTCTGCAGATCTGCTAAGCTCTCTTATAATTCTGTGTTCTCATTTTGCAGATTCAATACTTCATCATAAATCGGGTATATTGATTTTTTTAATTGTTCAGACATCTTTACATTTCAAAAAGTTGATTATAAACTAACTGATTGACAATAGAGAGGATGGAATAAACATCCTGCACTGCTGAATGCTTTAAATACATTGCAGGTTGTTGTGTAGTGATCCAGTACATGTAATTCTTTCCATTTCTTCTCTTTTTCAGCGGTATTTTTAATACTGGACTTAAAGCATTTCCAGACCTCACCAAAATCTCCTCATCTGATGTGAACTTCTTACTGTAAGTATCTGTCCTCGCAGCTGGTTAGAATACGGCCATCTTCAGATCCCAAGAAAACCTACAGTGAAGGGTTCTAATAAGCCTGCTAACATGAAGTTATCCCATCAATGTTCTTCTAAACAAATTTGTTTGCATAGTGAGCATGCAACATTGCACATTTTCTGATACTACTCATCACTGAGCTCTTGTATTGTTGAATCAAAACCTTCATTGGCTGGCTGCCTTCTTTCTTCTGACCACACCCTGAGCACAGAAGACTGAAGAGCAGAACTGGACAACTTTGAGAGTAATTGTTTATCATTATACCTTTAAAATGCTCAGTGGTGAGCTCACATTTTTAGGAAGATTTTGGTGAAGACTTATTTTATCCAAAAAAAAAGAAAAGGAGCTTCAAAAGCAAATCATCAAAGCCGAGCTTTTAAGTCACTGGACCAGAAGCACCATGATTTTATGACAGCCTTAGTGGTGGGGTCAGCTCAGACTAGCACAGTGTGTCTCTAAGAAAGAGGACTACGCATCTCCCTTCTGTACCTCATCCTTCGTTCATAGTAGTTGAATGAGATGCATGCTCTTTTAGATTGATGGCATAAGCTTCTACAAACACATACTTTGCCTAAATACCCTTACCCTTGTCCAACCTTATTTCTAGAGTCACATTTCAAGCACAAGTCTATAGTCCTACTGAAGGACCACAGCACCAGGATTGACAGTTGCCTACTTTTAAGCTAAATTTCCTAGATGGAGACATCTCTCATTAACTGAAGTCCTCGGCTCGGAAGAATTTTCCTACCAGCAAGCTTTGCTAATCTAGTTGGGTTTGTTCACAAGGCACTCCTACATGACACTAAGACCTTCGTCCTTTCTCACACTTTAACACCCATTTACTTTAAATGATTTAAAGATACTCCCTCTCCTCCTTTTTTTCACATGGCTAGAAGCAAATTGCAGAACAATTTCTTGGAGAAAGAGAATGGGAACATGAGTTGGGACAGAGGGGTCTCCCACTATTATCCTTAAAGGTATTTCAGAAACAAAGAGTTCTGCGGTAAAAAAAGCACGTTTCTAGGTATTCAGAGAGCAAAGATGACATCCATCTTTGTGTCCTAACCTGAAATTGAAGTTCTAATTCTGGATTGTAATCAAGGCAAGGAGGAAGAGCAGCTCAGATAAATACTTGCAGGCTGACACAAGGTAAAAGTATCTTAGACATCACTTAGTCCTAGAGAGGAGTAAATAACTTACATTGTAGCAGTGTTCTGCTGGAAGAGGCTTGATTGCTGGATGAAAAAGGTAAAAGGCTATTAAAAAAGAGAATTATTATGCCTGAAGGTGACTTGTAAAGACATGACTGATGGTCTACCCCAGGCATTGTATCAGTGCTGCTAAGAGGCGTTCTTCATCAAGAATGTCCCCACTGCATTCATGGTCTGCCAATTGGTAAAACAAACCTCAGAGCAATGTAGAAATTCTGGTTGTTTTGCTAAAGAGTCTAGACATGTAGTGATCACTGAGATCTTCTGGGAGCAGAGGTAGGCCTTGTGCTAACTCACGCTCCATAACCTGGAGCGGCTACATTTACCTTGGCCGTAGGCTGCCGAGATGGAAACCTGAGCCAGCCAGAGCTCTGAGTGGGATATACCTACATCTTAAGAGCTATTAGAGTTCCTCAAATCCTATAAGGTATTTAGCTTAAATGAAGTTCTACTAGACTATAAATTAAACACTACACTTAAAAAGTAGAGAGAACCAAGAATTAAATAGGCAAGATGAAACAGAAGAAGCTGCCAACCAATTCAGTGATTTTCTAAGCGGCAGACAGCAAAATACCACTGTACCTTGAATAATTTTGACAAAGATCATTAATAAAAATTAAACATTGGTTTTATATGCTAAAGATTTTTGAAAATCTGCTCCTGAAGAATAACAGGTTTCTAAATGATTAATAAGTCTGAGTTGGTGAAAAAGCATTTATTACATCACTATCAGCCTTTGAGATTAAGCAACTTACAAGTAAAGATTTGTCTAGAAAAAAAATAAACCAATCTGAAAAATGTCAAATGAAAATAACTTGTGGTGGAAACCACTTGCTGTGAAAATTACTTGGAATGAAAATGGTTGAAGTGCAAGTTCAGTGTTAGCACATATATCTGCACATGTATAGCACAGAAAAGAAATTAAATTGTTCCTGTCACATAGGAAATTGTTAGGACTTCTTGGCTTACAGATGTTATGGTCTAGCCTCACTAGACCACATCTGATCTAGAAGCTGAAAAAAATGCAAAACTTGCAGAGTATTTTTGTTTCCAGATTCTAAGATGATTTAGGAAAAAGCAGAAAAAAAGATGGTCAGAGACTGTGTTTTGCCCTTTGTTTCAACCAGCTTTTTCCTCTGCCTTCTCCAGTGTAAGTCATACTAGATCTTTTTAGTTTTCCTTTGTCCCTTTTGTCACTACAGTTTTGGTCTAAAGACACATAGGAGGAGTAAGAAAGTATTTAAGAAATAGAGAGTACAACATTCCTTTGGACAAGAGTTCAGAAGAATCACTAGATTAGATCATATAATTTATTTCACCCATGCTAGATGCAGTTCTGTAAAGTGAAATGCCTCCGTCCTGAGTAAGGAATCACCTGATGTCTTATCTGAGCTTAGCTAGAGAGTAGGACCTCGGCTCTAAAGTCACTTAGGCTGCCTCAATTGACTCTGGAGCATTACTGACTTTGCTAGTTCTCTGGTTTCTGAGAGAAGGGACCTCCCTGTGCTGTGAAGAACCACCATCACACAGGCTGGCACATCTCACTAGGTCTAGAAAGTCCATCTACTTCACAAGATTACTTCCTGGATGCTGGAACATGCTTGATTTCTAATCATCCCACATTTATCTTCTGGCCATAGACAGAACTAAAACTAAGGTATTCTACACTACAAAGAGCAATTAATAATAAAACTGTTCTGGAGAAGCTCTGTTAGGCAGAGGTTTGACTGTGATGTTTTGTCTCCTTTTTCAGCGAAATTGCAGATAATCCTTTCATGACTTCAGTGCCTGCAAATGCTTTCCATGGGCTTTGTAATGAATCTCTAACTCTGTAAGTTCTTCCAACTTAAGTCACAAGGCAATTAGCTCTCCCCAGCATATGGTAAAATGTTTTTTCAAAAAATCCCTATTCTACTCTCTAGTAGTTTGTGACAGAGAAACACTATAGACAGGTAGCATCCATGATCTAGTTTGCATAAATTCTTTACTTTTGACAGTGATTGGAATCAGGCCGGATGTTTTTCTTTGAACTGACTTGACCAAAGTGGTTTTGCTTTTGTGTGACCCTAATGCCAGGGAATGGTTATACTGTAGAAAAATCAAAGGGAAAAGTTTACAGAGTTCTCTTTCTGCAAGGTTAGAACTAACTTCTTTTTTCTTTTGCAACCTAAGTGGCACATACCATGAAAACTAATGTGTGGCAAATATCAGAAGGCTCATATTTGAAGGAAAACTGTTAAATTAATTTATGCATGTCATATCAATCTGAGCAGCAAGAAAGGGCTGAGAGGAGTGAAAGTGATTGTAGTGAGTTACGACCTGAACTAGAACACAAAGGAATGAATAGTAAAGAAATTCTAAGAAAAAATCCTTTGGCTCTAAGGGAGCAAAAGAATGAATTGTAAAAATTCAGGCAGGCTTGATAGTAAAAATCATACTTATTTTCCTATATATTAGTTCTTTTAGCTTTCCTTAATCAGTTCTAGAAGAATTTGTTTTCTTGCTCTTAGTTTAAGGGTGGAAAATTCTAGCAGTGCTTTAGTCTAGTTCTATCCTTGCTGTAAAAAGAAGTGATGATGACACACCTGCCACATGGTACTCTTGATTCAGCTACACTTGAGGATGCTGCTGGGCATTTGTTTGAACTTGCATTATAGTTGCTGTTTCTTTGAGAGGTTAAAATTAACCCATCCATAAATGTGCTGTTGACAAAGAAAATGATATATGTTAGGTATTTGGGTATCGAAGCAACCTGAAATACACTTTTCCATTTTTTTTTTTTTTTTTTTTACTTGCAGCAAACTCTACAATAATGGTTTTACCAGCATCCAAAGCTATGCTTTTAATGGAACAAATCTGGATGCTATGTAAGTAACAGATCCTTCTCTTCTTTCAGTAGAAAATATTATATAATAAATACTCTAGGCTTGTTAGAGGCTTTCAAATACGTATCTTATTCCAATTATTTCTAAGGAGCGAACAGAAGATAATCATTTCAGCCAGCAATAAAAATATCAGCGCTTAATGTCTTCTGCAATGTGCTTTAATTTGGTATATATATTTGTAGCTCAGAAATAAAACAATGGCAGGTAATTCTAGTGTGAATTTTGTTCTGTTTTGAAGCTACAATAAAATGTCTTTTGATCAGTAACATTTCTAAGACAGTTTAGAAGAAAATTATGCTGGTTTACTTACAAAACAGTTTATTTTAGTAAGCGTGGCACTGGTAATGGTAGTAGCCCTTTCACCGAAAACACTTGTCTGCAAAAGAGAGAGTGGTGTAAGGTGTTGGAGAGATACCAGTCACTTGCATTAGAAATGAAAGCTGGGCATCTCAAAAGCATGAAGCAGCCATTTCAGCTTTCCCTTCACCTTCTTGCAGTTTCTGGAAAACTAATACTTAGTGAGTGAATATCCTTTCTGCACCATACCCCAAATCATCTGCCGCAGTCATTAACACAGAAGAAATCTCAATTCCAGAGGCTCCATCCACTTTGGCAGAACTTAGGACCAGTCCTATAGAAGCTTGACTGAAGAGTCTGGCTGGCAATCTCACACATAAAGATATTTCTTCATCGTGAGCTCTTAAATTAATCAGTGAAGCAAGAGGAGAGATATGATTATTTTCAGTATGTTATTTTAAATCGGGCTTGAATTGTGTAAGCACTCTTGAAGAGCATCCTTCACATGGTCTTAATCTTTCCCAACTGCCTTTTTTTAATCCCTTAAGAGCTAGCTAGACTTCCTAATTTTCAAATATTTTAGTTAAGCTAAAGGTCTGGGATAGATCTTATTTTACTCGCATTAGTTCAGTTCCTTTGAACTTTCATATAAGAAAAGAAGTTTTTCATGATGACGTAACGTTAGTGCTAGTGCCCACAGCAATTTCAAGCTGTAAAATATGGCAAAATAAATCCAGTGCCTTGACTGAATCCTCTAAGCTGTATATGCAATACTTAAAATTTTCTAAGCCTAAGCCAATACATGAATTGTGTTGACTCTTTCATTTTTTACATTTCGATGAAATGTAAGTTGGAGATGATTTGCAGGACATTTTCGTCTTGTTTCTCTGATAGTGTGCAAGTGCTATTGCTTCTGGCCTCTTTGGAATTTTCCTTATTATTGAAGAATAAAGTGAAAATGTAGTTTAAGAAGCTGTGGAGTCCTAAACATCTGCTTTATTGGACTAGGTAGAAGTAGAGACGCAGAAAATACATACTAGGTTCTGCAGATACTGCTTGCTTACTTTCGGGAAACATCTGTAATCAGTATTCTTTAAGACCTCGAAGGTAGAAGGCCTTTCAAAGAGATCTGGATAGATTCGAAAGCTGGGCAATTATCAACCGTAAGAAATTTACCTCAGGGAAGCATTGGATTCTCCACCTGGGACAGGGTAATCCTGCTTACACCTACAAACTGGGGGACAAGAGGCTGGAAAGCAGCACTGTGGAAAGAGAGCTCGGGAGTTGTGTTGATGGCAAGTTGAATATGAATCACGTGTGCACTGGCAGCCAAAGGGACCAGCCACGTCCTGCCCTTTATCAAGCACAGCATCGCTAGCCACTTGAGGGAGGTGACTGTCTCACCCTGCACTGTACCCATCTCAGGTACTGCGTGCATTTATGGTGGGTGCCTCAATAAAGGACAATCAAACTATTGGAGAGTGTCCAGAGGAGGGCAACAAAGATGGTGAGAGGCCTCAAGGGTGTCAAGGTTTAAAGCTGAGCCGGCCACTAGACAAATGACAGATGCTCACTGTTCACCCCTCTCCCTTCCCAAAGGGGAAGCAAAAGGGAATAAGGGAGAGAATCTTATGGACCGGGAAAAAAAACTAAAGGAGTCTTAATGAAAATAGCAATAAGAAAATGAAATATATACAGATACATACAAAATCAGACACAACCCTCCTAATGTCAACCACATCACCATCACCACTGAGGCTGTGGAGCAGGCACTGGGGAAGTCCCAGACTAGACCCAGTGGCAGATGGGAATCAGATTCAGAATCTGGATTCAGGACCACACAAATCAGGATCAAAGGCAGAACAGAGAGAGTCCCCCTTGGATGCCGGCCACTGAAGAAGAGAGACTGACCCTGATGATCCCTCAGCTTTACACCAAATATAACGTATACGAGATCAAAGCCCTTCCTGGGTCACCTGTCCTGGCTGCTCCTCTCTGCAGGTGCCTCTTCTTACTTTCTGCACCTCCAAAGTGGTATACGAGACATAGTGACCTTGGTCTCTATAGAAGCAAGTATAAGCAGGAGCCTTTCTGCGCATCAATCACTGTAACCATCCAGAAGCAGACACTGTCCACAAAAATATACTCTTTCCTTCAGAAAGTGAAGTTAGATAGAAGAGACTGAGCTGAAAAGTAAAATCACTGAACAGAGTTAGTTCTGTTCTAACTCAAATCAAGACAGAGGGCAAGACATACAAGGAGCATCTAAGTTCTCTTAGTTTGTTCAACTTGAACAAGACAAGGCTGAGGGGTGCCCTCGTGGCAGTCTACAATTCCTCAAAGGGGCAGCAAAAGGGCAGGTGCTGATCTCCTCTCTCAGTTGTCTGACAGGACACAAGGAAATGAAATGAAGTGGTCACGGCCCCAAGTCTGCCAAGAATTCAAGCAGCATCGGGACAATGTTCCTAATCATCTGGTTTAGTTCTAGGTAGTCCTGCAAGGAGCAGGGAATTAGCCTCAGAGATCCTTATGGATCCCTTCCAACCTGAGATATTCTACGATTCTATAATTCTAAGTAATTCTAAGTGACTCTTTCCAGAAACTGTCTATCATGCACTAGTTAAGCAAATCAAAAAAAAACCAAAAACAACCAACACCCAAAAGAACTAAAAGCGGGCTTACTTTCAGGATTTTATCTACCAGCAGTAAAGATGGTTTATTACAACAAAGAGCTTTCTCCTAATTAAATGGTATGTCATTTGCTTGGAGCAAAGCACTACTCCAGATTTACAAAGCAAACTAGGGAGCTGAACATCAGTGGTAAAGCCTTTATCTGTTGGACAAACTACACTGAAATTTCTAAACTAATTTTCTGAATTAGTTTGGTTACCATATGATGAGATAAGGTATAACTTTGCTAATTAATTGCAAGCTTGGAGATTTGTTGTTTCTAGCAGCAGCATTAAGTTAATGCAAAAGGCAAATATTTCATTTTCTGTATTCTGACATTTCTAATTTGAACTCCTGTTTATCTACCACTGTAGAGCAAAGAACGCACTTGTTTTTCTCTGGGTCTGATTCAACATCCTTTGGACTTGATGAAATGAGGAGCAAAAAGAACCCAAGAAAAAACAGTGAGGGAAAGAAAATTTAATGGATTTTAAATTACGATATCAGGGAGGAAAGCCAGTAAAGAAGGAAAAAAAACAAACCCAAAAATTAATTTTTGACAAATCATTCAAAGACTCCATGTTCCATCTATAAATCTGAAGACATTTCTGGAATCTCAGAGGCTACCTTCTACCATGTAGTGTGCCTTTATACCACTCTTGCAATATTAAAAGACCTATGTAATCCAAGGAGGTCAAAACAATCAATGCAGCTATAGGTATGGAACTGAGCATAACTGATTTCCATTATCACACTGAATAATGGCACTACCTAATAATTCTTCTCATCCAACAAGGATCTGTGTTTCATAGCAAACCACAGTACCGCTGTGTATGTTTTATAAAGTCTGGGAAGTAGAGAACCAGGAACGAAGGCACAAACGACACTTTTACTGAACAGTGTTCATCTGCAACTTGAATCCCTCGTTCTAACACATCATTAAGGTCCATGAACTGCATGACTCCTGCAGACTTCTGCAAAGCACTGCTCCTGCACCAGTGTTTATTTCTGTAAGGAAACTGGTGAGGAAAGATGATTTTTTTTAAAACGTATTTCCAGTGAATGGCAAAATACATCCGTGATGAGCTTTTACAGAGCTGTCTAAATTACTGAAATGGAAAGTGTGTAATCTCATAATCTATTTACAAAAATAAACTCCAAAAGAAGGTACTTACTTTGGTATACACACAGAGGGATCGCTTATAACACTTGAGTTAGCTCAGACTCAAGATAAACAACGGTGTAGAACAAACACACGATGAATTCTTAATACTGCTCATTTACCAATGCATCTCTTCTGCCTGTTCTCCCTTTCTTTAACCTTCATTTCATAATCCCACAGGATGCATACATACATTAGCATACATACTTAAACATGGTACGTGTCCAGAGTCTATTTAATACTATGGTGGTGATACGTCAATGTGTGGCAAATATATGATTTTTCTCCTTGTTTTTTAAGCTTTGTAAGCTTAAGTTGTCAGTAACAACATGATTAAAGGCATTCTCAGAAGGAGCTATACTCACTATATATAAACTTTTTCAAATTAATATTTACCAAAGTCTTATCCTCTCCATTTAAAAGAGGTATCTATCAAAATGAAAATGCTTAAACAACTGAAATCAATTAACATCTGGAAATCGTACATTCTGATGGCCCTGACTCATCGATGTGAAAACTGGCAGCTAACACTGCAGCCCCCTCCTTGGTAACACACGGTCACGACCTTCCCGAAAGTCTCTTAGTTGGCCGTTTCCATTTGTAAGCTTGAAGCTTTGTATTGCCTGCGTAAACTACTGTATTTCAGGTTTATCACTCACTATAGTGCTCAAATATCAGTGGAAAATATTTCAAAACTAGACAAGCAATTAACTAGTTGTATAATAATGGCCAGTTACTAAAGCAGACAGGTTTTATTAGGACAGGTTTTTGCATCCTTCAAAACCACAACCTAGATGTTGAATTCTTGGATTCTTAGCTCTTGCTCTATTTCTAAGTTCTGTATTAGATTTGCAGACAAAATCAGGAGGAAATTTGCAAGCTCGAAAGCTCCTAACAAAAGTGTCTAGACTGTCATTTATAGAATATGAAAGTCAGCTCTCAGAAAACATAAATGTCAAGTGATAGAAGAATGCTATGTAATTTTAAAGAATGAAAGCTTATTTCAAACAACAGTAGATGAGAAGATGAAGTAAGCTATTCTCTTCTGTAAGAGACAAGGCTTTAGGCAAGGGTAATGTCCGATGGATAACGTGCCAGAAGTGTTACTCTGGCTTGGCTCAGCTCCCTAAGACTTTTGTGTTGTATAACCCAGCCAAAGCGCATTTATTCCTCATTTATCACTATGGTGATCAATATAAGCTCACATCCAGCGAATGTTATGAAAAATTTGCCAATGACTTCAACCAGGACAGGATTAAAATCTTTACTTGATTTTTTCCACATCAAGAAACAACTGCCCTGACTTAATTATTTTTACAGCTAAACCCCAGTTCAGCTATCTCAATTTGAAAGACTCTCCCAGCACAAAGATAAAGTAGTGGTCTTCTGAACTTTTCTGAGTCAATTCAATTATCTCCACAGCCACCACCTCAAATGGTGGTTTTGTTACAGAACTTCCAAGGAGGAAAGGTTTGACCTTTGTACCTTTGCCACTACCTGCCACAATGGGCACAGCTCACAGCAACTTCATGAGCACGCTCTGAAATCTGTTGTGATGACCTTTCCACTGTTATTTTTTGCTTTCCTAGCTACATCACAAGCTAGCTTGAAATGTCTGTAGTACAGTACCAAGCATCCCTCTCTGCTTGAGGTATGACTGCCTGCATCAGTAGTATCAAATCCCTTCTCCTTTCATTTTGTTTCATTTCTTTAATAGGTCTGGTCCGGACATCTTACCATTTCTGTGCCAACTGCACTCTGAAATTTTATTGAATTCATCTTTTTAAGATAATTATGCTTAAATTATGCTTAAGTCACCTGGCTTCACTTGGGCAATACTGTTGGCTTCCTTCTGTTTCTTTCTTTTCTTGCTGATCTCATCACTGGGAATTTTCTCTGCTTTTATCTGCCCTGTGAAAGAAGACCTCCATAAGGCAGTCTGTCTGCAATCCTTGCACAGTTTCTGTCCTTCAGATGGACAGAGGACCACGTCGCCTTCTCTTGAACAATGCTTTACAGTTTTCAATTGCAGTCAGTTGCTTTTTCTTCGTTCTTGCATTACAAGACCACCAGCCCTGTGCCCTTGTTGGTGAAATGTCACGCAATCCTGGCACTTGTTGAGCCTGGGTCACCTACTGTTGTCCTACTTATGTCACTATGAGTTCCTCTTCCTGCTTCTGCTGGATTTGAACTGTGGATGCTGTTGTTGCTCCTAGACTTCAGCTTCAGGCCTTAATCTGTGGCTTGCTACTGGGCCCATTGGACTTTATCTTTCCCACTGTACAGAAAATTGGTCAAATTTAAAATGGGATAGTTACAGGTGCTACAAATCTCTTCTGTCTAGGCAGCAGGAACCTTCAAGACCTTTACCGTGTTCACCGTTTTGTCATCATTTTGTCAAGGGGAACATACATTCCCCTTGACAACTTTCCTTGGCAATTTTCACTTTTTCTCCTCCTCAATGGGCTGCATTGCATTTCTGCTCCAAAGCACAGTCCTGCAGCTGTACCATCCCCTTTGCTTCCTCAGTTCAAACTTCGCTCAGAGGTCTTCTCTCATTGTAGTACAGAAAGAAAATACTTGCACTGTTTTGTCTTCATGCTTATGTAGTGCCCCTCAGCCAAGAGAGCTAGATGCTCCTCCATTCTCCTCCAGGGACAACTATATTTGGTAAATGACTCATTACCTCATCACAAGAGTTCAATTTTCATCTCAATTAAGCTAAAAGGCATGATCAGGTTTGCTGCCTGCAAGCTGTTTCTCCTGTAAACATTGTGACAGAAATCAACTGAACTAAGTGAAAACGCTACCTAGGGTTTAACTGCTGGCTTAGGGGAAGAATTATCACAGTGGTATCCACATATATACATATATACATATATGTGTGTGTTTATATGTCGCAACCTAATCTTCAGTCCCTTTTCATTGTTTAGCTCATGCAGCATATTCCTGCCTGTGTGTTTAGGAGCTCTAACTGCTCAGAATGGCTTATAACTCCCCCCCTCTCCTGGCTAACCAGGAGGAACCACTTCACCAAGGAAATGAACACGCCTGGTATGTTTTGCGAAGCATTTTTTAGCTGGACAATTGTTCCCAACTCACATTTTTAATCTAAGTACATCAAATACACCCAACTACTACACACAAGCTAGCACTGTATGCGTAACAAACCAATGCTGTTTTTTCCATTTCATCACAGTCTGTGGATATCTGCTCTTCACAGAATGTCACCAAATGTGTTCAGAGCTGTATGTCCACTGCGACTCTGGCACAAAAGCAGGATGCCTGCACTTCTGCTGCTCCTCTAGGTTTTTTAATTTATGATTTCTCTTTGTACACCTGCAATTGTGACACTGCTGAAGACAATTATTTCTCCCAAGTGTTTCCACAAAAACATAAATTCTATTAGGCCACTGAGAGCAAGTGTCTTGGACAGAATTGCATAGCTTCGCTAAAGCAATGTGGAACTTGACTGAATAATCTGGAATAATAATCCACGTATTTAAAGTTTCTCAAATTACAGTTTCAGACCATGATGAACAGGAATCCAGCTTAAAAGAAACAAACTAAGAGGTCAAGATTCATTCTAGATCAGTCACTTTTAAATCTAAAATCACAGACTTTAACATTGATTGTTCCACTTGGGTTACGTTAAATTTGTGAGTGTTCAGTAGCCTTGCATTGCCTGTCTTTAATCATACACCTTTAACTCAACTCTGTAAATTCCCTACTTCCTGAATCCACGGTTTCTTGTATGTCAGTTTCCTGAGCGATGGGAATTAATGTTGGTCCTTGATTGCAACAAGCACATAATGAGAAATTCACAGCATTCCATATTTCAGGAAAGTGTTGGCTACTCAGGAAACTATTCATTGTCTTCCTAGGACGTTAGAATTTATTTATTGTTTTACATAAGTTTTATATTTTTTTTTCCTTCAGATTTATAATTTATCCCCGCTCTCACTCCCTCTCTTGCTCTCCTAACAAAGCTTCATTCTTAACTGTTAATCTGTAGTGTAGGCTGTGGAGCCTCCACTGGGCTATAGAGGTTTTAAAGCATTTAAAACTTTTACTATCGAACCCAAAACAAGAGAGTTATTTTCATGTTTGTCCATGATGTCCTGTAAGTATCATGTAATTCCCCACACCTCATTCTGATGAAAGCAAACCAATGTATTTCATCTCATCCTCACACAAACTTCCCTAAAGATACAGTGTGTATGTATGTTTCTTATTATGACAGAGAGAGAGAAAAAGAATTCAGAGAAAGGAAATTTATTTTGCTAACTTATTATTTGTTGAGGAATTTAATTTACTTTCCAAATGCCAAAGCTGTATTTTGCTTCTTGGGTACACAGAAAATGAAGTAACTGCTCATGTTTCAGTATGTTGTTGGGATAGCATGGCCTAGATATATGTTGCTTTTGTTTAGGCAAGTAAACTGAAGATCTTTAACCTATGGATAACTACTTCCAAATCACTCTTGTTTTGTTGTTTCTGCAGTTATCTGCACAAGAACAAATACCTGGAAGTTATCAATGATGATGCATTTCTGGGAGTGCACAGTGGACCAACTCTACTGTGAGTAGGAGAAAATGAAGTAGAGGAAGCTTTAAAAATAATATTATTTTAGGTTGCACTTTCTTTCTAACCATTATTAGCAGCAGAGCAGCAGGGGTGGGGAATGACATGTTTGCAACAAGAGTATCAGCAACAAAAACTGTGCTTTAGGGAACTGGTTCAAGAAGCACTTGCATCATACATCAGAATTACTGCTTCTACCAATTCTTCTGAAAAATTCTGTGCTACAATCTGTCTTATGACTGTACAATTGTAGTATAGTTGTAATACAAACTAAGGAATCCAGTAGCACACATGTGAAAGAAATTGAAACAGAGATGAAAAAATAATTTTACACAGAATAAAGTTACTTCTGGTGCTGTCTTCCTTCTTATGTAACTTGGCTTCCAGTCTGGTTTTACAGACTTCCAAATAACTCTTCACTAAAATTAGGAATCGCAATACAAAATGAAACAAAAATCTTTAAGGAGTTTAAGAATCATATTCCCTGACTTAAATCACCTAGCATGATTATATAGCACGTAAGACTGATCACAGGGAGAAATGAAGTGCTGAAAGTAGGATTCTTTCGCCCACTGCAAAACCAGATGGTGCTGGCAGTGCTCACTCCATGCAAGAATTAGTATTAGTTTTACTTTCTGCTTTTCAGGAAGACAGTGTATTTATATCAGAACAATGGTGTGTTGCTCACAGAAAGAATCCTAGTAGTTAGCTATAACAATGAAAAGGTGCAGAAGACGTTATTTTTCTCCCAAAATCTTTCCAACTCCAGAAATCTGGGCTGACTACCAGCAACACAGCACTCTACAGTAGACATTGTACTGGCCATAACCACTTTACACTAAGAAGCTTTGCTATGCAAAGGTGCAACAGACCTTTGGTCATCAGATCCCTGGTTTTCTCTGTCCCCTGCATCTCAAAGCAGATGCACCGTGAGGCCTGTGCATGAATGGCAGCCTGTCTTCTGCTTCAGCCATCAAATTTAAAGAATCTTTCAGTAGACAGAAATAATATCTGTACTCTAAAGCCATCTAAATGACTTTGCTTTGTGGGGTGAACAGGAAGATCTGGCTGAGCGCCCACCTTTCAGGGCCACATCATTCCTCCACACAGGGCTCTACAACAAAAGTCCACTGGAGTTATTTCTAGTCTTCTATAGTTTTTGTGTTAGCCCAGCTGCCAGTGATCCCTGATGTCAGGACATGTTTTACATTTGCAGTCTAAGCATCCAGTTACCCATTTCCTATTAGAATGATATGTCTCTATGGCTAACAATAGTTCTAGAAGCATTTATAATTAGAGATGTGGTGCTATAGTGACATTACCAGAAGGAAGGACTGCTTCTTAAAGGCAGAACACTTCAATTGGCATGTAAGCAAAAGTAAATCAACGGCGAGTCAAAAAGTTGACGTATTTCAGCCTTTGATTTGATAGTCCTAAGCTAAAGATCGTAGTAGAGCGTCATGGTTTCACCCTGGCCTGCAGCCTAGCCACACAGCCTCATGGTATGGCTTCTGGGGTGACAGAGATAACTGGAAAGGTAAAAGACAGAAAACTCATGGGTTGAGATAAAGACAGTTCAGTAATTCAAAAAAGGATGGGAAAAAGAACAACAGAGGGAGAAAACAATGAACGAAATCCAAGAAAAACAAGTGATGCAACAAAAACAGTTGCTCACTGCCAGCAACTGATGTAGAGCCAGTCCCCAAGCAATGGCAGCCCCGGCAAACTTCCATACAGTTTTTATTGCTGACCATGATGTCACACAGTCTGGAATATCCCTTTGGTCAGTTGGTGTCAGCTGTTCCAGCTGTGCTCCCTCCCAGCTCCTTGTGCAACCCCAGCCTGCTCACTGGTAGGGTGAGGATCAGAAAAGGCCTTGACCATGCAAGCTCTGCTCAGCAATAACCAAAACATCGCAGAGTTACCAACACTGCTCTCAGCACAAAGACAAAACACAGCCCCATAGCAGCTACTATGACAAAATTTAACTCTGTGCTAGCCAAAACCAGTACAGAAGGGGGCATCATATTATTGATTTTGAATTTTATTTTAATGTAATTTTAAGAGTAGCTTTAGGGACTTCTGTCACACGTGGAAAACCAAGAATTATTCTCCATATGTGATATAGGAAAAGTTTGTACTAAAGAGTGGTATCTTTCAGCAAGAATTTATAGCATAATCATTCCACCTGAACAGATCTTTTAGTTGACCTTCAGGAACTAAAACTATTTTAACAAGAACAAAATAGTTTCTGAAACTCCCACATAGGCACTGCCTTAAGAAGACTGAAGTCAAAATGAATGAAAATTGAGTGGAACCCTGCTATTTACTGCTGTGTCATCTCGATGGTCATTAATATCTCACACACAGGAGACAGAAATGTGCTTGCAAATGGTGCTTTATTACACAACCTAAAACTATTTTAACAGCATAATGACTGTACATCGCTCTTCACCTGAAAATGAATCTTGGCTAGGATTCAGCAACTCAATGGGTCTAATTTACTAAATGCACCAAGAGCTGCTGCCTAGAGCACAAGCTCAACCAGAGTACAACAAACATACAATCAGGCTCATTGTTCAATCAGCTTCAGTAAAACATACAGTCCAAGTTCCAAACATTACCATCACACAAAATACATGTAAGTAATTATCTTTAGAAAACACAAATGGTCTTCAAGGCATCATTTCCCAATCTAGGAATGGGTCCTACCTTAGGAAGTTCTGTTCCGTTCCGGCCACAGGGCACAAGCAAGTCTTCGAGCAACAGGAGCACTCTGCATTCAGCTGATGAAACAATGTAAATTTAAAGAATCTTTCAGTAGATAGAAATAATATCTGTACTCTAAACCCATCAGTTAATTACCTTATGCTTTTTTAACTACTGTAGTACTGCTTTACTCAGAAATCTGTGTAAGATTAGGTAAAAATTCTCAGTGGTACTAATATGGTGCATTCAATCTCATTTTCTCAATTATCTATCTGTCTTTTAAAAATTATTATTAAAAATAATAGCATGTTTCCGGCTGCAAAAAAAATTTATTATTAGAAGCTACTATCCCTTGGTTGCTGTTACACTCCACAGTGCAGAGCTCCACGCTACTGCAGACAGACCATCTCCAGTACTTGAGCGAGGTCTAGACCACTGCTACTTATATGCTGAAGTCTGGTCTGGATCTGGACTAGAAATGAATTTTTCTAGCACTTTCTCATAACCCTGGACATTTGCCATCTCCCACAAGAAGCGTGGATGCCTGGTTTCCAGATCAGCCTTTGTGGGCGTTTGTCAAAGGCCTTGGGGAAGTTGCAGGAGACTCGAAGCTGATCTTATCAACACTCAGAGAGGTTTGTAAGGCAGGACTTATTTTACAAAAGCCCTTTACATGCCGACTTGCCCTGGGTGTAACATATTACGTGGTGGCTTACCTGCTGCTTTCCTGCAGGGGCTAAATTGGAGGTTACTCATCTCTTTTGCCAATTCAACTACTTACTCCTTGAGCTGCTTGAAAACTTTTTGGTGAAAACCATCCAGGCCTCGTGACTCCTCATCATTCGTTCTATCAGTTTCCTGCCTAACCTCTTGTATAGTCACTTCAAGACAGATCCTCTTGACAAGTCTATCAGATCTCTTGTCCATTCTCTTGTGTTTCAGTGTGCCAACTATAGCTCAGTAGTAGTAGCAAGACACTCTTCTGTATAATGTAAATATCGCTGTGTTTAAACAACATCTTAAGTTATTGGTATCAGATATTAATGAGGCTGACATACCTGCAGTCAATTCCCGTGTTTCTAAGCAGCCCAAAATCAAGACTGATCATACAATGGCACAGAACAAAGGAATCATTTACAAAAAAAGTATCTTCTGTACAAATGCAGACACGGTTACTACAGTCTGGCAAACTCCAGCTACTTGGATTCACATTGTTCTGAAGATTTATAAGTATTATTCAAAACCTTTTCAATCCTATGCTTTCTTGTTTGAAGACAGCTGCTATGATGCTTGAAGTAGATTGTGAACCTGAACAGACAATCAAGACTGGATTTCTGAGGTGAAAAAAAAAAAATCCCTGTCAATGCCATACTTTCCTCTGGCCAGCTAACACACGCTTTGTCGCTAACAAAATGCGGGCGTACATAGAGTAATTAAGAAGCTCTTTTCTGCTAGGAGATAAATTATCACCAGACTCCCAGGAGGCTTTTCCATTTGCACTAGCAGTGGTACAGAGAAGTCACAAGATCCCTTGGGGTCTTGACCATACCAGCAGTTTAGTGACTTCCCAAAGTGAGGATTTTTGAAACTTCCAAACTTCTGAGCTACTGTGCTTAATATGGCCCATGGATGAGACCAACCACCTATTGTTGCCCTGCAACAGGATTAATCCCAAGTTGACCAGAACTTCAAGACAACTGTGCTTGTATCTTTTCTCCAACCCCTCCCAGTTGAAAACTGCTAGCAGAGTTTTTGAAAATAAAACCTGCAATACCTAACTGCACCCATGTACACATACATCAAAGACTTGAAAGGATTCTGTAAGATAGAACAGAAATTACATAGTCTTCCAAACCCTTTCTTCTCACTGAACAGATCTTTCTTTCAGATTTTTTAAATATCACTTGACAACACTCTTTTAAATGTCACAGACTTTGCGCATTTCCCTCTGCTCCCCAGGAAACTGTTTCCACCACCTGAGCTGGCTGCTCCCTTCTGCTCACAGCTCTCCAGAAGCTGTGGCTTCCACCCCAGGGCCCCAGAGAGACTCCTCTCTGGGGCTATGTCCAAGGCACAAGCCTTCGTCCCTGAAGATGTTCGTCCAGACCCAGTCATTTCTGATGGGAACATGACAACTGTATATGAAACCAAAACAAAAAGAGACATTATCCTTGTTACCTTGCTCTTTGGCCTACACAATGAACCATGGCACTGACTTTCACAATTTAATGATGTGATTTTGTGACAAGATTACATCTTTTCAAAAGTCTCTTGTCTCAACATTCTTAGGTGCCCCAAAACTCATCTCACAGGATTGAATAACCATTCCCAATCACCTTCTTTACAATATGGATGGCACCTACAGACTCCTGTTGCTTCCAGTCCTAGCTTTTCCCATGAGTAAAGTCCTCATCTGCTCTGTATTATATTATATACTTGATATATAAACAGTTCAATACTTTTAATCATCCTTGCTGTAGCTTTCTGTGCTTCTTACTGTAGACCACTTATCATATTCATAGAACTGCATATAGTATTTAAGATACAGTCATATTAGATTGACAAAGTGAAGTTTTTCTGTTCTATTTTCTGACTGGTTTTTTTTTCCTAAAAATTCTTAGCATTCTATTTTCCTTCACCATTACTAAATAGCACTGACCTGACGCTTGCAGAGAGGACTCCAAGGTCTTTCCAGAGTGGTAGGCAAATAAAACCCCATTGTCATCCCTGTAGAGTTAAGACTGCTTTTTTCTAAACGCACTTTACATTCATCAATACTGAAGCACGTCAATTATTTTACTGCTCAGACACTTAGTATTGCAGGATCCTTCTGCTTCTTTTAGACAATCAGCTTTGGCTTTGACTACCTTGTAGTATTTTGTGTCAGAAACAAGCTTTGTTGCAGCTACTCTCATTTTCTTTCCAGATTGTTGATGAATATTTCATCAGTACCAGTGCTAGCCTGGCCTCTCTGGGACTCTGCTGCAATGATGGGTATATTCAGATATCAATTCATTTTCCATTCTTCCTCTAATATGAGAACTTATCATCTGTTTCCAGGCTTTTCCTCCACTCTTTTACTGTTTTAATTAACCCAGGAGAGCCATTCCCCTTGTCACGTAACAGATTAGTTACCGCAACAGCACTTGATATTTGATGGTCAAGCCTTTTCAGAAATCCCAATTCATTCTACAAACAGGATCATCTTTCTCCTTATGCTTGTGCCAGAACATCTTCAAAGAATTCCCAAAAGCTTGTGAGATGTCATTTCCCTTCCAAAAAGTCTTAGTAGCTCCCATTACACAGAGTTTAACCATGTTCCCTTCCTGCAGGTAGATGCCACCACCATGAGGACTTGATGGAGACCCATGGGGGTTGCTGAAAGGCCAGCCTTGTCTTGGTAAGATCTAGTCCAAGATCTAGTTTACCAAGATGTTTTGCTTCACACAGAGAGCTCTATAAAATGAGGAAGCTAGTGAAAAACAAAAAAGAGCAGGCCATTACGTTGATTATGGGACTGGAGCATCTGTTATAGCAGGAAAGGCTGAGAGAGCTGGAAATGTTTGGTCTGGAGAGCAGAGTCAAGGGAATCTTACCAAAGTGTATAGATACTTGAAAGGAGCAGAGTGGGGTGGGAACTGGAAAGACAGAGCCAGGGTCTCCTCAGTGATGTCCAGTGACAGGACAAGAGGCAACAGGCACAAAATGAAATACATGAAAGTCCATTTTACCGTGAGAAAAAAGTTCTTTACTGTGAGCGTGGGATGAACGCTGGAGCATGTTGCTGAGAGATGCTGTGTCAGTATCCTGGAGATACTGACAGGTCAAAGGGACACAGCTCTGAGCAACCTGCTCCAGGTGATCCAACTTTGAGCAGGATGATCTGGAAGCTCAACTATTCTCTGATTGTTTAAAAGATAAAATGATAGAAGAGTCTGAATGCTGCCAAAGTGTCAATTCAGGGGCTTGGTAGAAGAATGTGTTACCTATCAAAAAGGACTCCAGCAGAACAAAAAAGAAGTTTGTGGTTGAAATCAACTAGTTCTGACATATCCAGCATGTATGATAGCAAAGAAGCTATTAGAAGTAAAAAAGCCCTCCTACAGAAAGGGGAGGAATTTTCGAACTCAAAACAAACACAAGCAAATCAAAAGAAGAAAAAAAAAAAAAGAAAAAGCAACAAACCCAAGTGTTTTAGAAGCGATTTGTTTGAGGCATAAAATTAGTAATAATAATCTTCTAGGTTGAAGAAACCTGTGAGTGGGGGAGACTTCTAGAACGATAAGCTCAACAATCTTGGGAATCAATGCATAGAAATAAACCTGAATTATTTATTATTAGGATATTCATGATGAAAGTGCTCAAATAATGTTCCTACCCTAGAACCTTTTTTACAGGTTTACTTCTTTACAGAACATAAGTCTGAAAAAACATCTGGACTTCAAGTGTTAGTAGAATAATTTATGGGACAAAGCAAAAAATGAGTGGAAAACACTGGCAGGATCAGATGACATTCACCTGGCAGTTCTAAAGGAAATCCACCTCCCACATGAACTGTGCAACATATCGGCTGAGGTGGACTCAGCAGCAGAGAAATACAAAGCAGCAAACATAACACTACATTGTTTGAGAGTTTCAGAATGGACTGAGATGACTTTAATTCCAGTTTATGAAGAACACTGTTAATAATCACAGTTCCTTCTACTGAAATATCCTAATAGGTTAAAACAAGTCTACAGAGGTCTAAAGGAAAATAGTTCTTCCAATGGAAGATGTGATTTCTTTCAAGAATTTTTAAAACTTTGTTTTTGCATATGCATTTGTATCTGTCTGGCTTTAAAGGTGTTACAAATCCTGATATTTCTTTAGCATTCATATTCTGCATTATGAGATGTTCAACACAAGACCTTTAAATCACAGAGGAAAAACACAGGAGGAGTTAGTTCATATCCTACTTTAATTTGAATGGTATCAGAACCTAGTAGTGATATGAAATCCTCGCCTCCTTTGGATTTTTTTTTTTTCCTCCTGTAGAATTCTATGAAACTCATAAATTAGTGTGAGAATCTGAAAAAAATCTGATCCAATTGCTGGATATTCTGATGTTTGTCTTTTTTTTCCTTTACCTAGGGATGTCTCCAGAACAGCCGTTGCTAACCTTCCAGCCAAAGGATTGGAAAGCCTTAAAGAACTAATGGCCAAAAATACGTGGACTCTAAAGAAATTACCAGCTGTAAAAGTATTTCTTCAGCTAATGCGAGCAGACCTCTCATATCCAAGTCACTGCTGTGCTTTCAAGAGCTGGAAAAAAACCAGTGGGTGAGTTTCACTAAGCAACATTCAATTTTAAAGTATGTAAGCGAAAACAATGTTTTAATGTTAATATAAAATTACATCGATTGGCACTTCTGTGTCCTTTTTTTTCTAGGTATAGAGAACATTCTTTGAAATACACATTACAATATCAAACTGACAGAAGAAAGAATTTTTGATATAACAATGCATAGGACCTTTTGCAACAGCTTCTCCTTTTGTTGAGCCCAGAATTAAATGGAAAAAAAAGAAAAGGGTAATGTGCTGTAACACAGACTGTGCTGTAGCAAAGCTTGGAAAAAAGAAGGTTTGGAGGGGTTATAAGCCTTATGTCTTAGATATTTTCTAACTGAAAAGTTCAGAATAAATGATTCTATAATAACTTTGTAGACAGATTATTTCTAATACCATTTTGGTAGGATTACCAGCATCCCATCAGAACAAGTGTGCATAGCTTCTAGAAAGAATAAATAATACATTTACAGATATCCTGATGTAATACAGAGACTCGTCTGCTATGAGGAGGAAGGGGAGATGACTTACTGTGACTAGCAGCATTTTACAAATACCTCACACGACGAGGTACAGGATTCTCAACCACTACACTGCTAGTTAGCTGTACAGCACCTACAGAAAACACACAGAACAGAAATTAAAAGTTAGTTCTGGGAGAAACTGATTTGTGAGCAAAACCAAAAAGTAACACTATGTGCATTATCTAAGAAGTTATAAACAGTAAAGTAAGTCTCATTACCTACTAACAATGTAAGTCCCAAGAAGGAAGAGGGATTATGGATGCTGAACAAGGCAAATCCAAATGACTACTGGGGACAGCCGACAGCAACAGTAAAAGGAAAAAAACAGTTTTTTAAAAAGCCCAGAAATGCTCAAGCTTATTCACGGAATCGCAGAATGACAGGGGTCGGAAGGGGTCTCAGGAGATCATTTTTAGATGGAACTTCCTATGCCCAAGTTTGTTCACTACATGCTCCACTAACAGAAATATATCCAATCACGTTTTTACAGCTACATTTTCATTCACCAATTTGCTTTTCAAGTGCTCCCTTTGTTTACTTCCGGTCAGACTGTAAACACCAGTGGTGATTTCCCCTCTATTTTTTTCAGAATCCTGGAGTACCTGACATGTAACCAGAGCAGCAGTCACAGCTTTCGTAAGAGAAGATCGGCCAAAGCTCATAGAGGTGCATTTTACAAAGATTATGCAGAAGAATACACAGACCACGCCAATACTATGTACAACAAAAACACCAAGTTCACAACTTTTCATGAAAATTCCCATTATTACATTTTCTTGGAGGACCACGGAGAAGGAAATCTCGGGTTTGGCCAAGAGCTCAAGAACCCCCAAATAGAGGATGTCCCGACCTTTGACAGTCATTACGACTATCCTGTCTGCGGAGACAGCGAGGACGTAATATGCACTCCAGAGCCTGATGAGTTTAATCCCTGTGAGGATATAATGGGATACCAATTTCTGAGGATTGTGGTGTGGTTTGTGAACCTGCTGGCCATCCTAGGCAACGTTTTCGTCCTTTTCATCCTTCTTACCAGCCATTATAAACTGACCGTACCACGCTTCCTGATGTGTAACTTGGCCTTTGCTGATTTTTGCATGGGGTTATACCTCCTCCTGATCGCTTCAGTGGACCTCCACACCAGGTCAGAGTACTACAACCATGCTATAGAGTGGCAGACCGGGCCCGGTTGCAATACAGCTGGTTTTTTCACGGTCTTCGCTAGTGAACTTTCTATCTACACACTGACAGTGATCACCCTGGAGCGCTGGTACGCCATCACTTTTGCCATGCACCCAGATCGAAAGATTCGCCTCCGGCACGCCTCGCTTATCATGCTGGGAGGGTGGCTCTCCTGCTTTCTTCTTGCCCTTTTGCCACTGGTTGGTGTCAGCAGTTATAGCAAAGTCAGCATCTGCTTGCCTATGGACACTGAAACACCTGTGGCTGAAGCCTACGTCGTCTTCGTTTTAATATGTAACATTATTGCTTTTGTCATCATTTGTGCCTGCTACATAAAGATCTACGTAACTGTGCGAAACCCTCAGTACAAGTCAGGGGACAAAGACACCAAAATTGCCAAGCGGATGGCGGTGTTGATTTTCACTGACTTTCTGTGCATGGCTCCCATCTCTTTCCATGCTTTATCTGCCATTATGAACAAACCATTGATAACTGTCACCAATTCCAAGATTTTGCTGGTACTCTTCTACCCGCTCAATTCTTGTGCCAACCCCTTTCTTTATGCTATTTTCACCAAAGCTTTCCGAAGAGATGTATTCATCCTGCTAAGCAAGTTTGGTATATGTGAGCATCAGGCTCAAGTCTACAGAGGCCAGACAATCTCAGCCAAAAACAGCAGCAGTTCTTATGGGCAGAGAATCAGCCGAGGGATAGGTCAGATTCTTACAAGCGTTCAAGAGCCAGTCAACGATTACCTTCCCACCGTGACAACGCAGAATGACATTCTCGTGGAAGAATGCAAGCAAACTGAGCTATAGCAGCTCAAAAGTATCACAGCCACAATCTGGTCAAGAAGCGTTTGTGCAGACAGTGAATCGAGCGAGAAGATAACATATGCTCCATATCCTTTTTCCCTAGCTTATCCTTTGTGATGCCTGAAAGTACCTTCAAAGTGGTCTTCTCTTAAGCCACGTAACTCATTTGAACCTCTTGTCTCACGCTGTTCTGATGCTAATGCTGGAAGCAGATGTGAATGCTCTAACTAGGAAAATTAATAGATGTAAACTCATCAAATATGAAATATAAACTCATCTAAAAAAATTTAAGGAAGTAGGAGACCGAGCATAAAACTTGGGGGCATTTGTATGACCAAAAAAAGGACTTAAGAATTTATAATTAAAACAAGGTTAAAAAAAACCCAAAAAACTAAAGCTGAAGTTCTCAAATGCCAACTGCCTATGTGTCGAAAGGTTTGAGTGGTTATCTAGTTGCAAATTTCTAAAACTTCTACCAGGGCCTAAAATGAAACAGATCCCTTCTGCTTTTGTGACCCTGAGCTAAAACAAAGCTGGCCTTTTGTTTGCAGTTCTTGGTTTAGTTGGAAATGAAGCCTCTTCATATTGCCTTTGTATCAGGAAAAGGCAAATGTCATTGATTATGCAGCTTCATGAGATAACAGGTAAGAAACATTAGGCCATTGGTCTTTGTGTGCTTCAAGAATTCCCTTATTATTTTCTCTCATTTTTTGATAAATCTACCGAGGAGACGGTTTAATTTGAATTTGTTTTGTAGGCTCGTTTCTTTGATGACTGAAATTTAAGATTGTACTAAATTTTTCTCCCAATTATCCATTCTTTACCTGACTCCAGCACTGTTTAATCTGAACGTTTATTACTTTGAACACCCCGTAACTACAGCTTCCTTTCCAGTAGTGCTATCCCTACTTAGCTGTCTCTTCACTGAGACAGAATGACTTTCCTTTTTATACTTGCTCTATTGAGCTGCCTCAGAACCACACTTAGACAAAGGGAGTGAATCATATCTTCAGGTTACTTTATGCCCTTCAGTTGCTGAAGGCCAACTGCTAGCTCCTCCAACATGTTTTAAGAACATCTCTCAATCTTGTAGTGAGATGTGATACCTGATTCACAAAACGTCTGCAGCACAACTAATAAACCACTCAGCTAGCTTCTGGTTGACCACAGCCTGCCTGTAGCTTAGACACATACTCTCCACGTTGTGCTTAGGGAAACCCAAGATTGGATACAAGAAACAACCCAGAGTCTTTTGCTCCAGAGAAGCACTAAAGCATTCTTCTGCCATACCTGCTACTAGATGGGGCCAGACAAAGATGAAGCTTAACTATGCTCTGTTCATCCACACACCACAAACTAATGAACTGGGTCCTGGCTTTCTACACCTCCTGCAAACATCAGGACTCAGGGTAGGAGCTGCTCTGCACCAGCTTGCTTGTTAATGCTTCTGTGGCCAGAGTGCCCGGTTTTGACAGCAGGACCAGACCTGTTCTCAGCCGACCGTAGACACTAGCTCTGTAGGACTGCTACCAAGCTTGCCATTGATCATTTCACTCATCTGTGTGGAAGGTTTACCATGACAATGGAGAATATTGCGCAGATCTTTCCTTCAGGTATGTATTTTAAAGCTCATTTTGTAACACCTATACTGTTTTTAAATGGAATTATAGCCTCTGAAGAACTGTAATTAAATTGAACAGACAATAGTCAGAGCTTTTATAATGTGGGTTAGTAGTATCCTGAAAAACATAATGGTAGAGGCACTTCAAACGGTTAGCTCCTTCAGCTGGAAAGTGCACAGTTGCACATGCCATATACATGCTGCAATTCAAACTCAATTTGATTCCATATTCCTGATTATAAAATGAAGGCTGCTTCAGTGAGCAGAAACAAGGGCCTACATTCACTAAGTCTGTGAGATGTTCTTAGAAAAAAAAAAAAAAATCTGTCATTGTTAATGCCATTAAAAATCTTCAATATTGCACTATAGATTAATTTAGCTGCTTATTTTGAGGAAGGGCATGTTTCCATTTTTGAATGATCCTCAGCAAACTTTGAAACTGAAACTGCTGAAAACCAAGCAAATAATAATAATTTATCACCTCCTCTTCTGCGATGTGGACTCACCCACTGTTAATCAGAAACATACAGGCAGCTTCTTAAGTGTGCAGATCAGCAAAATTTCCTACTCTTGCAGCGACTGCATTTGGAACGCTCTGGCCGTGTCTGAGAGTCCTATACAAAATGTGTTATGTTAAGATGCAACCTGCACCCCTGGGTTCTCTGACCTTTCTAATACTGGAATAGTAAATAATAAAGGGAGAAAAAGTTTCCTGAGTGCCTTGATTTAGTATCTCCTCAGCAGCTACGACAATCAAATGCTCATGGATAAACTGCACATTTATACTACAGACTTCACAGACACTTGTGTACCAGTGGAAACAAAAACCTAAGCTTGGGTTATTCTTTTTCAGAAAGAGGAAAGACTAAATCAATATTTATTTTAAAAGTGCTTTTAAAAATAACAAGGATCGCTAATTTCAAACCTCTTCTTTTTACCTTTAAACAAAGCAGAATATTTGTTCCATGGAAATTAATGGGACATTGGAAAGATGTGGTATGTTGGACAGATTGCCGTACGCTTCTGAATGCAGCTGTTTGCTGTTACTAATCCATGTTGATCGGTACTTACACATTCTTGAACTTTATCTCCCATCATTGCATATATTTTTTGTCTATTAAAAGAATTCTGTGATACTACCTTTATGAATAATGTTTGGTATTTCTGGTTTATGTCTTGTATATTCCTTCTTGTGTTTAACTTGGAATAAAATATTTTAAAAGCTATTGGGACGATCCAGGCAATTAAATAACTTATTTGCCAGACTTTTTCTTGTAAATGTTTGCATCCTATAGATATTCTCTTCCGCTTCTGCTCTGATCAATTCCTTTAGCCATTTTTGGGTTTGTGAATATCCTTACGCAACACTTGCTATTTTAAACTAGTCTCGGCAAGATGTATTATTTCTGGCATTCAATACATATTTTCTCTAGAATACTTTAGAACTAATGCAGACCATTGGAATAAAATGTTTTGTTTGAAACTGTAAGAGGCTCAGCAATTTTTTTCTGAAGGTTTTGAAATATTTTTCTTATAGAAGAAATGACTATTATTTCTCTTAGATTCAATTTCATTGCTCTCCTTGGCTGGCCTACAGCCAAAGAGTGACCACACGACATGGTTTGACAGAGGTTTTGAGGTTTTCCCCACCGCTAGATGGGAAAGGCCTGTCCTAAATGACCATCTCAGTGCAACAGGGATGGAAAGGAACAGTACTAGTACTGCTGAGCTCTGGAGTTCCAAACCCGTAACTAATTACATCAAAGACACTCAGAAGAGTCACCGAACAGCCATGAACGAGGTCCTCTTCAAAAGACTGAATCATGAATCTAATCTTCTCCATTCTCCTTTCTAAACCGAATGTGTATGTGACGGCCACAGCGACTAAGGATTGGATACTTCATGAGAAAATACTTGCATAGTAAGTTTGTGTGGTGGAGAGACTCTGCTGCAGGAATTCTCGGTATAACTAAATGAATCTGCTCATATGCAACACAACAGAAGATCTCTCCCTCCCACTAGATCTTCCCTCAAAGCAAATGTCCCTTGTCCCATATTCACTAAAATTTATGGTGCCAAATTTTATGTTCTGTAATTCTCAGCAGTGGGGGAAAAAAAGGTGGATTATCTTTACTATACAGATCCTTTCATTACTGGGAAAAAAAACACCAGGTGAGGGACAATTCCAATCACTAAAAACTGTCAAAGTGCTCACCTATCTGTTAACTCTTGATAGACTCACCCTGTCCCAAAAAACTCAGCTGACTTCAGTACCTGCGCACCTTGCCACCGCCTGTAATTGAGCATCCCTCCTACATGAAGCTTTAGGGTGCAAGGGAAATTTTTTCTCACTTGCAGATGCCTACTGGCATCAGTGAGGACAATTAAGCTTATAGACAAGAAGAAAATCCAATGGGCCAACAAGTGACAAGGAATAAGCGGTACTTTCTTTGAAGCCTATGCTGCTCACTATGTGCATAAGTGATCTGGAAAGAGCCAATTTTACCACTCTTCAGGGCTTCAGATGGCTCTAAGATTTCAGACTGGAGAAAAGTCCTGTTTTGGGGTGGTATTATTTTCTCTACCTAAACTTATGTGATTCTATCTGCATAATTTGTTGGCAATATATACACTATGAAAGAGTTCCTCATTTTCAGACACTGTAGAAAAAAAAATCTGTAAAGTTGAGTTGGGGCCTTAGTTATGACAATTTCAAACTTTCTCTGAGCAATTTAATTTAAACTGGCTACAGGTGGCCTCTGCTAGTCTCCTTCTCTCCATCTACAGAGAGATGTGTTTTTTCTGATTGAGCAGGTGTATGTTCTAGATGACACCACCTGCAGCTGGTCAGCTATAGTCAAAGTAAGGCACACCTTGCTATGGCATCCTGGAATCAGGAACAGCACAAGTAATAAAAAGTAAAATTGAAATCACTACCATAGCATTTGGTTCATTAACATAAATGAAATGCACTTGTGTTTCCATTTTCTTACTGGAAAATTTAAATATTTAATTTTAAAAATTAAATTAATTTAGAAATTTAATTTTTAAAAATTAATTTAAAAAATATTAAATATGCTCACAGCATAATCTTTGGAAAACCTATACCAAAACAAGCTCCTTAAAAAGTGGAGATTGACTTGAGCACACACTTTATGCTTATGCATTAAAATGAACCAATCAAACGGTTTCTGGGTTGGCTAAAACTGGACAGAGTGAGACACAAAATTAGTTGCATATCGTGCCTTTCCATTAAGCACTCCCCTCCTCCTTTGGCAGGGACTCTATAAAAACATAGGACATAGCACTGCACTTTGCTGCAGGCTGTTTGGGCTAAGGCACAAGGTGCTGAAGGACCATCGTCATGCTCTGGAACAGAAGATGGCTAAGGGGCCTTAGTGACGCAAAATGAGAGATTCTGACAGCACCATTAATCTAGAATTCACACTGGTTCAATAATACATCTGCATAAAGCTGAAATGCTTTTGATCTGTTTAGCCACTTCCATCTGACCCGAATTACTCTTGTGTGATTAGAAACCATTATGAGAAAGTGAAAAAATGGAGGCTTTATGAGGTCAATACAATACATCAGCAGAACCTGTCAGTTGTAACATCCTATCCCCATTCCACACGTGCCCTCCCGTGCACGCACACTGGTACGAACTGCCACAGTACCTCAAGTTATCATGTTCCTGTGGAAACGTGTCCGTTTTGTAACTGCCCGTCCTTATTTTCCACCCTGAAAATAAATTCCAAAACATGGAAAAGTCTCATCAACTGTAGCACGGGGCTTGAACCTCACTGTGGTCATCCTGAACTTAATCCTTCCAAGAGCTTAACTTCTGCAGGATAAATATGAATCAACTTGAAGCTTCCCCTACTCTTTGGGTGGGAGCTCTCCGTGCTGTTGCGATTACGTGCAATGCCAAGCCTTGTCTGTGCCGTCATTTGCAGTCGTATCGTTACTGCTGCACATCTGCGCAGCTAGATGAAGCTCACAAAGGACGGTGAGTTAAGTGGAGGAGCACACTCCTGCAACACATAACCAAAAGCTTACTATACAGTTGTTACAAAGTGACTGGAATTGTCGGACTGTTAGTTGCATCTATCCTGTGATACTTTTTCTAACACCCACTTCACTGCCAAGAGCTTCCCTGTTGCAAACGCTGAGGCTGACACCGGGTGAGCCTACCGAACCTGTGCTGCCTGTCTCGCAGCCAAAATCACCACAGCTTTTCTTTGAAAAGTGAAGAAAAATGACAGCATTCCCTCTCTTCTTGGGAAAGCAAAACTGCAACAAATCAAATCCAAGCAGGAACACAGGTCTTAACAAAAACCTTCTCACTGCAAATTCTGAGGCACTGCCTGAATGTCCATCTTCTCCACAGCTTGCTGCTGACTGGCATATGCACGACACCACTCAAATACCAAGCAGCACCAAGGCTGTATTTGTGCTGCACGCACCACGCTGGTTTCACTTGGACTGTAGGGAAAGTATTCCCTAAATAATACGTGGATTACTGCTGCTGCCTAGAGGGAGCTGGGGAAACAACAGAGCAATTTTTTTTCAGCCAGCTACAGATTTCCAATTAAACCCAGCAACGCCAGGTCAGTATAAAGAAGTATATTTGATAAAAGATAATTAGGAGGGGCAGCTGGCACACTGGCAGATGCACCTTCCCATGAGAAGCCTAGGGGAAAAAAATACAACCACGTTTTTTATTCCTTATGTACACTTCTGACAACCAAATATATATATTTTTTTTTTTTCTTCTTTAAAAGAGGCTGGCTACCTTCTTTCATCTTTATCCTCTGTGCTCTCTCAGATTCTCTTTCCGTCTCCTTTCTCTACTATTGACAGAAACCCCATGGTCTATTTGATGAAGTACTTAAATAACTTTAGGTAACAGGTGGGAAATACTAAGCTACATGGCAACATGCACACAGCAACCTCAGGAAGAAATTACAAAGCTGTTTTAAGGATAGGATAGCAACTTAGGAAAGAAAACAAAATCCAGAATATCCAGCAACAACATCCAGCAACTTGATCTGCTAAAATTAAGAATTGCTCCACTTTCCCTCTGCCTCTCTTTCAAAACGGATTTAAGTGATACATGCAAAAGTGTCTGTGATGTGAGTGTATTTCTTCTTCAGCTAACCAATTTTTAACATCAGGACCATCACACTTACGCCATTTGTCAACTCTCTACGTATACACAGAATTTTACTGGATGCTGCTTTAACATTTTAAGAATAAAACTACATATTATATTCCCAGCACTAATGCTTTGACTTTTTAGGATCTCAAAACAAGATAAGCTCAGAAGAGCTTTCAGCTTGCAAAAAATGCAGGTTTCTTGAAGACAAAAAAAAAATAAATAAAGCAATCCAGGACAGAATAAAACCTACAAGCAGAATATGCAGTGGGTGAGTTCTGTGACACATCCACTTAGAAATGCTGTACTCCCCAGAACACACTACCTGTTGAATCCAGACAGCTCACCTGGAGTCAGCCAGCTGTTCCTCTGAGGAGAAAGGTCTGTACAAAATCCTCAGACTAATACTGGTACAGCAGGACAGGAACGAAGAGCCCTGTCTGAGGGGATGCTGCAGCAGGATTCCTAAGAGAAATGGGAATAAGCCTTTGGAAAAATCAGGAAGCCAGGTGGTTTAGTAGAAAAGACCACCTGCTTTATTTTGCTGGTTCAAACCGTTTTCTCCACCATCAGCTAGGAAGGGTTCTTCTTTACCTTGGCATTAAATCCTGTCAGCTCCAGCACTTGTAAAGCAGTATCCCAGCTCTCTTGGGATTCACACGTGTCTTCTGTTCCAGACATGTAAAGGCTGGCCTGCAGTGTGGTTCTGCTTCACTTGGCACCTCCAGCAAAGGAAAAGTATTTCTACTTCGACAGAATCACGTGCCTTCACGTAACACATTTTCTGTGTTACAAGATTTTTATTTTCTTTTTATTTCTACAATTTAATGACAGTCTGATTTGGGTTTGTTATTGAAATACACTTATCCAAATTAAAACACTTGCTGTTTTCAATTTCAGGAACTTTTTGTTTACATCACTGAACTAAAAAAAAAACAACAAAAATGAGAAAGCACAACCAAATACACCCAGCTATGTATTTTCTAGAATAATTATCACTATAAGGCATTTTAAAATACCAGTTCACCAATATCCATCTTCAGAGAGAGGGTTTTGACCTATGGAAGCAAATGGGCAACTCAGACTCATTTTTAATGCAATGTTCTATTTTCAATTATTCCATCTTTTTCCATATTACCTCATTATTTCAGATAACCCTCTTTTGGGTCACACAAAGACACGCACATTTATATCATGTAAAAAGATGGCATTGCACTGGCATTTACAGAAAAATAATTGGGAAAGCCCTCGCTCTAAATAAAAAATGTGATAAAAATAATTTTCAGAATGCTATATAGCCACATGGAAGGTCAAAAGTAATTCAACTGTAGTTCCTTTGACTGTACTATAGATGTCATTACACCTGAAAGGATTAGAGTGGTTTTGAAATAATCCCATTACTGATGATAAAATAGTATGAATAAAGAGTGGCAGAATCTGCTCTGAAAACAAGTGGAAGTCTCTTAACAGAGTATTTTACAAAGAAAAGCCTAGATTAAAAAGAAAAAAAACAAACCACCGCAACAGAACAAAACATAAAGTGGATAAAGTTTAGGACAAGTTGTAGGGAATGATGATGTGTGCTTGAGACTAAATGAGGATATAATATCCCAAGATTCTTATCCTCTCATACCTCTGCAATTAAAATAATAAAGCCATAAAGAAACCAGACTCTTAGGAAAAAATAACAGGTATTTTGAAATATACTTGATTTTGAACAGGAAAAAAAAAAGTAAGCTTTGAAATACTTTGCTCATGCACCGCTGGAAAACTCCTATTAACATTCACAATTATGTTCTCATCTTTCCATACAGGGATGAAATCCAGCTTATTTGGTGTTTTATAACTTGAGTTTGCCACTAATTTGTCAGCATTCCCCTTCCCTCTTCTTTTTAGGGCCCTTTTGAAAATATTTTGGCCAGAATAACATGCCATTTTTCCAAGCTATTTTTTTCTTACACAGTATGCAGCCTCAGATAGCAATGATCATCTTTGGTAAAACATCATAATTTCTGAGAGTTATTTATCCAGAGTAATTTCCAAATCCCTTTCAAGATGACAAGGCAATTTTTTATGAAAAAAAGCACAGAATCACAGAATGGTAGGGGTTGGAAGGGACCTCTGGAGATCATCTATTCCAACCCCCCAGCTAAAGCAGGTTCCCCTAGAACAGGCTGCCCAGGACCCCATCCAGGAAGTTTTTTACTGTCTCCGGAGATGGAGACTCCACGACCACTCTAATGCAGTACTGTTTCGGCAGTTTTTTACCGCTCAAATGGTGAGGGCTGGAGGGCAAGAAAAGTATTAGGGGAAAAAAAGATACTTTGAGTATGGGAAAAAACCCACCACTCCTCCCAATTCTTGGTTTGCTATACCTTTACAGCACTATAGCTGTAAGAATGCTTCAAAATCACCACATTCCAAAACACATCCCCCCATACAGGGAGTATAGCCTACACCTTACGTTCTTTCCAATTACATTTAGAATTTAAAGTTCAACATTAGGTTTAATACTAAAGCACAAGGCATGTCTCAGGATACCACTTTTTCCTAGGAACTAAAAAGATGGTACCTCCGGCTGATACCAGAAAGCAATTCTGTCAAATTAGTTTCCCTGACGGAGATGAAACCTCTAAGATCCAGCAGCTATCGTCCAAGAACTCCGCATTTTACTTCTCCATATTGCCTTGCATTTCCACGTACAGGACTAACATCCAGACGGCACACCCAGTCATTCAACCAATCTTGTCTCAAGACCCACGTTTCAAGTTACTGGAGGGAGAAAAGTCTTAAATAAATATGGAAGTCTGGCCTCAAGATTAAAATGTGATTATTGTTTCTTTTTCTGGCATTGTGATAATGTTAAATGGAAAGCCTGCAAGGTAAATGCAGTAAGTGGCAGTGAAGTTACCTCTGTGCGACGAATAGAAATTGAGAACCTTCAGTGTTATTACACAGCAGTCGTTAAGCCTCACATATCAAACAAATGCACATGCAAGATAGTAAACAAAGTGGCAAACATTTTTAAATAACATCTTTAATTAAAGTTTTTGCAAAGGCAAAATATTAAACTTAAAATAGGTCTTAGTACATCAAAATACTAAGTTCTCTAATTGTATTCCAAGCATGGCCTTTGAAACATAATATCCTGTATATCACAGAGGAGCAACCTTGATCTGCAATTGTACAGAATGAATTTTACAAACATAATAAATATATTTACCCCCTTACACATAACAGTATATGTACAACAGCAGTTGACAATAGTAGCTCAGAACAGCAAAAAAGGATATTCCCCCACTCCATAATCTATTGGTACCCTATGCACTCTGGAACGTGTCTCACTGGATGACTGTACATATAGCTAACCCAAGATAGTTCTTCCCGTTAAAAAAAGCTCCTTTTGTTCCACAATGTCTAATCCACCAAAGAATAATTAAAAGATACACTGCATGAACTGCCTAAAAAAAGTAGACAACAGGGAAACCAACAGACTGGTTTTTATACATTTCCCAACCAATCACAGCAATGGGAAAACAAGACTTTAAATGCCAGAGACCAATACATAATGATAGGCAAGTTTCTTCATCTTGTATAGCCATTGATCTCAAAGTCGAAAACCCCTCTCATTTCAGCTGGGGGTGCGTGGGTGGGGTGGCACACACACAGGAACCCCCACCGTGCTGTTTAAGGCAGCCCAGTATCAACCCAGTGTGCACTATCCTAAAACCATTGCTCACTTCCTGGACATATCTTATTGCATTCTATGAGGAAGCTTTTGCTTTGGGGGAAATTTTGGGAGGCTTTATTGTTTGTAAAAGAGCTCTTACAAATTGAAGAGACTGAATCAAAATGAACTTTAGTTAACAAGGTCTCTAACTCCTTCAATGGAATTAAGAAATTTTACTCTGGTAGTGTTACATGGTGACCTAGTTACTGCTAACTGTCAAGCGGCGGAATTACTTTCACAGCCTCAATGAAGTTTGCTTTAACACTCCCAATTGTGCAGCACAAAGAGGAAAAAAAACATTTATACAAACATCTCTTACATGACAAAAGATGTCCTTTACTCTTTTCTAGAAACCGTGCTTCAGAATCACGTATCATATTCTTGGAAATAAACTCGGACCACAAGTATCACTCTAAAGCATGTTTAGGAAACTGAATGTTGTTCAAATGCAACTTGTGAGTACAATGCAGGAACAAGGAGTATGAAGCCTCAAAGAAATCTTGTCAGCAACTAAGGGGGAACAAAAACGTATTTTATTTAAATAGTCCAATATAAAGTTCCTTATGTGACTAAATTCTCTATTATCTCCCTACCAGAAAACATATTTCAATTTGTTTTTAACTTAGATGTTTTAAAATGATTGCACACTCTAAAACCCAACAGAATTAGAGCAAAAACGTTCTTTTCTGACTGAAGCACTGCAGGAGATTTACTCTCTCAGGAATCCAGGAAAAAAAAAAAAAAAAAAAAAAAAGTATTTTCATACTGGCAAAACAGGTATTCTGCAAACTGAAAAGGCACAAGACTCCCAGTTTTGCCCAGCTGCTCTACAAGTTTCCATCAGCCTTCATGGTTATAATTATGAAGTTATCTTCCCCATTTTTTCCATCATAAAAAGGTGCTCCACTATCTGTGCAAATTTTAACATAAGCCCTCCTGAAATCATTAACTGTTTCCATAATACTGAACTATTTAAATGAGAAAAAAAACCCAAAACAACTGAAAAACCTGTTTCCAAGGGGGGGGGTGGGGGGAATTAACTTGCGAACTATTAACATGGGAATCGCTCGCCCTCTGAAAGGAATGGCTTCTTTGGAATCTAATGAAATGGTCTGTTCCGTTATATTGTTAAAACCAGCAATAAAAATTCAAGTACAATAATAAAATTAAGCAAACTACATTCTTACAGCAAGCTGCTACAATAAGATGAAATTAAAACATGCTTTTTGATTTTAAAAAAGGAACACTTGATGTAGCAATAAGAGCACAGTTTGGTACGTTCACGTTTGACTGGCTTTCCGAAAACTTCACAGGTATTTGTATTTGAAGACAAAACTTCCTATGTGAAAAGTATACCATACAATTAGCTGGCAAAAGACTGTGCAAGTTCAGAAAGCTTCTAATATCCTCCAGATATTAGCTTAAGCTTAAATTACCTTTAAAGGTCTGCTATTCCTTAAAAATAAATAAAAAGGCTACGCAGCTTCTAGTACATGTATGTGGGTGACAAAAAAAATAAATCACTAAGATGTATGAAAACAAAGTGTTGTAAAAGTACTCTGGGTTCTGGCAGTATAAACAGGATACTATAGCTAAAGGGATTTCTTTTCCTTTTATTGGTTTGGTTGTGCAGTATTATGGGAATTTGTCTGAAGTCCACTTCTTAAGACTTACTGGTAACAGATATGGAAAAGGTGAGGGAAGGAATTAGTTGGTACATTGATTTCATTGCAGTTGTACATAGAATGGTCAACAGTGGTAAAAAAATATAAATAAAATATCTGCTTTGTTCAGAAGAAAGCAAACACTGATCAGTTTGAGATACCTTGAAGCCCCAAGCCAAAAACGCACTCTAAATAGCAATTCCATTGCTTAAGAATGAATTAGAAGAAACAGCAATTAACTTTTCACAAAGCTTATGTACGTAGATGGCTTACTAACAACCATATGGCTCTAGACATAGCCTACAGGCAGTTTTAGTCTGCATCGATGAGAGCACGAATATACAAAAATCACAGCCAAAAAAAACAACTCTTTACAATGTGTTCTGAGTCTTCTGAGAACTACTGAGACTATGAATGCACTTGGAGGCAAGTAAATCAGAGAGAAGGAAAATTAGAGCAGTTCTTATACACTGCTAAAATACACTTGTGGCTTTGTTAAATAACGTTTAAGAAGTTTCATTCTCAAGCAAAAAAAGGTTAGAATTTATGGTTCAAATGTCTGCTTCTGACAGTTCCCCAATTAGCTTAACATTATCTTTGCTGTGTTCCTTTTTTCATCATCTTTCCACGTACCCAATGAAACACAAATTTTTTTTTGAAATGGTGAGCCACACAAACATTCCTTCCTCAACAGTTTCTGAAGTACAACGCCCATTCTCTCTCCTTGTTCAAAAGTAACCGCATTTCCAAAAGCAGGGTTTGCAACAATAACCTACACATGAAGAAAAGGTGGTGGTCACTACTCAGGAGAGGAAAGGAAGGAGCAGGGAGCAACCTTGCTGCTTTTTAGAAAAAAAAAAACAAAACAAAACAAAACTAACCCACCCCCAAAAAAATCCCAACCCCAAAACCCACCACAAAACCACACTTCTGGAAAAGGCAAGTGAAAAAGTGGCTACACGAGGCTTAGTGCATCCCAACTGCTTGATTTCCTGTTACCAAGACAGTCTAAAGATACTCGTAACAAAATTGGTGTTCCGAAAGCTGTGCAGCGCTCGTGAAATTACACACCACCTGGATACTTTAGAGAGATTCGCTGCTGCAGGCAACTTATGGCTATACTTCTTAGGAAAGCAGATCTTTGATTAACAGAGTTGCAGCCAGGATGTTACAATTTTTACGTCATTTAGAATTTTTACATCATTTCCTATATTAAAAATGTACTGGGGTTTGTGGGCTGTTAAATTATCTGTGGATGTCTGGACTACACGTGTAGTAAGTAGGTGAAGGAATGCATCTATCATGTCGTTACCTACATATTCGATTCAAAAGGTCTCCAAAGCCTTTTCAAAAAAAATCAATGGAAACTATATTATTTGTTTCAGTTCGGTGACGCTGAACCACCAAACATCAAGAATATCATTAACAAGTTACACAATCTGACTTTCGGGGGCGAGGGAGCTACAGGTGCTTAGTATTTAAAAATACAGCTCTAAATAAAAGGTATCACTTACATGAAATTAAAATAATTTTGAAATATAAACGATCATTTTACCATTTGGTAACTGCTAGGAACAACCACCTGGTTTTGGGGAACTGAACTGAAAACAACAAATAGATATAATAATTAAAGAGCATATCAGAATTAAAAATATTTTCCTTATACATGTTATTTAAAATTTAACACCTTAATTCTTACCCTTCTGTACAAAGCTTGCACGCAGTTTAAGTAACATTCTGACCACCCTCACTACCAAAAGGAAGTGTTCAAAGCAAAGATTTGTACACACAATAAGCATTTTAGATTAATAATCCATCAAAGGGAAGAGTTCCTTCAATCAGTGGAAGAAGTATTTTAAAATCTTAAATCAAGGGAAGAAGAGGGGAGAGAGGGGGGAAACAAAGCCTTACATGCTAAATACCAGTTGTAGGTACCTGTATGTAGAATTGATAATTAAGGTATTCCTAACACACAAAACCAGCTCCCAGACAATGCTATAGCTGCTACAGTCCATGGCTTGCTCATCTGAAGTAGTGTCTTTGTTGCCACATTTTACCTTTGTTCCAATACTTTTATCGTTTATTTCTGATGTGCAGATACACGTTTTGATTGGAGCACATGTCCAAGTCTCAGCCTTTCCTGCTTTTGATATTTTTTTTTTCCTTATACAGGGAGTTTTTTTGTTTTGTCTTTTAAAACTTCACCATTCTGCATCCCCAATGGCTTTGGAAAATACATAATCTCTTCCATTAAGATTCATGATGCCATCTTTGAGATGAAATTTCCATTTGTTTTTACTTCTGTGAATCTAAAAAATAGGAAAAAAGTTTTAACTATTACTCTGCATCAGCAACAGTAATAATGTACAAGTCAATTTTAAGGGTAAGAAGAAATGAAAATAACTATTAGACACACATTACTAAAGTACTACAAACCTCCTGAAAACCAAGTCTGCATTTACCCAAGAGAAACGAAGACTGCTTATGCATATAGCTGTATTTGCTGTTTTCATTTGCATTTTTTAAACCAGGGACAGCAACAGTCACAAAACCATGCAAGTACAGAGGCATTACAAACTCCAAATCATAAAGCCCATCTTTAGAAGTGGTTGGAAAGGAAGGAGATATATCCACGTGTGCTGCTTCAATCTCCTTAAACTATCACTGATTACGACAACCACAAAACTCCCCCCGAAAACTAGAAATCCCCCTTTCAATCACTGGAAAAGAAAGACTTAAGTTTTAAATCAGCCCTGAAAGGGTCAAACACTATGATTTATTATTTGTACGTTTGGTCTAAACTCTATTCTGCATGATAGCTAGTTTGACATATTACGTATAGATTGGTAGCAGGCCTATTCAACTTTCTACTTCTAATTCTGGAGTCTGACTCTGGGTTTCGGAAAATTAAATTCCGGTTAAAAGGCAAGTGGATTACTTCCAGGGGTTATCTGCCTGGAAATCTCTATGGCACGAAATGCACAAGCTAATAAAGAATAAACCTACAAGTCTTATATTCTACAACTTCTCCTCAACAGTGAATCATTATATACGATTTACATTCCAACTGTCATAGTGAAGCGTCAAGTGAGGAAAGTAGTATCTCCAGTATTGGGGGTGACAGCAGGAAGTTTCAACTTTAACCTAAAGTCTTCCCAGTTAATATACTGGCATTTTTAAGGCTTTATTTAAAAGAAATTTGTAAGATTAAGCTGGTACATCAGTACAACAATTTGCAACAACCAAAAAAGAATACTAGAACAGGAAAATAAATAAAAAAAAAAAAACAAAAACTAAAAAAAGACAACATTCATTCATTCTTGCTCCCCAGGCTGTCTGCATTATGAGAGTCTGTGAAATAACAGATCTTCAGGTTATATCGAATATTCCTGTTGATACAGGGTAAGACAAAGAATAAACCAAATTTTGTTCATATTCTCTTTACAAAAATATACCATACAGAAGTAACTGTGCTTTCTTCATGCCCGTTCCCAGAAAAATGCCTGACTATAGGAAGCAGGCTGACCAACGTGGTAAAAGAGATCAGAGATGATACAAGGACAAGAAATAGTTGTAGTACTGGAAGATTTCCATTATCCTACGCCTACTGAGCAAACAGCAACGTGCAGCATTGAGGCTGTTTTAGACACTGTACAGTCGTGTCCTATTTCATGAAGAAGCTAAGTCAGGAACCCAAAAAGCACACAATCCTTTCCTTGGTTCAAGACTGTGCAGGACTGAAGTCAGAAACCATCACCAGGACTAACACCAGCTATACAAGACAACCATTTTTTCAAAGGTAATAAGTAGTCAATAAATCCACTAAAAAAATGTTTAAATAAATTCATGTTCTGATGCTTAATTTAAAATTACAGGAAATGGAACAAAATTCAGACTAAAAGTAAATTTTCGAGAAAAAAATCCAAAACAATAAAACAAAAATAAAAAACCCCAGAACAAATAAAATACCCCCACATACTGTGAGCACAGAGCAATTAAATACCTGCCACCTATCAAAAAGGGCATCAGAAAGACCAAAAGACCACCCACAGCAGCAGGACAACAGAATATTCAAAGAAAGCAAAGATCTTTGAGAACACTGAAATGCTGCCCAAAAGAGAAAAGATTATGATAGTCTCCTAATTTACCATTAGCGCTGTAGAAACAAACAGGAGCACCAGAACAGATATGACCATAGCATTCAATCCATTATTAGTACTATTGTTTGGCCTGTGCTTGCTTTAAGCTGAAAAGTCAGTGGCAACAGCAAGCAAACAAACAAGCAAAGCTCTGGTTTATATAGTCTACTTGCCCTTCCTAATGGCATTCAACAGAAACCCCTCATCAGAAGCATCTGAGCTGTAAGGTAAGAAGGAAGGTCCTCAGATGAATAAATAACTGACTAAAGCTGGGAAAACAAGGGTAAGAACGCTGTTTTTACAGTGAAATCAGATAACTCCAAAGAGATTTGTGCTCGCTGGAGTCTGCGTGGTTTAAGAATTCACTAACCGTCTGGAAGAAGACAAAACGTCACCGATGATACAAAAGAACAGCTACTGCAGAGCTGCACAACTATGTCGCTGCACTAACTCATTGTCCAAGAAAACAATGGTGGCATTCAACATATACGTAGGTAGCTGTGATGGAAACAAGAATTCCAACTCACATGGATAGAAAAAAACGATGGGTTGAGTTGACAAATACAAGTCAGGAACGAGATCCCAATGTCCTAAGACTTCCATGAGAACACCAGCTCAGTGTTCAGTGGGGACAAAAGCACCCGTGAACTACTGCGGTGGATCGCTACATCGCTTAATAACTGAAGGTTCACTTGTGTTACAAGTAGCTCTGATCATCCCTATGATAACTCTTCGATCATCAAGAAGAGATATTTTTCGTGATCAAGGAGCAGCTTTCCACAAGCCTAAATCATGACGACTGCTTCTTCCACCCATGACTACAGCAAACATACAAACTGACAACAGTTCACTCCTCCTCAGCCCAGGGGACTGATCTTTTGTTAAAAGTCACAAAGAGACATGATAAAGAAAAAGAAAATGCAGCCAAATTATTCTAAGCTTTACTCATTACCAAGTTTAGTACAAGTATGTTCCACAAATCTGTTTTAAAAACAATAGCTAATTCTTATATTATCACTGACATCATAATCTTTACAGATCTACCTGTACTTAACAGTCACATTATTTAGAAATTGTATCTTGATAGGAAGAAGAACAGAGAAGTAGAATTCTTGGATTCTGTTCTCTAGAGATTACCTTATCATACTGGCACACAACAACATTTTCTGTATCAAACAGTTCTTGTCCTTCCTCATCACTCACATCATCTTCACTGTTAAGAGGCTCCTGAAAGAAACACATTAAAAAAGCCACACTGTTTATTAAGATCGAAACTGTTACTTCGATGACTCGCACAAGGCTATACAGTCTCGTCTGGCAACTACGGGACATAAAATGCACGGGGAATACTTGGCTTTGCAGCAGAGGGCTGATGTATATCCACTTCCCTTCCTGTCCTCCTTCCTGAGAAGATGGCCTCATTGATTTTAGTCTGCAAATTCAGTGTTCAGGCCAGACTCCGAGCACTGCAGCCTTTTATCACCACAACCATTCTTACTCCTTTACCATAAATGTTCCGGTGCTCGCAATTTGTCCTTTCAAAAAGTGTATCATTATGCCGATTTTGATTTTTCTAAAGCATCTAAGCAGTGGAAAGGTGACATTAGTCACATCACTGCCTATGTTTCCACTAAAAATAGAAATTCTACAACTTAACCATGTCTGATGTACCACAAACAGAGACAAACCTCAACGCGTGCAGAAAATTTTCACAGGAGGGGAAAAAAAGATGCTTTAAGATGATCTTGCATAGATATATGCAAAATAATTTCTCCTGATCTTCTAGAATGTATTTTCATGTCCCTTAAGAATTACTTTCATTTCTTCCTTTTTCTGCTAACACTCTGCTCCAGCAGAATTTCTGGGGTGTTACTTTCCATCTCATGTAAATTATGAACATTTTAAAAGTCAAAACCACCTCTAATAAACGCAAACCAACTTTTCCGAAGGCTTCTGTATAATCCTCATCTTTCCACCTACACTCAAATACATAAGCTAAATGGGGGAGATGCTAGAGAGCAGAAAGGGGTGTACCAGAGGTCCTAAACCCTTCCAAAGCCATGCTGTAAGTGATCTCAATAGCTTTAGGGAACTGGTCCACTCATTAAGTAACTGCTGATGAACAAAGGTAGCAAAAATAACAGGGGATCTCTAGCATGCTGATAATAAAGTCTTGGCATATAAAACAATTTTCAGAAGAATACTAGCATTAAAGCACTGTTAAAGAACAGAATTAATATTTAAGCATGATGACCTACACTTAATAAGGCAACTATTAAAAAATATTCAAACTGACATGGTTGCTGATCAATATAATGAAAGAGTGATGTGAATGCAATTTGTAAGTTATAAGAGAAAAGTACTGTTAGATAGCACTGAAGATGTACTACATCAAACCTAACTTAAGTCCTTGGTAAAAAAATAGAAGTGTTATCTACATATACTGCATGAGCGAAATGCCACATACGCTCTTCATACTGGCATTTTAAATGGAATCTTAAAACAATTGGAAAGGCTGCAAAAAACTGTGGACGTGATATGACAGTTCAAAATGCATTTTAGGGATCGATTTAGGAAGTACTATGTTTCCTGTCAAAAACTGAAGTAATGGTACTTTAGTCTTATTAGTAACCCTCTCTCTTTTTCAATTTTTTTAGTCACAGAATCACAGAACGTTAGGGATTGGANGTATAAGTCTTGCAGGACTTTTTGGTGCAACACACCAAAACTTTAAGAATCATTGGTTCAAGTCTGAAACCAAGCAAATTCAAAGCCTAAATTAAACACATATGGTTAAGAATGCAAAAAGTTACAAAGAATATCCACTCTTGCTCCTATCTCCTGATTTCATTAAATCAAGGTCAGATGTGTTTCCAGAAGGTGCTTTATAATCAAATTTGAGTTCTCAGGCTTGTTCTAGTGTAACAAAAAGCAATGGAATAGTCAGAGCAATACAGGTCAGACCCATCTACTGGTTCCCTCAGTGGACTAAATATACACTCTTCTTTTGGTCAATCTTCCTTTCATATGTGTTCAGCTCTAGCGCTATTTCTGTTTATGAAGGTTTCATAATTTCATGGCTGACCTTTCCATAACATCATCCCAAATACTACTCCTCAAGTCCAACAATTAACAGGTTTTGTTGCGTCTCCCGCTTCCCCCAGCTGCATTTCAAGGTGCTTTGCTAATAAACAGTTTCCACAACCTCAATATGTGAAATAAAGAACTTTAAGCACAAAGATAAAAGTTATAGTCTCAAAATTATTGGAATTGTATTATATTATTTCTTTGAAATACTGAAACACAAAAAAACACCACAAGAACGCGCCAGTCTTCTGAAATAATGTTAAGTTTACCTCTTCGACTTGGCCATCTTCACCCCCATCTTTTTCTTTATCTTCCTCTTCATCATCATCATAGTCTTCTTCCTCATCCTCTTCTTCTTCCGACGATGTATCTCCTGCTCCATCAACTTGAAGAACAAGTGGTGCTTGTGGTTGTGCCTGTTGTTGTTGTGGTTGCTGCTGACCAGCTGCAGGAATCTGTGCTTGTGCTGGTGTAGGGGCAGCCACTGTTGTAGGTATGACTTGTGTTTTATTTCCTGTAAACAGGATCTGCTGAGGCTGAATAATCACTCCTGTCTGCTGGGAAATCCCTCCAGGGATAGGAGCCAAAACCTGATGGAATATCACGGCAAGTACTGTGGCTGCTAACATAACAAACTACCACATCACTTACAGAAAACAACTAAAGCAAATCAATCTGACTTGCACTCAATTAGAAAAACAAGAGTTACAAACATCTCATCCGTACCAGGTACATAAGTTTAATCTTCAATAACAAACCTCCTTGATTCACTTACTCAGTGGTTCACTGGCTGCATTTTGCATTGCTAGATCTAAGAAAACCTACTGTCTCTCCATTTTAAGATGCTAGCACTACTGCCACACCCGAGTTCCAAGTACAGGAATGTTTAAAATCAAATGAAATACTATTTTAAAACCTCCTCTGTAAAATACCTAACTTTAAACTCTATACAAATTATTCTTCTTGCTTAAACTACAAAACCATGACACAATGCTAAATTCAATCGTCTGGACAGAGAGCTGAACAAAAATCCTCCTATGACATACTGTGCTCACTATTAAAATAGCTGAGGGGGGTGCATGTGTTTGTTTGGGGTATTTTCTTCTATGTGTTCTATGGCACATTTTTAAAAGGACAAAGACTAAGACAATGTAATTGTCATCAGGGGATGTCCAAAAGATATTTTAAACTGCAGCCAGTCAGAATATGGCAAGAGTGACATTGAAAATGACAATTCAAAATTGTTCATCTTTAAAAAACACACTTCACTGATTTTTTAAAAATGTACCATTCCTGACTTTGTGTTCTATCTCAATTTGCTGATGAAAACGCAAGCCTCTTCAGTACTTACTGTAACAGTTTTTGTTTCAAGTGTATGGATTAAAAAAAAAACCTTCCTTTACCTGCTGTATAACAGGTGCTTGTACTCCACCAGGCTGCATTTGCGGTATGACCTGCTGCTGTAGAACAACTGGCTGCTGTGGTTGAATGATATACTGAGCTCCGTTTGCAGTTCTAACTACTTGGAGGATCTGGCCTGTAATAAAATAAATAGCAAATTAATCAAATGTAGAAATTCACTTTTAAAATCAGCTTAGTTTAGAAGCTGATTGTTTAGAAGCTGGAAGAACACCAATGACAATGAAAGGAGAGTATTTTGTTTCACTTTCACCAGGGAAAAGATACCATGCTACAGCAGCTGTGGCAGAAACAAAGAACTAAGAGGGTTGTTTACCGTCTAAATAGCATCATGAGATATGCAATCCAAAAATAAATTTACATATGCAAGCCAGAGTCTAATCTTTTAACACAGCACAGTATTTTAAATATTAGCTCCCGCTTAATGAACACACCTCATGTTTCAAAGGACAGATTTTACAGCTAGAGAGATGAATGAACGTATACCAAAAATAGGGTATGTATTAAAAATTTGAAGAGACTTTAATTTCTAGAGCAGCTACAGAGTTATATTTTATTACAACTATATATCCATTAAACATCCAAATTTTTAAAGCGGGGAGGTTAAATCCCCAGTGCTTCTGAGCAGAGTAGCTGAATTACTCTGGCAAAAGCAACAACAGATTCTAGAAAATGAGCTGTCTCAGATCTTCCTTTACACACAGAATAGATCTAGAATCAAGCTTATAAAAACCAGCATAATACAAAAGTACGTGAAGCATCAGACATGGCATTCATAAAAGTAACATTTAATTATATTCTAAACGCACAGCACGACAGCATTTTTAAATGATATATCTAAAATAAAATTAGCACTGCCAGTAAAACTAGAAATTTCACTGTGTGTGCTCAGTAGGTATGAGAAACCTTAAGACATTTCTCATCCAACGTCACAGATGAAGTGATCCTGCTCTTTTATAACCAGTCTAGTATCTGTGCTCAGATCGTGCAACACAAAGCTCAGAAATATGCAGAGGGGAGAGACAACAACACTTCACATGCATCTCTTAAGAAGTCGGGAAAGCCTGCACAGAATTTCACCCACACCACTCTTAGATCAGAACCACAAGGCTCGTAAGACCATCAAGTCAGTGAACAAAAGAGTCCAGGAATCCAGCAAAGAGATGGCGCTACCTTGTAAGGATGGATTCTGAGAGTCTATTTTTTAACAATATATAGCAGAACCCAGAAATAAATCCAGAATTTCTCCCTCCTAAGCACTCTCAAAACCATTAAGACAGTTACCTGAATTTGTAAGTATCTGCTGAACAGGAGTAACGCCAGCAGGGAGAGCCAACGTAGCTGCAGTGGCTGCAGCGCTCTGAAATACAAGAAAAGCTTTTTAAACCACAGACCTTACTGCCAGCGCTTCACCTCACACCATACTGCACGAAAATATGTACTTTTTAATTGCTGTTTACAATGACTGTGCACAAGTTTCTGCAGCTGCTGATAATGCAGGCATTAGCCAACAGTACATTACGCTACATATAATAATTATTTTTATTCCTTAATAGGAAGAAGACTGAAGCAACAATTACTAAAAATCACACCTTAACACAGTTTCACATGGTTTCTTGGTTTACCTGCAAGCTCAGTGGATTTTTTTCTCCTCTGCTGATCTACTAATAGAGTACAACACTGCATTGCTCGTGTTATAATTTTACTTACACTCTTTAAAGCAGCTAAAGATAGGGGCCTACAAATCTGAAGAAACATAATGCACTGAAGCAATGATCATGTTTGCCTGTCTTGTTTTCACAAGAGTAGTAATCAGGTTTGCACTTTTCTTCATTCTGTCAGTGATTTGCATTTCAAGTCTCACATTAACACAGCTCTTTTGAGTCAATATACGCATACAGTGTACTGACTGCTCACAGAATGACTCATTTTTTTCTCTCAGGACAGCTGGTTAGAAGAGAAAGCTGAAGATTCTCCACGGGCAATGATTTGAATTTACAAGGAAAGTGAATTCCAACACAATTATGGGAGCTCCAAACACAAAAACCTACATTAAGGCCTTAACTCACAGAGGGAGATGGACTTCTCCAGAAACCTCTCCATTTCAAGGGTCTAACTTCAGCTGCCTATCCAAAAGCCTCCCTTTCCCCTCTGTAAAGGAACCACGGCCAATCACTCTTTGGTGCTGAAAGGATTTAAACTTTATTACTGGGTAGAGTGCATGTTTTCTGTTTATAAGAAATATGATCTCTCCATATTGGCTGGTCAATATAGTAGCTACAACTGCCAAAATTAGAGATCACCAAGCAAAACTGAAAAGTGCTTGTCTGCATCCTCACACCCCAGACGAAGGCAGACAAACTCTCATCACACCTTGCCTTCCAAGGTATTCACGGTCTGTCAGATCCGTTCTTTAATACCAACTTAAGTGTTTCTAATAAACACACACAATAATTCCAAATTGACTTTAAAAGTATGGCACACTCGTTTATGCAATATCCATCAAGATCTAACTGAAGGAGACAGCAAAAAAAAAAAAAAGCATTTGACTGTTGAAATTGGGCAGTCACAAATCACACTGAAATGGTTGTAAAATACAAAAGAAAAAGCTAGATGTTAATGTGGTCTTGGCCCCTGGGTAAAACACAGTATTTGAGTAATGAAGTTCAGGTTATTTTCTATATTAAGGTCAGCAGGTAGTGGAGAAGTGGAGGCTAAGCAAGCTACTGCAGCTTTGACTGATCATGAAACTTTGTTTCATATTTTTTTTATCCTAAAAGAGGTAAGAATATAATGAATTCAGGTCTTAATGCACTTATTTAACTTGTATTCGTCGTTGTTTTCACCGCCTGGTAAGCTATTTTTAGCTTTTAATTAAGTCAGGATGCTTAAAGAAGGGCAAGATAACCAAAATTAACGTCTAGAGATAAAAGCCGCAAGAACAGGGTGAATGACCAGGCTCGGTTTTATACACCATTACAAATTTAGTAAATCAAATCAATGTGAACAAAAAAGATTAATGTGAATTGATAAGTAATGTCTCATTTGGTACAAGCTTAAGTTTCAGAGTAGTTCATGCTTTTTTTCCTGCATCTAGTAAATACAGTACGCTTGCATCAGTTAACAGAGCCGAGTTGGTGTGAGACGAGCATCTCGTCATGCAGATTCCCACCAACATCACTCTAATTTCTGATTTAAAAACCAGAAGTTTTGCTTAAACACATTTAAAGCAGAGGATTGAGGTAAGTCCTATTTATGTCATCAAACCTGAAGTCCTGGATTATTGTTCCTAGATTGTCAGTGCAGTAGCAAAACTCAGAACGATGGCAGACAGCTTTACCAGTGCGTCCTAAATTGTTTTTAAGCATCTGACGACTGATACCAGATTTGTGTTTACTATTTAATCAAAACAACTTACGTAAGACAGAGTATGCAAGTATAAACTACCGCTTTTCTTACCATGCCTGATGCATTCATGTGCGGTATCAGCTTGGAATCTGGCACAATAACCTGCTGCTGAGGTGCTAGAAACACATAAAAAAAGACAGCATTTTGTGAAAATGACAGTCTGCTCAAAATAACATCTAAGCCGGAATGACTCAGAAAGAGCACCATCAAAACATCAGCTGAGCTTCATAACAAAACCAGCTACTGAGCAGTCCTGAGAGTAGAACTTCGTAAGATAGGAGACAATCCACGACAGCAGCTCTGAGAGGCGATACAACTGTTCCAGCTTTACAGATCCAATTTTCAAGGGCAAAGCAAGATTTCAAATACATTTCTGAAATCAAAGGTATTACTGAAATGCTGAGAAGCTTGCTGATGTCTAATATCAGAGTTCTCCAAAATGATCAGTTATCAACTGATTAATTCTCAAAACAGACTTAAGCAAGGATTGTTACAAGATGAAGAGCATATTATCAGGATGCAGCAGTTAGCTTCAATTAGGCCCAGTTAGCGCAGCTCTTGCCATAAGCTCATGATCTTTGCTGTCTTTCTGCTGTAGCAGAAGCAGATGAACTAAGACCAACCACCTGTGGCAAAAAACAAAATCATTTCGGTGTGCTAAAGGAAGAGCTGAACCACGCAAACAACCTGCTCATCATCTACAAGCACAAAAGCCTCCAAGTCTACAGAACGACAAGGTTGCCAGTGCTAGTACCACTGACAGGAAACTGGAAAATGACAGAGCAATTTGAACAAACTCATCATTGACAAGGTATTTTCTATCCAATCCTATAACCGAGGACACTTAAGAACGCTGGAGATAACTGAGCTTCTGGAAAAGAAACTGAAGGGGAGGGGGGCAAGCTCCACAACCTAGCACCAAGATCTGAGGCCATCTCTCCAACTTTCAGGGAACCCAGGGAAGCTAGAAGAGCCCAAGGAAATCTCCTGACCCTATGGGCCAGGGCCACACACAGGAGAGCAGGAATCACCATGTCAATCATCCCGACCTCTCTGGAACTGCACCAGGTCACGCACGGAACTACTACAGCATCTCCCCCATGGAACAGGAAAAAGTAATTCATAAAACAGTGTGTGTGTGATTAAAGCGCTCTGATATCCTACGTTCATTTATCCTCCACATTGTCACTTGGTCTTAAGTTACAACACTGGGCAACAATAAATCATTTTTAAGTGTATTTCTATAGGCAGGATCTTATTGTACCCTAAGGCACAAAAGCGAGGACAGGGACCTTCATATTAGCGGAGGGAAACCTGGACAGTTGACTCACAGCTGGTCAGCTAAGAGGCCACTAGAGGTCTCGGTGAGTAGACCTTCCAGGCTCTGCTGACTGTAACTTCAGCTGAGACACCCAGAACATTTGAAGCCGTGTGTATTTAGGGGTCTTAGTCTCAAAATTAATTTTATCCTAATGGTTGAAACTGATTTATGTCCAGCCAAAATAAAAAGCACTACAAGAAGAAAAAAAAATAACAAAAAAACGCAACAACAACCACCAAAAATACCCAAAGCAACCCAACCCCCTAAAAGCTCACCACAAAAAAAGCAAACAATAACAACAATAAAAAGAACAAGCAACAAAACCACAAAACTAAAAACATACCAAGATAAGAAAGCCTCAGCAACAGGTTCTTGTCATACTACTACTTTTTTGGTTTTGAATATATGGTGGCTGAGGTTTGGAGGGGAAAGGGGATAATCAACACACAGCTATCTTTTGTGCCTATGACTACATAGGTTCTGATCCATGATACCTGACAAAAAGACTGAAGCCTGTGACTGGCTACCATAGATAAATATTTTATGCCACAATTTCAATAGCACACTGAAAGCTCAACTCAAGCATTTCAGAGGTAGCAGATTTGTTTACACAGCATATATGCAGTAAAATCTAGTAGTATTTATCTTGGCTTTCAAATAATACTGTAATTGGTGAAAATGTTTTCCTTGAGTTATTAATGGTGGCTACAAAAGACAATAATTACAAGAAACAACATTGTTATGGCTAAAACATACCTTCAACACCACACCTACAGTGTGCAAACTTTTAAGACCACAAAAACACTCAGTCATTATGCTTTTCACCTAAATCTTGTTCTAACATAAAAAAAATCTCCTACACACTCGACTGTTATATATGTATTTCTGATGTCCTAGCATCCGCTTATGATAAACAACATATTTTTTTTAAACGAATTTTCTTCTAACGACATTACTACTTCATGGTGAAATTGTCAACTGCAGATGTATATTGGCTTGAAATTACAGAGATGCTAATGTTTTTTTAACACAATCTGAATGTCATGTATTCTGAAAACGTAAGTTATATAGTAAAAGACAAAGAAAAGAATTCAGGTTTTCCAAAATCTTTTGAAGAACATGACTTAACACAAATACCAAGACACTTTATGCTAAGACAGTTCTCTTGACCCATTAAATAGAGGCAAGTAGTGACAAAGTTTAACAAAAAGACACAGAATTATCCATCAGATGAACATGCTGCTCTATATTTACAACATGCGAAGGAGTTGGTCTAATTTGAGAGTCTTGTGCAGAGATTAGTGAGTCTGACCTTGCTGAGATGCTGGAATAAGGACCTGCTGTGGCTGAGACTGTTGCTGTACAGTCTGCTGCGGCTGAGGTTGTGTGTGATGGTGATGGTGATGATGCTGCTGTTGCTGCTGCTGTTGCTGTTGCACCTGCAACAAAAGCTGCTGCTCTTCTGAATGGAAACCATCTACAGCCTTGGACTGCATCAGTTTGTTCTCCCACAGCTAGTTTGGAAAAGGAAAGAAAAATCTCTGTGTGTGATTTTTTTTTTTTTTTTACTCAATAGTATTTGTAACAATATAAAGGCAGTACTCCAAAATTGAATTTGTTTTCACTGTTTATCTTGTGCAGTCTACTTCGCCCAAAAAGACTTTAGGTAAACAAAAACTGAAGACATAACTTCAGAGCTAATGTTTTCAGAGGAGAAATTAAACAGCCCTTAAGAACTCTCAGTTCAAGCTCAAGCTTTAACATTCTTTCTTCCAAGTATGGAAGATTCATAACAATGCTAACAGAAGCACGGATAGAGATAAACTGGTGACTTTAAATTAGCCTTCTAGTTTTCACTTTGCTCCCTTCTTTCTTTCTTACCTCTTTAATCACAAAAATAACTCTTTATTAAAAGTCTCCTCAAGCCATTTCTTCCTGGAACTCATCAATTAAAGCTCCTTGAAGACTACTGCCTCATAACACACTTCCAACAGAAACTACCAGTATACCTAAGATAATGCAGAGCTCTGTACAAGTATCTACAGTTTCTATCACAATATCAAATTCAGCTTCTCTAGCCCTCCAGCTCTTGATGTCAGCTGACACAAATCCCAAGAAAAGCCACAGGCAAAAATAAAAGAAAAATACAAAAGTAGCTCTTGCAAAAAGACAGCCACACAAACATTCCGTAACACATCAGAGTCAAAAATACTACAGGCACCCACAACTCCTGATTGCAAATCCCGCTTAGGGCTCCCTACACCTTCCTCTGCAATACTTCACTTTCCTTCTTGTCTCCTTCCTCATTCCATCTTTTCTGCCGTTTGCAGAACACACCTGTCACACAAACACCAAGGTGCTTTCCTTACAGCACTCACACCATTTCCACCAAGCCAGGTCTTGGTTTCAAAGAAAAAGGTCTTCATCTGTTTCTGTCTAGCCAAACTTGAAATTCCTTTCCCAGTTCATCCATTTTTTTAATAACTCAGAACTACCGAGTGCGGGATGTCTCGCTTTCTGAAGTCCTTATTCAACAGCTGAGATAAGCAGCCATCTACTTTCCCATTTTCCTTTTACTTTATTTCCTTTTTTTTGTTTGTTTCTTCTCCTGCCCTTTCCCTTCCGTTTTGAAGGGCTTATTTTACTCAGCAAGAATTTGAAACAAGCCATAGGAAACCCATTAGAGCTCAGGTCAACATCCTGCCTTTCTGTTGGATCCTAGATAACAGTCCAAACCCACTGTATGCAAAACAATTCGGAATTTCAAGAGCTTCAGAGAAGTGTGATGCACACAGTCCAATTTATTACGTACCATCCCCCAAAACCAATACTTCTGCAAAGCACAACCCATACATGCAAAAATCTGATAACGCATCTGACAATCTAACTCCTCTTCACAAAGACAAAAACATCGAGTAGAGCAAGCATTTTTTTTCCTGCAGAAAAACCTTAAGAATTGTCTGCCTCTAAAATAAGCGTTCTCCTCTTTCTTTTTTAAAGATGCAATGTTTAGAGGACCAAAATAATACTGCGAATTCAGACGCCTGCTGTTAGTTCATGTCAAGTTTGACATGCCAGATGAGGGAAAGTAAACAAGGTGAGCAGATCTCTCTGTACAGCACTGTAATTCAAATGATACAGGCCTACAGACATGCAGATTTATACAATGCTTGCCTAACTAAAAACCAGTATTTTTACTGTGAACGACAGTAAGCAGATCCAAAAACCAATTGTTGTATTGGTTTATTAAAAAAAGCTTTTAAGTTGTAACTTACTGTTTTGAGTTCCATAAGAACTTGTTCATCCACTCCTTCATCCAGAAAAACTTCTCTGACATCATTGATGACATCTTCAATTACAGACCTGTACAATTTAGGCTTTAAAAAAAACAAAGTAACCAATCAGTGGTGTTTTGAAAAAAAAAATATCACTTGAACATTAAAGCAAGATTTTTCTCCCCGCAAAAAATCTCTGAAAACTACATTACAGAATACACTGCCTGCTTCCAAGGGGCTAAAACATCCAAGGAGGTATAAATCAGCAAGAACAGCTCAGATAAGGTGAAAAGGGAAGCGACTGTTCACCATCTTTCATGACGTAACTGACATTTTTCAAGTCATGAAGAGTATAATTCAAAGCAGAGAAAAGGAGATTGTTTTCCATTCAGTAAACGTTTCCTCCTTGCCACCGTACACACTGAATACGCAAAATATTTGCATGTGTGCAAATCAGTCACTAAAAGTTCAAAAGGACATTAGATAAATACAGAGAAAAGAAACCTGTTAGTGCTTGTTAGTTCAACAGGAACCAAATACGACTCAGAACGATCTGAAGCTGAAAAATGTTGAAGGCTCAAAAAAACGAGAAGCATTCCCGCAAATGTCGCGTTCTTCCTTATTCATCTGTTTACAGAAACTATTGAGACAGGGTATTAAGCTCAACATGATTTCCATCAGTATTTATGTTTTCACCTTAGAAATTTTTCAGGGGGAAATACCACAAATATACTATTATTGTATCACACTGTCATTGTCGGTTTCGGCATGAAATCAAAGTGAATTGTCATTCACGTTAGGTTGCCAAAAGAAGTTGTGGAGTCCCCATCCCTGCAGATACCCAAAAAGCCATCTGGACATGGTGTTGGCCAACCAGCTCTAGGTGGCCCTGCTTGTGCAGGCAGCCTGCAAGATGACCTCCAGAGGTCCCTTCCAATCTCAGTCATTTTCTGAATTTTAAAATGCAGGCGAAATTTTAAAAAGAGAATATAAATATTTCATCTTATCAACGCATAAAATTTAATTCATAGGACCATAGGATAATTGTACTACGTACGTGCTGCACCTTTTAAAGAGCACGGCTTGGATCTCTCTACATACTTGCGAACCTCAAAGGTACTTTGGCTGGCTTTAAAAAACCTGTGCTATCTAATTGCAAGGTAGCACTACGAGCTCTAAATTAGGACTGATCAATCTGCAGCCTGTGAACCATACATACTTCACTTCAAGGCTATGGGTAGACCATTTTTAAACTGATCTGAAAGTAATTACAACTTTCTGCAAGCTGACATCTTCCTCTATCCTGTTCCGTAACTCCCTTAAGTCCCAAATGACAGCACACACATCAGGCCTGTCACGTACACACAAAACAATCATGCTGTAGTTGGGCAGTGGGTCTGGCACCTTAGGAGGGCTGTGCCTTCAACATACACGAAAAAAACCTGCACCGAGCACGTGCAGTCAGTCCAGCAGGGCTGGAACTACACACATTTACTGCAGATACTTGAAACATTTATTTTTATACATGCACAATTGCTTAATGCATCCCAGAAGTGCTGAATTTGTTACAGAAACGCTAAAGATTACATTACAAACATTATGGAATTGTTATGCCTATGCTAGGGAATAACGGAGGGGGAATAGTAGCATATGATTTATTACTCCAGGAAAATGTTGAACTGCCAAAAAGAAGTTGAATATCTTTGCTTTTAAATGTTAAAAAAAACACAAACCAAACACACAAAACACACACACACGAAAAAAGCCAACAACAAAATGACCCAAAATTCAAAAAGCCTGAAAGAAATGCATTGCTATTACAAGAGGAGAAAAGAACCTATTTGAAAGACTGGAACTAAGAACTAAGCGGTCAGGTGGCTGCTTAGTGCATTATGTCCCTAGTACTTAAATTCCACACTGGGACATACTCAAGCGATTTTTATTATAAAAAAAACCAATCAGACAACTACAAACCACACAAGGGTAAAGAGGAGGGGGTGGGGAAATCCCAACAAAACACAAACATACCCCTGTGTTACTGACCACATATCAGTATTTTGGCAAACGGCACAATATCAGCATCCTACTTTTTATTACGCTTTACACTTGAGTTGGCCAATTTTCAGCTTTAAAACATGCTGCTGCAAAAGCTGAAGTGTCAGAATTTGTTCTTTTATGATCTGTCTCTTCAAAAAATTTCTGTCCTCAAGCATGGCATCCTCAAAGACTACATTTACAGCAACTATGTCCAAAATGTAACGTCTCCAGAAGGAAAACACACCAGATTATCTGCAGATTTTTTTCTGTCAAAACAATACTGCAAGCTCATGTATCCAGGCTTCAAGTACAGCAGGAATTTTGTTTACAGAGACATTTGAAACAGCCTTTCAAAGCCAGACTACTCTTGAGCACTAGTATTTTAAAGCTGAGTAATGAGTAACTTAGAAATACGAAGCATCGCTAACAGGATTATTTTTCCACTCAGATTCAATTTGCAGCAGATGCAAAAAGACATTCTACTTAATAATATTAAGTCCTATTATTTCTATAATTAAACAAATTGCACAAAGCTTCTACGATTCAACTAGCACAGAAATGCTGCTTAATCTATTCCATATATTGTTCCTTATTGTATTAAAAGCATTTGTTTCTTAATGCCAAAATCACATTGTCCAAATAAACCTGCTTAACTTCAGGCATGTGAGCTACTTAAATAAAGTCAAAAGAACCACCTATATGTCTGAAATGACATTTGAAATTCCTGCAGGACAGAGATTGCTTTTTCTCGAATCCTCCTCCCCTTAGCTCGTGTGTTAGGTCCACTTTACTAAGAAAACAAGACTTTACACAAACAGGCCCTAATGATTTCCTTCGGCAGTTACCTCCTCCTATCTCCACAGTCAGGTAAATATTTTGGTAAGGTTTATTCACAAGCCCCAGTAGCCTGTAAAACCCTGGGAAAAGAATATCAACATTCAGATACAACCACAGGGCACTACAGGCCAACAATAAATGCTTGGGAGCGTTTCCCTTTTTCCCTACGCAGTAAGGGAAAAAAACAAATTCAAACAGTAGGATACTGGTTTCTAGCGCCCAGCATTAGTTCAGCAAGAGAGCAGAAAGGGGTTAAGTGCAGAGATGTTCACTCTCCCACTTGACACCGCGTCCTTGTGCACAACTTCCAGCAGCCAGAGCAAGCAGCTAAGCCCCTCAGAAGACCCCAGCACGGCAGGGGAGCGGTGAGCCCAGCGCAATGCAGGTCACAGAACCACAGACCGCCCTGGATCTGAAGGTGGGTCAGAATCTGGATGCTGTTCTAATCACGCAGAATCACAACGTACCAGACGTTCGGCGCTGTGTGAGTAGAAGGACCGGAACAGGGAAGAAAGTATCTGCCCACTCGTGAAACAGCTCTGAGTTTACCTATAGATGTTTAAGTAACACACAGAGAAATCCTGTCCAGTTGAAAACGTTCTCATGCGTACACTCCTACCGAACATGCCGTCCAGGAGGGTGCAACGCCTTCCAGAGAGGGAACAGCAAGGCCTTCAAGAGCCATAGTGGAATTCTGAAGAATTTCACAGAACGCTCTTTTCCTACCTCAGGAGGCAAATCCAGTAAAATTACAAGACAGCCTTAACCCGTGATCTTTAAAAGGAAGCACACTGTTACTGGTTTAGATACACGCTAAGTGTTGGTTTTAAGCATTATTTACATGATGCTCAAGCTGTTTATACAAACCACCTAAGACTCTGGAGTTGAATGACAAAATTACTATCACGTATTTCCTACTTAAAAAAATAAACATGGGAATACCATTCCTGAACAAATCTAAAGACGGGATAGCAGGTGAGTTGAGCTTTCCAGTAAATTTCCGCATTGAGTCAGCAAAAGCAATGAGAACATAATGGAAACTTTAAAGATTGCTATTAAAATAATCGTGTTTTCATCTGGTTTATATTAAAGTGCCTCCCTCATAAAGAGTACGTTGTTGTAAACTTCAAGCTCTTTTAAGAGCAAAATACTCAAATCACTCTTCAATAAACACTATTCCAAACACTTACTATAGATTAAAGACAACAATTAAAATTCCTGATTTATGAGATATGACCACAAACACAGAGAAAAGATTTGAAATCTAGTGCTTCCCCCTCTAGGAACATAAGGAAACGATTCTATTTCACTTTCTCTGTGCATCTTGTAAAGAAAACTGAGTATGGTGAGACTGCTACACACACACGCACACACTCTCTAAACCCAAAGAGCAATCAGGAAGCTATTTTAAGAAATGCCACATGCCTTTTGGGGCTTACACTTCCTACATTCCTTCAGATTCAAGAGCACAAAAACTGCATCTTTTTGTAATTATTACCACAACACTTGGGATTTCAGCAGTTTGGGTTTCCAATAACCAACACATTCTGGAGAGATACCACGGCATGCTTTGTGCATTTGACAGCAGTTCGTTCCTGGTCGCTTCTGCAGTTAGCCCTGAAATGTGGCTAATCTTTCTCTCCTGTCTGCACAGTTAAGCTGGAAGCTAGCTCTATGGCGGCTAGAACACCACACTGGAAAGGTAAAGTTTTAGTCACAGCTGCATCAAAGACAGACATAAAAAGTAGTAACACACATAATCTACACTGTAAGCCTTAAAATTTCAGGCATATATGTTGTCGTGGACTTCTGCCAATAAATTACCTTTGTCATCTACAAAATTTTATACTGCATGTGACTGTTACTGTCTTACTTTTGTCCTTTATTAGGAAGAACAGATTTCTAGCAATTCAGATTTGAATGGATGCTGACGTGACACTGTTGACATGTTAGGCTCAAAGTGTAGCATCCTGAAGTTATCACCTGGTTGCAGTATTTGAGATCGTTCCTATTCATCTTTTGTAACCCTGGGGCAAGCATTAAGGTCCTCGCTATTGAATGAGATCTGAATTTGACAAAGCTGACCATGCACTATGGTAAAGTTTTACTACTTAATTGAAACTTAGCCTAAAGCATACCTATTTGAAGCAGGCTCATTTTAAGCTTGACTTTTGCTATTCCAAACAAAATGTTCAGAGACACCTTCCAAGAGAACTTCCCAGAAGTTATGCCAGTACAGAAATACAGACAAGAGAAAGCAAAGCTTAGTAAAATACTGAATCAAAGACACAAGTACACTGGAGGTTATTTTATGTATAAATATATTGCTCTTCGGTACTAACTTGGTCAAAAAAAAAATAAAAGAGCAGCAAACCCTCTAATTTACTATACAGAAATAGATCCTTTTCTTGCAATCAAAAAACAAAATGCATCCTATTGCATCCCGCATGTGTTGGTGGACTACTTTCCTAAAACCTTTCAATACAAAACCTGACACAGTATCAAGGCAACGATGCTACTTTGCAATTGCGTGACAGTAAGTCACAGGCAGGTCTGTAAAACTGCAGATTTGGAAAGGAAAATTAGGATGCTTTGCACTTTCTTTTGTATATTGTTTTGCAGTATACCAAATACTGTAATTACACCAAGTATTAGTGCAAATTCTAAAACGTTTGCTCTGCCTAGACCGGAATAAAGTATTTGTACACTTTAGTCACCAGAAATGAACAGAAATCATTGATTAGTAACTGCAACCCATGACCCCTAGATAAAACTTAGTATTCGCGGTACTTTTAGGGCAACAGCTATAGTCAGACCTTGGCAAAGCGCCATAAAACAGGCACCAAATCTCTCCTTGATATACCGGGTAAAAACTGTTTAAACTCTACTTTCTCAACCAAGCAGAAAAACTACTTCAAAGAGCTTATGGGAGCACAGGAACGCTCGGTAGCTGTACGCTAAAATTTAAAAAAAAATAATAAAAAAAAATTAAAAAGTAAACAGTTTCAAATGCAGGAGAGGATGAAAACCGCCTTTGTGCAATGCGTAAAATCCAAGGAAAGTCCACGCACACCGGTGAGGAGACACCCCCCGCCCCCCTCCGGCAGAAGGCACCACCGCTCCGCAGGCCGGTGGCGCCGGGGCCGGGCGGCGCGG
>VWZK01010990.1:187057-279562 GCA_013396935.1 Baryphthengus martii
CTCGAGAGACTTTTAAAGCACCTCAGCTCAGCCCCCGGGAGCTGCTTGATGCTTCGAAATCGAAAAGTGCGGCCGCAGAGGTGGCTCTTCCTGGCCCACAGATGTTGAGCCCCGCCTGGCTCGGTGCCTTCCCTCACGGGCAATTGAGCAAAGGCCCCGTGGGCTGCGGGGCTGTCAGCCTCTGGGTGGTAACTGGGTCCAGAACTGGTCTGGAAGAGGGAGGGAGGCAGCAAAAGAAATTCCTGGTATCTTCCCTAAGGGTCTCCGTATGACCCACAGGTGAATACATTGCAACATTGCTGCTTTTAGCAATTCCTCACAAGAATCCGTGGTAATGGGATCTCCCAGCTGTGCAAGAAGTTGTCAGAGCCCTGCCGGCTGGCTTAACTTCCATGATTCCCTTTTTACTGCTTTCTCTTGATCCTCTTTCTCTATGGCAACAGTGAGAGGCACAGAATACAAGCAAATCATCACAACCATGAGGATCGTGCCATCAAAGTTAACTTAACCACTGCCACCTTTGCTCAGTCCTTAGCATAACTTGCTCATCCCTTAGATCTCCACCAGGAAGTCACTTGCCTAAGTCCCACTCAAGCATAATGGAAAAATGACATTGAATTCTGACTCAGCATATGCAAAGCATAGCAGGTTATAACTCTTCAACAAATACTGTTGTGCAGACTACGTTTGTTAGATCGCCTTCAGCCTGAAGTCCTACCTGCTAACTAGCCCAAATAACAAGTTCAGGAACTCCTGTCTGGTATCTTTTGATGGGAAGAACGTGACTGCAGGAGGCCTTCTTCTCCTCTCCCATTCCTCTAAATCCTTCATTTCTACAGTAATGAGCACTTCCTTCCTTTCTGGAGTGCAGGCTTTCTATTGGAACATGACTGGTTTGCAGTGGGCTGGCTGATGAAGCCAACATTTACTGTGCATACACTGCTGGAGCCCCGGCCAAAACAGAGCATAGTTTACAAAGCCGTACCACTCTCAGCTGTCAAACTTCACCTTCTGGCTGGAGTTTTCCACCTGCACCCTACATAGCACAGCCAACAGGACTGAAAGGGTCTGTCCCCTCAGAATCATTCACAGTCTGACAAATGAAGCGGTGCTAGTGTTACTTGACTTCGGACACCTCCGCTGGGAAGGCAGTGATCACTCACAGAGAGATTGTACTTCACTGTGAAGTGAAGCTGCTGAAGTGACTGGCATATCACCAGGAAGGAACCAGATTGCCATTCATACCCTTCCTCTTTTTGACACAAGGCACTTCATAGCTACAGCTTCCTGCCCTGGAACCCCCTCCTTGTTTTTTTTTCACAGGGGCTTACTAAATAATTTTTTAAAAAGTAACATATGGACATGATAGCAGTAATGGCTCAGTCTTCTATCATGCTCCTTTCCATAGCAGCAAGTCAGCCACTTGCTGGAGTCTGTTCACCTTGGTTTCCCACAGCACCACAGCTGCCTGGCTCTAACGGCGTTAGGGGATTCTACTTCATTTAGCATTTAGCTAGACTGGAATAACCCACGTGTTTATGTACACTGCTCAGCTGGATAACATCAGTAGGCATAAGTGACGGGACAGCATGGCTTTGATGGGTAACTGCATTTATCTGCCAGCATTCTCCTTTGTTTGCCAGTCAGGCACAGATCCTATCAAGTTCTTGCATTATCCTGTCAGTCTGCTTTCTCCCTAAGGTTTCTGCCACTGACAACTCGGGGTGACTTCAGCAGCTTTCGCAATAATGTCAGCTGGACACTCCTGTTTTAGCCATTGCACTGTCAAGATTTGAACTCCACAGTGATGATGGACATTATACCCAGAACAAAGACAATAACATTTGGGTAAACCTTCTTTTTCACTGCAAAAATTGTGCCAAATATCGATTAGTGAAGGGAAAAGCACATGTGTGTGCAAGATCAAAAGCTGAGTCCTGGAGTGCTAGAGGAGGAAATAAAAACGTTCCTGCTCAATCCTAGCCATGACAATCTTTATGATTTTTACTAAATGCTAGAGACAAAGATAAACAAGTTCTCTTTTTTAGCTAACACTTTGCCACCTTTATAGCAAACACTGAGAGCCACACAGTGCCTCATCAAGTGCCCTGGGTGATTCTGTCCTGTTAGTTAGGACCAGAAGCATCCCTTGCTTCTCCTCAGTGGAGGAAGTGATTTTGTACTGCAACAGTAGCTTGAAAGCTACAATCAAAGGGTCTAGGATGTGTCTTTGGTTCGTCTCCTTTGTAGTCTATCTTGTAGAACAGACATTTTTGAACTTGTCAGTAGGTAGCTGGAGGGGGGAAGGAAGAAATAAATTTTCTTCAGTATGGTTTTTGAGTCAATTGTGTTTCCATTCTAAAGTTTTGAGAACTGCTAATGCGTTGTCCTTCACAGCCATGTCTTTCAAGAGGATATTCTGCAAAAGGATAACTGATGTAAAAGTAACTTGCTAATAGGGGGAGAGATGGGACACACCTGAACCTAGAAACTCAAAGGTGCTAAATACCTGTGATTGCCACTGAAAGCCAATAGCTAGCGATTCAGCTGAAAATCACTGAAAAATCTTGATGCTAAGTCAAAACACATTAAAGTTGTGATCTTTAGTTTTGATTTGGCAAAAATTGTGCCAAATACAGGGCAGTGTAGGGAAAAAGCACATTTGTGTGCAAGATCAACAGCTGAGTCTTGGTGTCCTAGAGGAGGAAAAAAACTAAACATGTTCCCATTCAATCCTAGGAATGATAGTGTTTTGGGTTTTTTTGTAACCAAATGTTAGAGACAAAGAAAAACAAATTATCTTTGTAAATACCGGTGATTGCCACTGAAAGCCACCAGCTAACAATTCAGCATTAAGATTTTTTTGTCTTTTCAGCTAAGTCAAACTAGATTAAATTTGTGATCGTCAGTTTTAGTTTTTGTTTAGGTGGGGGGTTTTTTTGTTGTTATTGTTTCTTAATGGAGGTTTTTTTTGTTTATCTGAAAATGGAAAAAAAATAAAAATTGAAGCTACTTTTCTGCCTCCTAAGAGCAGACCATGAGTACAGCTGATCATCTACACCTGGAGAAATCAGTACCCGATCAGTATCAATTTCTTCTCATTTTTCTTTGAAAACATTTCTGATTGTACAGCAAAGCAGAGAGTACCTAATAGGAGGTGTTGCTGACACAGTGGTTTATAATTTCCTTAGTCTTGAAACAACAGAAAAGCTTGTTAAGTGTGATCATGTCGACTGGTTCCTCGCCCCCCCGGGGGGTAGTTAAGCAAGGAAAACAAAAATTGGCCTTAGCTACATTACAGGCGTGCTAATCTTAACAGATGACAGAATGAGGCTTACCATCAGCACACCTTCCAGCTTTGTCATCATCAGTCTTGTCCATGTTACCAATCTGCTGTTGCAGTTGTGGTGCCAAAGTCTCCCACTGTGGGCACGAACACAACATAAACTTTTCACCCAGTGTATCACGCTCTCTCCCTAAAAACAAGCTAAGCTACTGAACGCTTTTCAGAAGGCTTTGGCAACATGATATTGTTAATATTAATCAAGGACTCAATCTCTGAAGTGGCCGTTTTCCAGAAGAACGAGGAGATACACACAAGCGTAGCTTGCAACAGCACGTGTTAAAAAGGATAAAACAGGAGAGTACACAGAACCAAGACAGTCTAGAAAATGTTAACAAGGGGAAAAGCTCTAAACTCACGCAATGCGTGAGTTTAGAGCTTAAATTCACCTCCATGTTTGACTCACTACTTCTACTCACTGTATCAAAAAGAATATAACTTTAAATAAAATTTGAGAAAATTTTGTGTTGTTTTTTTTTGTGTCCCTACAGAGCTCAAAAAAAAAAAAAGAAAAAAAAAGTGACCAAAGCTACAATCCAAAACTGTGGGCACAGGCAGAATTTAACAACAAACACATCATACCGAAGCTTTTCTGGATGCAACTAGCTCTCAGAAGTCAGAAGAGATGCTTGACACGTAATGGAGCTTATATGATACTAGTTTTAAGCAGCATTCAGGTATTGTAAGTAAATTCTTTAATTAAAAGGTATAAATAAGTGTATATATATATATAAAATGATGTTTTCCTTCTAACAATCTGCTCACCCTGATCTAGTAGCTGAAAAAAAAAGCCACTAAACATATCCCTCTCACCTTCAGCACTAGATTTCCCCCCTAAAAGTTTCAAGCAAGGCAGAAACAGAATGAAATAGCTCCCATCGCCCTTATCCCAAGACATCTCTATTTTTCTATTACTCTCACATCTAGAGTTTGAAGCACAGCAACACACTTTACAAAAGCACACTAACACCAGTGTTAAGGGTCTAACATATGCACAATTCAACTGCCCTCCTCACAGCCCACAGAGAATCAAATCTTGTCATCCTAGAGCAGCGTGGTTTGTCTCTAGTCACCTTTCAGAGGGCAGACGTTAATGGTTCAGCAAATCTTCGGCTTGAAGTGCTAGAGCAAGCGAGGCCTTCCGAGAAGCTTGCTACTTTTAGAGTCTCAGGCTTCCTCTGCTTTTACCAAGTACTTGAGCAAAGGAGAAAGTACAAAGAATTTTTTGTTAATAGAGACTAAGACTATTTACTGTTAGGACACATATAGTTGTTTGGAAGCAACTTATATATACACTTTTCTTGTTAAGACATGTCTAAGCAGGACAATAAAACTATGCACAGTGAAAGCCACATAGCTACCAACGTTAGAAAGCCATCTTCTCTCCTGCAAACAACATACTTAATGTTCAATCCTCACAGAAGACTGTGCTAGCAGGTGACCAGCTACTATAGTTGTTTCATTACTATAACTCTTTCTGTCTCCCTATTTCTCCAACAGACCTCTCAGGCCTGCCAAAGACCGAGGAACACCACCACAAAACCCAGAGGTCTGTACGTCCATCAAGCTTCCTTCTAAAGCTGCTGCAAACAGCTTGACTCTCTCCTCTCAACACAACAATTTCTCCTCTAGCAGAATCACAGTTCCCTCTCTGTTTTATATGCAAACTCCACATCAGATTTTGCAAAACTATTTCTTTTCTAGGACCCCTTGTGCCGCCTCTGCTTAGAAAAATTAACTTAGTCTCCCTCAGCCTATCCCTGAAAAAAAAAAAATCACTTCACACAGCTGCATCATGGTCTTTATAACAACTGTTTCTCATTAATGATCAGTTACCATTGGTGGCAGCAACAAGGTCTTTTCTAGGCTGTTGCCAGGTGCTGCATTTAAATACACCTTAGCAGAGGTTTCTGCTGTCATAGATCTGTGGATCAGAGCCTGTGACAAATTTACACTTGGTTTGTAAAGGCAAAACTTAATTGAGACACTGACCCCGTTGTTCCCACGCCCCGCAAGCATTCAGTGGTAATGAGGATTTCAGGCACTCGTACTTCCTTCCCATGCAACTGTGTGCTCGTTCCATCCCTGTGCCTCTACGCTCTGCTTTTACAGTTGTGCCTCTTCCTTGCTGTGCCTTTTTTTTTTTTTTCCGTGCTGGCTAATTTTTAACCTGGATCAGTTTCCTGATCTAGTTCATAGGGCAGCCCCACAAAAGACGTGTTAGTGCAACTGAAAGAGCTGACAGGAGTAGAAATAAGTGACCAAAGGAGGAAATGCTTCAAAACAACATTGTTGCCAAATGCTTTGTCATGTAGAAAAGTCTCCAGCCTTCCTTTTATTGAAGAAGAATCGGCCATTACTAAAATGCACACCCTGCTTGCTGTAAGCAAGCTGTAATGCTTGTAGTGGGAAGATTACTAGTCTTAGGGCAGAGACCCCCCCCTTTTTTTTTTTTTTTTGCATGTGTATGCATACTTCGCCTAATGCTTCGTTCTCTGGAGACTGAATGAATCATAACTTGAATACAGAGTACTGATTCTTGAATAGCAAAAAAAAAGCCCCTAAAATTCTGAAGGCTATAGTTTTTCCACAAGGGTGTGAGCTAAAGCAGTACCTTGAAGTTATGCATTCTGTCAGTTCTACCTCGCTTAAGTGCTTTTTAAGTAGTACCATTAATCACTTGGACTGTGACTGTTATGAATCACAGCTACTCAACTGTGATGAGATTCTGACAACAGCCAAAATATTGCTGCCTCTGATCCATGAAGCCGAGCAACAAAGAAATGAGGTAACCGAAAGAGTGCACTTAGATTACCAGATTCTCTCAACCTGCAATGTCCTATATTACAGATCTAAAGCAAAACTTTACCTAACATGCTGATAAATGTTTTCACTGCTGCATATTCCAGCCAGCAGCTGGGATGCGCAAAGGTCCATAGCAAAACTGAATTGTCTTCAGCAAAGTTATTCCTGATTTATACAGGCATCGAAGAGTGAAATATTCATAGAGAAAAACTGGCTTAGAGTGATCTGAAGCATGGCTTCGCAAGCCTTACATACCTCTGACTCCACGCGGTGACCCTAGAGTATGCCAGAATACAAATATGCAGCATGTCACTGCAGCAGGGTGCTGGTCTGTGCCCGTGGTAACCCTGGGATTTCTTTGGGAGCCTGTGCATGCGTGTGTAGCCTTGACTTCCCTCGTACAGCTGGCAGGGTGAGAGACTGCACACAGGCAGCCACCACCAAGCAGGGATGTGCTGAGGTGTATTTTACCCAGCAGTTTGTCCCATGTGTCCATTAACTAAAGGTGCTTTTGTGCAAGGTAGGTTTGCTTCAGTTCAGATGCTCACTGCCTCTCCCTCAGTATATGTGTTCCTCTTTGCCCAAGTGAGTGGCCTTAAAAACCACGGAAGCTTCTAACTTGCCAAGGGTCACAAAGAGCTGCTTTAAGGGCGAAGAGGCTACAGCTTTCATGGAAAAACTATGGGCATGCCCTACACTTTACAGCATATTCAGAGGCGATCATATATCCCTTCTGGGAACCAGCAGGAGAGGCCTAAGGCAGATGAGATGAATATTTTCTTTTTCTTTTTCCCTTGGATGAGTTGTAGAGTTGTTTTTCATAGGCCTGGGCGGAATTTGCAGGAAACAACTCCAGTTCAGCTTTGGCTGTGTTCAGCCTTCCCAGCGAGGAACAGTGCACATGAACCTAGCTGTGGCCAACCTATGGCTTATGAGCAGTTAACGTGCAGTTCCCATGCTGAGGCTAATTATCTAACTGGCAAAGCTGTACTATTGAGAGGACTGCTGGGCAGTCGGAGTCTCTGGCTTTGAGAGAAAGGAAAACAGTGGGAATGAGACAGCCCAACTCATCCTGTAACGGAGTTATAGGACCCTAGGCATTTATTGCCATTTCTAACCTGTGACCCATTTCCAGAGCTCCTCTGTGCTTGAGAGGAGCGTGCTAAATGATGTGTAACCTGGGAGTCTTGGGCTTACCAAGATTTTGACAGATGTAAATGTAAAAAAAACGTGAAGCTGCACTTACCAGAGCTCACATTTTCCCTCAGCTGCTTGTTCCTACTCCCTGCCTTGCTGCTTTAGATAAAAGATTGTTTTTCCATCTTAAGCATCATCTTCCACTACAAATCCTCCTAGCTTTGCAGTATGACTTACTGTCATCGGCCATCTCATCCCTCCCACAGCCTGACTCTAGGCATGTTAGTAGTCAGCACGCCTGTGTCTCTGTCCAAAGAAAACTTTTCCAGTGAGACATCCCATCGCACCCGCTATATCTACTATTTTGTGTGCACCCTGTTTTATGTTTCGCAGAGCATGTGATGAGCAGAAAACAGCACTTCCAGTTTATAGAGTTTTCAGACAGCTTGTGCTTGTTCTGAAAGGACTGATCCATGCTCTGACCCATCTGGCCAAATGCAGAATTAACAGTTATAGGGCGAGGGTCCAACACTGTCTTTACTGGATGTGGTCTGTAGGCACCAGAGATGACTTTTCCCAAGAAGCTGGAGCTGTTGCTGCAGCCAGGCCCTGGCAGCATCTGCACGAGGCTGGGCTCAGCTCCTGTGAATGTTTTCACTGGCCAGCTGCCAAGGAGGTACTGATGGATATCGTCTAACGTGAAGCAGATGAGACTACCTTCAAAGCCAAAGTGATAATATCTCTATCCACATCACCCGGACAGTTACATAAACGTACGAGTAGTCTAAGCAAGTCCCTTGCCCTGCTGCCAGTGCCAGTTGAAATTGGAGATGAAGCTGCAGGATGCACCAAGTAGCAGTGGTGCAGAACTACAGTCACTTTCTTTTAGATCTAACAAAACGAGAAAACCAGCAGTAGCATTTAAGCTGTGCAGTTTATTCTCTTTCCATTACTGTAGACCTCTGCTTTAAAGTTCCAGCTCCCTTCCGCCCAGTTTCCAGCTATGGCTTCAAAGACACAATTCACACGTCTTTCTCAATGTTGGGGCAGACAATGTCCTATACTGATATCGGTGTAAATTGCTAAGGAATGAAGAATACAAGGCCATAGAGCAGAGACATTCAAGGTAACTCATGCTGCAAGTTTGCTAAGGACCTTGAAGGGAGAAGACGTTCTTCTGGGTCAGGGAAACAATGGAGGGATATTAGATCTGCATTCAGCTGGGGCTCTGTCATTTGAAGGCAGAGGTTTAATGCTATCTTAGCTTTCTTATCATCTTTTGTTCCAATTAGCTCTTCAGACAGCTTAATTTCTCAATGTTTGAAAAAGACGATGTGATTTTTAAATGGAAGGCGATAGAAAAGAAAAAAGTGATATCCTAAAATGTATAGGCTATTAGTTTTTGTAGGTTTGTAGCATCAAAGCAGTTGACTCCCAAATTAATTGCCCAGACTTTCCAGCACTACTTGAAAATACCACATCAACTGGAATGTACCTTAATAACTCCGAGGTGGAGCTCATACTTTTGGCTGACGTGAATCTAAGCATTCAGAATCCATTACAAAACGTAACACGTGTGAATTACTACTGATTTTATCAAACATGTTCATTTGTTTCCACATAAATGTGAGATTTTTTACACGGGACATTCCCAACATAATGGGGCTCTTCTAGCAAACCTGAGGAGAGGATTTATATTGGGAAGGAAGCTATCATGAACTGACTGTGGCAGCACCCTAAATGCTTCTTTTCCCAGCTGAAAGTAAAATATGTAGCCACAAGAGGGAGGCAGAACTCCTACGCCAGTATAGTGACCCAGCAGAAAACAAACAAAAAAAAATCAGAGAAATAACGTTTTCAAACTTTCTTTCTTTGTGCTAAAATCATCCAGTAGCACCCTCATTGAGAGCAACGACTGATGGCTGTAACTTCTGTAAAAGAAGGTTTATCATGCATAGTAAATGTTAAATGATTAATGTAAGCTGAAAATTAGTAACTAGTACATCTTTCTCTTCAGCCTAAAAGTTAGATAAGAAATTACTTCAGGACAGACTGAAATTGATTTTCATGTGGTTTTTTTGGTGGGTTATGGGAAGGAAAACTGTCCCCATACTGGAAGGGATTTATTTCAAAGGCATAGTTTTATTCTTGCCAGGCTCTAATACAGAAGGATCATTTTGTTTCAGGAAGGAGACTTTTTATAACAAATTACATCTTAGAAAAATGTAGCACAAGGATGTATTTAAACAATTCTATTTCCATAGCACCTCAGAAAACAGATAAGGCGCTGTCCTCAAATGGTGCTAGTACTTATCCTATGAAGTACTTTCACTGGGCCGCCTAGGTTCAGTGAGCTCAGCAGAGAAAGATTTGTCTGGAGGGAGAGGGCCGGTCTGGTGTCCTGCTCTTTCCATAATTTACTGAACAGCATTTCAGAAACTGCAGTCAAGAATTGGTCAGTATTCTAAATACCTGATCACTATGCTAAACCCTTGAAGTCTTGAACTGTCTCCACCTCCATCCCAGTCCTCTAGGTAGCCTCGAACAAGGAGGAGAAAGGGAGCCACAGCCTGTTTGCAGGGCTTTGACTACTGAGCAGGTCTATGGCACACAGTGCTCGTTCGGAGCACAGCAGCAGGTAAGAATCCTTGAGATAGGAAAGGTAGGAGAATGCTTGGCTTGAAAACCATCTAGGACCGTGGTAGTTTGAAGTGTGCACAGGAACAGTAAGTGTATGCAGACATCTTTCATGCAAATTTATGAGAGCTCTGGGGAATTTCGGTACTTCCAGAATGAACCAGCAGCTGCATGGGGATTTACCAGATGGGAGTAGTAGGCTTGACTGTCCAGACTTGGACTTATCCCAGCAGTGTAAACTCAGGGTGATGGGAGGTACCGGTCTTCCGAAGAGTGGATAGGGAATAAAAAGATCAAACTACTGTTCTTTCCATCATACAATGCTTAATTGTATAGGCCTATGCATGCCTATACTACATACACACATATGCTTTTGGGATTTAATAGACATTAGTTAAAAGTTATCCTCTTTATGGACACAAATTTAAATTGATTCTGTGCATCTACAACTACCTGAAAGGAGGTTGTAGCGAGGTGGGGGTCGGTCTCTTCTCTCAAGTCACAAGCGATAGGACAAGAGGAAACGGCCTCAAGTTGCACAAGGAGAGGTTTACATTGGGTATTAGGAAAAACTATCACTGAAAGGGCTGTGAAACACTGGAACAGGCAGCCCAGGGAAGTGGTGGAGTCACCATCCCTGGAGGGATTTAAAGAACATGTAGATGTGGTGATTGGTGACATGGTTTAGTGGTGACACGGTTTAGTGGTGACCTGTCTGTGCTGGGTGAATAGTTGGACTTGATGGTCTTCGTGGTCGTTTCCAACTTAAACGATGCAGTCAACACCACTGAAAAATTGACTTGTCTTGTTGGCCTTTTCTCAGTTAAACATGGAATCAATTGAGATAGTCAATTCTTACACCTAGTTTTGAGATCTAACTGGTTTTCAGTGTGTCAACAATGGGCCAAATTCTGCATGGGGTTCACAGTCCTGAAAACCAGTGAGACTTGTGTTTTATTGAGTCTGCTCCATGCAACAGGTCAGTAGTCCAGACAAAAACCTGGCAGCTTGCAGTGACCACTAGAGAGCAACAGTCCCTTAGCTTCTACCAACCTTGAGCGCCTCAACACATAAATGCTTTACTGTTCCAATCTGTAGTTTGCTTCTCCAGGTAGGACCCAGAAGAAATGTCACAGTCAACTCACACTTTCATCATCCTGTTTCTTTTAAGTCCTCTGGCTCTGTGCAAATTGAGCGCTGATTTAGACAATGATGTAGTTCAGTTCCAAATCCAATCCTGTCTGCTCACAAGCCTTCCAGTCTTTTATAATACGCAGATCAACTTTTTTCCTGACATTTTTTTCCTTTGTTCTCAGGGACAGTGTTTGTAGACTGGGGCTCCCCAGGTCATATTTTTTGTGTAGTTCCTGACTTCTTGTGGGACTTCATGAGGTATTACCACACATTTTTCTCTGCTGAGTTTCTAACTTCAGTGTATCCTATTTTGCCACTTGCACCAACTGTCACTTCCTGACTGCCAGGGACATTTCTTCCTCCTGGGCAAAGGGTACCTGTAACAGCTTGGGGGAAAAAAAAAAAAGGCCTGCTGACTGATGCAGTGCAATATAAGCAATTTGATCAAAGGGAGGCAGGGCCAGAGGATACTGTAGTGGTTGAACTCAAATAATCTTAGTTGAAAATTGCAATTTTGCTTTTTTTTCTCTTGACCAGAAGCCAGAACTCCACTAGAGTTCTGCCTGCATCTTTGCACTGATAGGACTTCTTCCCATTTCATTCCTTTTTTATCTGTTCTTCGTAAGAGACAGAAAAGGCTCTCACCTTAGGAAATTACTTGCAGCCATATTCACTCTGTATTCATCCTTCTCATTCAGAAGCTCTTTGGGCCAAGCTCATTGCTCTAAATTCATCTACAGCCCCTGAGGCAGTAGCAACTGGAGGACTGCAGAAGGGAACCTGGGAAGGACCAGTCTGGCCACATTCCCTGAACCTTGGCATGTGCCTGCCACTGGGAGCTCTCCAGCGCAGCTGCAGGCAGTTGTATAGTCACTGCTCTCCACTAGGCTTTGCTGTCCCATTACTCAGGGTTGAGGAAGACATCTTTCATAGCTGGTGTCTAAACTACTACTCCCAACTACTGTTTTTATATAAGGCAGTTGCTGTTAGCCTTCTAATACTGTGACCAAAAGGATGGGATTTTTTTCCGGGACTGGTGTACTTCATGTTTCAGACACATCTACTGTGACTCAGGCCTGCACCTAAGCTGCTTCTCTATCTTTTGCTTTACCTCAGCTGACCTTCAGCAACTTTTGTCCCACTCATAAATTTACAGCTTATCTGGATCAGATGACAAGGGCAATCACAGCAACTAAGAGCACTGAAGGAAAACGGTAGTGTTTTTCTCTCTCCAAACTGTGCTATCTCACCCTAGCGATGCCTTTTGTTTGGGTACACACTGCGCTGGCACTCCTCGATCTCTTGTGTCTTGTAGGGTGTTATTTTGGCTTTTCTCAAAGGATTGTACTAGTGCCAAGGAACTTTGAACTCTTTCATTTCAAACTTTCAAATTTTTCCCGTAACTCTTTTAAAAACTGTTTTGCATATTATCAAGCTATCATGGTTAATATAATTCAATCTTCTCAATTTGATAGTAGCATTTCTAAATGTCACTGAATAGCTGAATTATAGTAAATAATTATAGTAAATAAACTGCTATCACTAACAGCCCCTGAGTCTTCCTATTTACCTCTCCTTTTAACCTGATTTACTCTTGAATAATGATCATGAGGCATCATTCCCTGCATTATCTCCTTTTTGTTATACTGTAAAATGATCAACTTACTGTCAGTTGTACTGAGGCATACTATGGAGAATGTGCTGAGCTCACAGCAATAATGTGAGCAGCCCTTATGACGGGTATCTGATTTTCTTCGGTCAGAGACTGCCCAGCTCTTCAGTCTGATTCAGGGAGCACTTTTAAGAAAAACAGCAGACTAGAACTGGTCTCAGTGTCTGTGAGAGAAGTGGAAAGATGAATGAAATGATACATGGCTCACTCAAGTTTGAAAGAACACAGAAAATCATAGCAGAGGAGTCTGTAAATAGTTTAGACCTTAATCCTTAGACTTGCTTTGCAAACAGATGTTCTGATCACAGGAAAACACTGCCCTTGCCTGTACTCCTGGCTTTAGCAGATAAAGAACGGAAGAAGAGACTCACTGAGTAGAAGCTTTAATTCTTAATTATTTTGTTTCAGGAGGGCTTCATTCAAATGTTGGATCCTCTTCTATGTTATGTCAGCGCTGCTCCACACATCTGTTATGTGGCTCAAGTTCTAGGCCTGCTCCATTTCCTTTGCTATCATGCAGTCTGGATGATCAAACAAAATTATCTTTTTCTCTGCATATAGTCCCATTACTTCTAATTTATGTCCTTCTTTATGCCATTCAAACCACTCCCTTATTCTTTTCTAAATTCAAGACCTTTGACTTATCAAAATAGGCATCATGTACACTTCAATTTCACAGTGAAAATGTGAATGTGTTGTTTCATCTTAACATTTATTTAAGTTTTCCCATAGTTCAAACAAAACATGACATCCCATTTCAACTGATAAAAACAAAAAACCAAACCAACCCAACAGTTCTACAAAGTTAGCCAGTGTACAGACTTTCTGGTTATACAAAACAAAAAGGTAGGAACATGTTACAAAATAATCATCAAACCAATTGATCTGAATAGTGCAAAGAATGAATTGCAAGTATAAGAGAGAGAAGGAGGGAGGGTAGGACGGATGGCAGGATGGATGGTTAGACGGATGGATGGGAGGATGGATGGATAGATGGATGGATGAACAAAACAGGAAGGCTAGGAACAGCTATGCCTGTTATCACACAAAAATTTATATCTCAGACAATTCATGACGCAGATTTAGCTTTAGTGGCAGAAGAAGGTAAGTACTTTATCCATAAGTGATCTCTGTGTGCTGCTAATTCTTGTGCTGGCCAGTTCTAGAGATGAATACAGCTATAAACATGAGCTGCTAAGAGTCACTGAAAGGAATTTTTCACTCTCTGGAACAGGTGACCTACCAAGGGCTTGGCTAGTTTGTGTGCATTCAAGGCCAAGAAAATTACTGAGAGTATCATGCAAGCAAAAGGTAATAACCTCCAGGCTGAACTTTGTACACCTTTTCCTCTTGCTTTCAAGCTATTTTGCATACAATTGCTCTCTATCCTGGGAGGTGAATGATCAAGACGGAGTTTCAGCAGTTACTAAGTCATGTGGACAGGTAGACTAACAGTTCTTGGATGTCCTGTCAAGTAAATATGTCAGCCAGCAACCCACAAGAAGAGGTAAATTATTTCTGCTATGTTTCTTACGATACTGCTACAGTGAAGAACCTAAAATCTGTCTCCTTCACAGGATATTTTGACTTTGAGTCAAAATAAAATAAGGGATAAAAATAACATCAGTCAGTTACTATATTTCTCAGCTGAATTTGCCCATTTTCCTTAGCTAGCAGAGTGTCCATACTCAATATATATGAGGTGTTCACTAAGGTAAGCTCAGTTGCCTGGAGATGTTGCTCATCTTTACCCCTTGTGATCAAAAAATGTTTATTTTTCTAGGCAAAACTCCCTGCAATACCTCAGGTCTTACCAGGGGACAAAAATGAAACAAAACCACAATGAGAAGTAGAAAGCAGTCTGAAAGTGGGAATAGCTTCAGGGAGTAAATGCATGCTTACCTTGAAGGCACATTTCCTGCATGGAGTGTTCGAGTACTACAAAACTTTCCAATAAGCCAAAAGACAGTGATGGTATCTTTCTCAAAGGAGTATTAAACCGAAATTATTCAAACACATTTTTTTCCCCCAGATAAAAAAACCCAACAAAGATCCCCAGTACAGGCATAGCATATCTCTAAATTATTTCTGCTACTCTGAAACTAACAAACCTCTCAGCTTTTATCCCCTCACTCCCATCAACACTCTTTCCAAAATACTACTGTATCCCTCTGGAGGAAGAGTATATGGTTCATGTACATAAAGCTCACACGTGTCAGTATCTAACATTGAAAAATTGTCACTGTTTAATCAAGCAAGAACAATGGAAGCCTCAAAAAGGACACTCAGGATCCTCGTGTTCAAATGCCCAAGGCTCATAATGGTGCGGGACCGAACACGAGATTTTCTATTTTGGCTGACAGTGCTACACTGAAATATCAAACTACTTACTGTAGTGCTTCAGTAGGAAATAAGATCTTTTGAAAATCTGGCCAAGGTATTAATTGCTCTTGAAAATTCAGTGGCAGGTACATCTGAAAAATATTCTCCAGAGATCAGAATGGATTAAAATAGCTTTTTTTTTATAAACCAGAACACTTTTCTGTTTTTTTCTGTGTAACTCCTTGAGGACTGGAAGAAATACATCTGTCATACAAACAACTACATAAGAAAGATCAGAGTCAGGTCCACGCTCTTTGTTTTGTTTATAAATTTTGAATTAAAAAAAAAAAAATCAGCAATGAAGAGGTAAAGAAATGAAGTAAATCCAGAAACCTCCAATATTTTGTGAAACCTCACGTTTCACTTCTTGGGGCACAAAATATTCTGTGGCTTAAGTATGATGAGACTAAATAGTTTAAGAATTCAACAGAGACAGAAAATGATGTTCCTTTGATTTTCTCCCCTCTTTTAGGAGCATGACATAATTTTATTGTTGCTACTTATTTGCATTTTCAAGGGCTGGATAGTAATGGGTAAAAATTCAGACACTGAGCCTGCAGATCAGAGGTGGAAATCTCCCAACTGTTTGTTTCACAAAACATTCTCACACTTCCTCAGCAACATCTCAGCACTCCCTCCTTCAGCTTGGTTCTGCTGGATTTCCTGCTGGTCCTTTTCAGAAACTGTACACTAGGGGCTGCAGTGAAAAACAGGGAAAACACAGAAGTTTTTGAATGCCTTTGAAAAGATGAGTGAATTTTGTAGAGAGGAGTTGCTTTGCAACTCATCACAGCCAGCCTGTAACAGCGCTGAGAATCGGTCACAAATTCAGCCTCGTGCTCTCAGATGTTTCACAACCTATACAAGTTATCATTCAATACATAATATTTCTTTGCAATTTTAATCCACTGATCTCAAAATGCTTCACAAAAGTTGACAGCATCCTTCCATTTACAGAGAGATGTTGCAAATGCTTAGTACTAACTGGTGGGCCCCAAGGAGCTCCCTGGCCTTCAGTAGGACTGCCTGCAATAGAACATGACACGCTCATTAAGAAGTCCTAGAAGGACTGAGATTTTAAGCATTTACAGCAGTGTACCTGTGTAAATATATATTACTAGGTTGACATAGGATTGAAAATCAAGTGTATATAAAAAGGCATTTATAAATTCCCTGTAATTTGTTTTAAATTCTACCACTACCGGTTTTAGACTCAATATAATTAATCTCATGTTTTGTTTGGGATTTTAATATCGCAGTGATATTTACAGGAGTCACAGTGAAGGTAGTAAATTGAGAGCGTATTAATTTTCTGTTATGTGAAATCTAAAATAAAATAAATTGATAGAAAAGCTTTCTTTTTAATTATTATTTAAGTTACATTGTCAAGGCTTTCCAAATGCGAAATTTTAAAGTCAGCAGTAACCTTTCAAAAAAGATTTAATAAATTACTTTTTTTTACATTTAAAATTACCTCGAGACAAAGTATTATGCAAACCATAGAAACAACTATAAAAATGGGTACTTTGAACACTGTTTTCTCTGAAAATATATATGAATGAGTGCTTTTTGCCTTCTGCATTTTCATTTGGAAGAGGTTTTAAGACTTGCTGTTACGTTCACCTAAGTGGAGATAAAAAAATCTGCTTGATAGAAGATTTGTTGTTAATTTTTGAAAAAATATTTTGGGTCCCTGTTAGTGGAGGTTTTACAAAGATACAAGCTACTTATCATTTAAGTTCAAGATAGAACATGAAAGTAATACTGGGCTGGACAGATTTCCAAGGATTTTCAGGAAGGCAAACAACATTGTCTGTTACAGCAATCACGTTCTGACGTTTTCAATAACCAACCACCTCACCCATCCAAGAAAACATATTAAAAAAACACCAAATCCAAAACCAAACCCCAATGTTTTTTCCCTTAAATATCTTTCTAGGCAGGAATGATCTAATCTTAGCAGACTCCCTCCTGTATCACCTCTATTATAACACACATTCCCTGTTTATTTACCAGCAGCCATAACCACGTTCAGTCAAGATAACAGTACAGCCCAGACTAATAAATAAAAATTTTAAGAAATTGCAGAGGCTTTCTTGTAAATTGTGCAGACCCCACGAGAACGTGCAACCTGACATGTGGGCAGTTAGTCGATGAGACAGGAAGGTGTGAAGAGAAGACCAGCTACATGATTAGCTGTCTTGTCTGTAGCTGACCTGCCTGACCACTCACTATGCTTAAAATGCAGAGCTTGTTGATTCTCCAGAATGATGCCCAGGGTTCTCACCCTACTGACCATGTCACAAATGAGATTCTGTATCACTTTTCACTTGATGCTCCCTAGGTTTTATTTGGCAGGTCAGAAGGAAATGAATCTGCCAATGACCAAACCAACAGACACACAAAAGAAATGCTTAATGTATGAGGGCAACTAAGTAAGATAAAGGCTGCGTTCTGGTTTGGCTGTGATAGTGGCCAGACAATACTTCAGTGCAGAACCTAGACAGTGAAGAGGCAGAAAAGGCAGACTTGACTGTAATATAAGTCATTCTGTCTATACCTCAACTGTACTTAAATTGTTCCAGCAAAAGCCCATGGTTCCACTTCAAACAAACCACTGATGAACTTCTCAAAGTATGGATCATTACAAGGAAAAATAATACTCTTCAGAGCATTATTTTAAAGTAGTACTCAATACTTTTTAAAAGAAAAATACCAAAACCACGCAAGTCCTTTCTTCCAGGTCTGTTAATTTGTCTACCCCTCTTGGGACTTGCAGACTGATCTTCCTTCACTGCGTAGCACAATCATTGACATTTGCACTATCTTCTCCCTTCAGATCCTCATTCAAGCTTTTTTTCTGCTCTATTTCAACCTGGCAGAGAAAAAAGAGGGAGGACATTTGTAAAGAGAAAGGAAAACAAAATTTCTTCCTTAGCATCTGTTCATGTCTGCTCAGGTGAATAAACTCTTGGTAAACTGAGAGGGCTGTGAAGAGACATAGGCTGAGGAGGGAAAGCTGAGTTTTATTAACTATAAGTGTTTTCAATCTAATCCGAACAGTTTTATGATTCAACAGTGTCATGACATCAATTTCAGAAGGGATAATATCAAGCAGAGAAGCAGTCTCACATGATTTTATATTCATTACTATGCCCAGCTGTACTTTGCATCCAACCCCAGAATCAAATCTGCAGAGGACAGGTGGCTTCTTAAGTGACAGCAGAAGACCAGACTCAATTTTAAACTCTGCAAAGACTGATGTACAAAGCAAAGAGATTAATTTTCAAAATGCACATCAACATTTGTGTTGTAAATTTCAACACCTTTGAAAACTCAGGGATAATCCAATGTTTAATTCTCAGAAGGGATACTCAGGAAGATCAAGTATCATCTCCAGGGAGTTCAAGAGACTACTAAGAAAGTAGTTACAATTACCATTAGAAATACTTGCTCTGAGAATGTTTTCAGTATCCCCCATCATAGCTCTTGGAGAAGACAAGCGGGATGCCAATTTCTCTGCCGAGCGATCAGCTAAACGTGCATACTTCGGCATACTGAGATTCTTGGCAGGTATGTAAGTAGTGCTTTTTCCCATCTGCTCCTCTCCTTAGGGCAGGCAGGAAGAAGAAGTATTTAAGCAGCGAAATAACGCGATCCTTTTGTCTGCTGTAGCACTCCCACTGCAGCTGCCACGAAGAGCAGCAAAACTCCCTGTTCACACTCATACCGTAGCAACTAATCCCCGGTAGTTGGCCGTGTGTGTGCTCTTCCACAAAGCAACTGCAAGCAAGTTTATTCTGTCTTCGCTGAGGGATAATCCCCTGCTTGTTTGCCGTGAATCAATAGGCTGCACACGAGTAGCTACTGCATGGAGCCTGGCATGTGCTACATTCCCACCTCATTTGCCCATGTTATTTTGCTTGTCTGCCCACACTTCTCAAGACAACGAAGTATGCAAAGTAACCATGGTGACTGCCACATGCTCAGCTTTACCTTATAACTGTAGTGTGCTGAATAGTTGACCCACTTCCTCACGTCGCTCTTGTCCTCAACAGAGATGGACCGAACAGTGGCTTTGGACGCAGACGTGGTGGGCATGTCAAACTCCACATCTACATAGCGGACAAAACTGGAAGGCACTTCCCGGTCAGAGCCAAGCTCTAGGTGACAGAAGAAGCAGTGAGGATGGCCAGAAGCTGGAAAAAGAGAGCAAACAAGCATGAAAGTTGCACTGGATGGATCAGAAAACACAACATCTAGTAAGAAGCAACATCATAAAACTGCTAAAAACTGAGAACCTGCCTGGGTGAACTAGTTTGTAGACAGTGACTGTGTATTTCCTGTTTCAATGCTGTTGGGATTTTCCAGAAGAATTAAACAAACTGCAAAAAGGACTGCCAATCACTCTAGTTTGCTTTTCAGTGGGTGAAAATACAAGACGTCAATCAAGCACAGCAGGGTAAAAGTATTTCCCCTCTTCTGGTTCCTCCGGTGTATGTAACATGCTAAGTACACTGCAGCACATCCTTCTGAAATGTATGTATTGATAGTAAGGAAAGGTGAGATTTGGCAGATACTTCACATTTATTTGAAATTTTTATTCCCTATTTTAGCAAAAGAAATACTTGATAAGGTTAAGGAACTTTCTTGGGTTTAAAAAACAAATTTGTGCACAGCTTGGAAATAACTGTTTATTCCTTACTTTAACCCGTGACAAGGTTGGTAGTCATTAAAGATGGCAAAGTGAGGAAGGAATCACGTTCAGCTCTGTCATCTGTTAATGATAGCCTTTGTTATTATTTCTTCCCCTTCATTTTGCTGGACAGCAGTGATGTTTAAAAATTAAAGCAGGAACTGCTAGTCAAACTAGGTTGGTTTTATTTCTGACTGCCAACAACTCCGTAAGTTCCTCAGCAAGAAATTTAAGGTCTGTGCTCCTTTTTCTCTGTCTGCAAAATGAGAATGGAAGCCTGCAAAGCCACCTTGGGCTTTCTGATTCAAGAGATCATATTACCTCAGTATGTGTAAATTAATGTGTCAATAAATGTACAGAATCCTTGTCTACCCCTGTTACAGGCTTTAGGATTTCTGAGTACTTGTTCATTGGGAAAGTTCTTCTTCATACAGCTCAGCAAGGTGTACAGGACAGAGACAAGGGAGGAAGGTGGGCAAAGTAAAAAGAACTGGGTGGGGAAAGCCCAGAAGCTCACCATGTGATAGAGAGGAAAACATTGCCTGTGAAGAACTTGCAAGCCTGGGCCTGGAAAATGAAGTCAGCTCCTCACCCAGAGCTTAGCCCAAAAGTCAGCCTTGTTAGCTGAAGCTTGAAAAGCTTGATGTGGGATTTTGAGACACTTGTCCCAATAGGATGAAATCGAGCAGTGTTTAGAGGACTTAGGAACTGCAACATCCCACTGAGCCTCTGAAATAGAGTTGGAAAAAAATTTCAACTCGGTGTAAGTTTGGGTAAAAATGTCATCTAAAGTCAGCCTCATACTTCCAAACAGCATAGCCAGAGTTCCTCACAACTGGAAGGTTTTTAAACTTACGTCTGTGCAGCACAGCTGACAAGAGGCTGTGCAGTTCAGCAGAAACCGCAGAGACATGGAGCACCACAGCTGGAGTCAAGTTAGGAATGAGCGGGTGCAGTATCAAACAGATATAAAAGCTTGAGTTCTGCAAGCATTAAAACATGTCACCTGCTTTTCAGCAGGATTTATTATCCCAAGCAGAGTGCTGACTTGGTTGCCCTGGTTCTAGAGTGAGCCGGGATCTCTGACAGCGCTTCTCAGTTTTTCATACCTGGAGCACACTTTTTCTGGATAAAAAGCAGTGCACACTTCAGCTTCTGCCATGAGACACTTGCTGCACATACCTGGGAATCACTGCTCTTTGGTACTGCATTATGAAGATGCCTAAAAATGTGTCATTCCTGGCTCAAAAAATCTGTGTTCAGCACTCAGTAGTGGCAGTCAGATTGTGCCTGAGCACAGTCCTGAGCTGGCACGTGCTCAGTTGCTTTTGGGATGGGTGCATGTGAAGTGAACACTGGGAAGTGTTTATTTAATTAGGCTTGAGTACACTGTGTGACAGGTGCTTTGGAGATCTAAGCTTTTAAACTCTTCATAGGACACATGGAACCAGCAACCACTCTTCTAACACACCTGAATGTTGGTGGATATTCAGGGCTCAAAGATAAGAAAAAAAAAGGGAGGAGAATAAAGGGGGGAAAAGAAAAAAATATTAATACAATACAATCAACAAAACAATTTTTCACTAATTTAATTTCTTCCAGTAAGAGTACACACTAACAGAAAATATCATGCATAGCACTCAAAAAAAAAAAAAGCAAGCTATTAATATTTAAACTAGCTCAGCATGGAAAGCAACCAGATGAACTGATTAAGAAAGCAGCTCCTCAACCAACACTATAGCAAAACTACCAAGCACATCAGTGTTCATTAGTGTCCCGAGTGTGAGGCACACAAGGCACAACTTCTACAGACATTGTTTGTTCAACAGGCTCATTCAGAACTCTTTCTCTAATGGACAGGTAATGCGTCCTCGTAAAATTGCCAGGAAATCAACAGACTGCTTGTATTTTGCATCTGTTGCTTTCTTGAGCTACTAACATTTTATTGTGACAATCAAGGATCAGATAATTCACATATATGCATGGATTACCATGACTGGAGGGAATCCATTCCAAAAGACGCTGATGTCCCAATACATTTGGATTAAAGGATTTAATTTACTTCATAAATTATCCCAGGTAGCATGCCCGGGATCCACATCCAAACTAGAGCAAAGTTCAAATACCCAGATCCAAGATTCTGCAGAGGGGCTACATCCCTGCTGCACTGAAAGAGCATTTTTCCACAGGAGAAGACTGGGTGGATGTTTTCCTAATATTCTGATAGTGGATTGAAAAAAAACCCAAACGTGGAGCTCAGCCACCTGCAACTGAAGCTCTGCAGAGCCTGTAAATAGGTTTTATCAACTTATTTATCATATTAATTGTGAATATGACAAGGGCAATAAAGATTAACAAGGTATTTTGGAAACGATTTTAGGAATGTGCTCAGTAGAATCCAGTCCATAGATTTTTCTCAGGTCAAATCACAGCCAGTGTACACACAGTCCTTCATTTGTCATACGCTTTTCAATGCCCAGCCATAAATAGACTCTTTGGTTACAACATCATACAGACAGTGTGTGACAACAAGTTCCTACAGTCAGAGTGCAAAGAGCCCCACCCCATTAGAAAGCAAAGAGAGACGATATTTGGGTAAGACAGCAAAGCTGCTGAAATAATTATTAACAATTTGGGTGCTAGGATACTCCAACCTGAATGCAATCAGTGAGTTTTATAAGAGACCAGCTCTCCTCCCTCGCAGGGCCATCAGGGCAGGACTGATGGCGTCACACACCTCACCCCTACACAGAGCCGGCACCAATCTACATTCAGAGAATAGAGTGAAGCACAAGAGATCCAAGTGGTTACCTGGAGACCTCTGGAGTTCCTGGGATCACAATTGCAAGGGACTGATCTGTCAGAGCACAGGGATGAACAAAGGGTCGCATAGTGTGTGCCTACCTACGTGCTCTTTTGATAGGCACCCGGGTCTGGCAGATAGACATGTGTGCTGAAGGGAGTCATGCAACACATATGCCCCAGGTGATGTGGTCTCCAGAAGCAAGGTAGAGCTGGAGACTGTGGCCACCTGCAGCATTTCCCCCTAGCTGCAGTACTGATGCCACTGCCTCTCTCCTGCTCTGGAATCTCAGGCACCAGAGCAGTTCATTAGCAGACCAGACATTTACAGATGACCCAAAGCACTCAGAAGGGTGAGTTGCACATGCCACAGTAAGAGATCATGAAGTGGGAGTCAAGGGGATATTTTTTTACTTAGTGCTTGAGATCTGCATCTTGTATAGAGACTTCAGTATGATGTGGTCAGAAGTGTAGGTGGTCCATCAGGCAAATTTAAGAAGGAGCGGGAATCAATGCTTCTGAGTATGATTTATATCCCTCTTTATTTGCCATATACCTTAAGTACGGAAAACCATCGGACGAATACCATCAAGCAATGTAAACAGTCCCTTGGGAGGCAACGTCAGATCTAAACTACACTTGGCCTGCCCTGTCATCACTTTTGGACTCCCTCCCTCTCACATACCTCATGCGTCCTGGCCAAAACAGTGCTTGTGAGGCCCTTCCTTTCCCTGAAATTACATCTGACCTGACCAAAGGGGTGAGGACACTCTCTTCCTCTCAGGATGTAAACAAATACTAATTGCCCTGCGTTCTGCATGCTGACACTGATGGATAGATGCTCTGTGGCAGGGCTCCAACAGCAGTGCCAAGTCTGTCATACACTTCCTCCTGACACAGGGTACATATAATAAAGCGTCGCACTGGGAGAAGAGATCAAAGAAACAAGACACACGGATCAACATCTCCCTCAAAGTAGCAATGGGTAAGGGAACATCACCTCACAGGAGGCAGTAGACCCTTCTCCAATCCAATCCAAAACATTCGATAATTCTATGACTTCTGCCTCTTCTGGTTTACTATCGGCATGTTCTGTGATTGTGTAAAAGCGTGGGGAACTTTCATTTCCCCAGCTGTAATATTTATATGGTATATGTATATTTTTGGAGGAAAGATGTCACAGAAGGCCCAATTTCGCAGCGTCTCATTCTCGCAGCTCATGCAGATGGCACAGTGAGATTTCCCTCACAAGCTTGTTATTGCTCATAAACAGCCTGAGGTTAATTTTTCACTGCAATGGAAAATTCTCTGGATTTCTTGTGAGTTCCTAAGCTCTCCTTATGACTCACACTACAGAAAACATGGAGCCTTCACTTTTATCAGCGATATCCCTCCGAATTTGTAACCTATGGCTTAAACTGGTGTCCTTGGGCTGAAATGAGATCCAAAAGATTAGACTCGGATCACTGTTTTGCTGATACTATAGCTCAAACTTAGGAAAAATGTGTCCTTAGAAAGTGCCAAATCTGGTGAAAAACTGAACTTTCCTTCAGGGAACACCGAATACTGTGTGCGCTTGCAGCCCAGAAGGCCAATCGCACCCTGGGCTGCATCAAAAGAAGTGTGGCCAGAAGATCAAGAGAGGTGATTCTGCCCCTCTACTCTGCTCTGGTCAGACCTCACCTGGAGTACCATGTCCAGCTCTGGAGCCCTCAGTACAAGAAGGACATGGACCTGACAGGACAAGTCCAGAGGAGGCCACAAAAATGATCAGCAGGTTGGAACATCTCTCCTATGAAGACAGGCTGAGGGAGCTGGGGTTGTTCAGCCTGGAGAAGAGAAGGCTCCGGGGTGACCTAATAGCAACCTTCCAGTACCTGAAGGGGGCCTATAGGAAGGCTGGAGAGAGACTGTTCACAAAGGCCTGTAGTGACAGGACGACGGAATATAGTTTTAAACTAGAGAAAGGCAGATTTAGATGGGATATTAGGAATAAGTTCTTTACCATGAGGGTAGTGAAACACTGGAACAAGTTGCCCAGGGAGGCAGTTGAGGCCCCATCTCTGGAGATATTCAAGGTGATGCTCAACAAGACTCTGAGCAACCTGATCTAGTTGAGGATGTCCCTGCTCACTGCAGGGGGGTTGGACTAGATGACCTTTGAAGGTCCCTTCCAACCTAAACCATTCCATGATTGTACGATAATACAGAAACCCTCCCAGTCACCTAGTTGCATTACTACAGCATTAATACTAAAAAGTTTATCTCATTTGTAAAAATCTGGTCTACATCAGCGGAATCAATTACTAGAGTTCACTACGCATAGAAGTAAACCCAGGTTGCCCAGCTTTACCGCACAGAAGGGACAAAATGCAGGACATGAATGACTGGCAGTGATGGCCACAGGGAACAGTAGCTTGCCCGTATTATTTGAATGTTTAATTATGCATGTGATACTAGAAATACAAAGACTTGTGGGTTTTATGTTGATATGCTCTTTTCAGGTTTAAGCTGTATTTACCCGTCTGCACTGATTACAGAAACAGGCACAAATTGGTGTTTGGAAGGTTTTTTTGGTTTTTTTTTTAATGGTTGCACAGTATCTTCTGTCCTCTTACAATCCCGTTCTAGATACTTTGTAGACATTAGTTGAGGTATATGCATTGAAATGTACAGCACTGGCCCAGTATGTCAATGCATAGAAAATAAATCACATGTGCTGGAACTACAGCAATTTACCTGGTCCCGTCACTCAGCCCCTTAGCATTTCAAGTTACCTGAAAAAGCCCCACTTCCAAAACCAGTGCTAAACACAGAAAGATGCTTGATGTCCAAGTCCCATAATGTACTCATTAATAACAGACAGAAGGAATATCTCTGCATCCAGAAAATCTGATTTTATCATTAGCAGTGTCTGTAGAATACGTAAAAGTACTGCAATGAAGGGCCAGAGAAAGCTTCATGCAACTAACTGATGTCCTTTGGTATGTACAACAGGGGATGACTGAGCCCACACCATGTAAGCCCAGTATTCCCTACCTTCCAAAATACATATCTCCTTTTAGTTTACACCTGTGGAGATGGTACGCACCACTCACCTGAGTTTTTGTCAGGCAGTCGGTTTATCCTCCATACAATGGAATTAAAGGCATGCTCATATTTGGCAGTTCCCAAAGTTACTCTCATTACTGGTTCAGAACCAGACATACTGGTTGATCCAAAAGTGGCCCCCTTGTTCACCTTGGCTTTCAAAGATTTCTCCCCCAGGACGCTCTCTCTGCGGAAGTTCTTCACCCACTCGTTTGGCACCGGGTAGCGGATCATCACATTTTCACAAGGGACCTGAGTTAAAGGGTCACGGTTGGAAGAGAACCCAGTGGACATCATCAGCCAGCTCTGCACCTCCACCTCAGCACCGTTGATGCTGGCAGCTGTCCTCAGAGTAAAAGGCAAAGTTTTCTCAGCAAAGACAGTTCTGAATCGCATCAGTTCAAACCGGCAAGCATCCAAGGGGTTGAACAGGATAACACGGGAGTTATTAAACATATCCTCATCCACACATGAATGGAACCGACAGCTGTATAATTTAATCCACTTAGTGGTGGTAGTGGGCATAATATCCTGCCTTGCAACTATTTCATTCCCTTTGATCAGGATATCATTAAGGCCCAGTCTGCATTCTGCCAGGCCGGAAAGGAAGCTGAGAACATAGACATGGGTCAGCACACTGTGCTGTAGAATCACACCGTCTCCTTTGGCCAAGATGCCATGAAACTCATCCCTGACATCAACTGTGATTTCTTCTTCTTGATAGTTTAGTCCTACTGTGCTCAGATCTGTTGATGAGGCCGGCAAGTTCATCAGTGTGTCTTGCACAGCATTGATGAAGCTAAGGAAGTCTTCATAATCAGTAGTCCCAAGCTTGATAATTTGCTCTCTCTCTGCTGTGTGAGCAATGGCTGGCTTAGGCTGATACTTCTTCTTCTCCTTGTAGGTTGTGCGGTCCAACCGCACACTGTGTATCCTTCCGTTCTCATCATAGTTCTGGAGTTTACGCTCTGAGATCTCATGATTGATTTCAAGTTTGAATTCCCGGAAAGGTTTCTCCAGTCCTTTCTCATAAAAAAGCTGTATACATCCACTGTCAGTTAGCTTGACGTATATTGGTCCCCAGTGCCTGGACGACATAATATTCTTCTTCTCTGGGATCCTGAGCATCATTGGCCATCCGTCCTTTGGCTGAGCTGGTGCCAGGTTAAATAAGGCTGCATCCAGATCATACGGCATCATGGGGTCATCATCAGGCAAGGCAGGATTGCTCAGATGATCTGGGTCTCCAATCTGGAGTTGCTTGAGCTGTTCTACAGCATCTGTGTGGGTTACGCTTTTGTTTGCCTCATGAAAACTGATAGTATCAGGCTCTTGATGAAGAATAATAAGAGAGTCTCTTTGGCTTTTGCCTGGAGCACTGGAAACTGAAGAGCTTTTGGAACGCCTGTCTCGCTCCTCAAAGAATGAGCTGAACGGATTGATGGGTGAGGGTTGGACATCTCGCAGAGATTCATCCAGAAAGGGATTAGTAGCACTCCATGGTGGTGTGTCAACAGAAGGCAACTTGGTTAAGGAGGAGAGATCTAGTTTTTGAATTTTAGAGAGGTCCCCCAGTGTGCTTTTAGGACGTTCTCTTTTCTTAAAGGACGTAGTGAGGTTAAAGTTAACATCTGGAGTCTGTGTTTCTGCAGGTAGGGTGTCTGTTTTCAGGGGAGAAGGGTTCTGTGGTGAAAAACTGACTTCATTGTCATCAAAAGTCACCCAGCTGGGAAAGCGAACTGTGGTTGGGGTAGATGAATGCCCATTCAAGGAGGTGTTGTTCAGCTGCCAGTTGACAGCCTCCATATCTATCTCTTCATCTTCCTGGAGGGATGAGGAATTGTCTTTAAAAAAAGAAGGGAGGGGAGGAAATTTCAGCTAATTATTCTGAAGTTATGTAGTTCTCTCCACAAAAAAAACCACCACAGACTACACAATAGTTTGCTCAAGAAAGGCCTCAGTAAGAAAGGTAAGTCAAAAGACTTGGCTAAAAAGCTCAAGAGTCTGGCAAGAACTAATAAGACAGTTGAACACAGAAGAGGAATGCAGGGAGAAATACAAAAGGAATGACAGCAATGACTGTATTGCTCTCATTACAACATAAGGACCTGAAAAAGAAACTTAAAACCACATGTTGTAGTGATTTTTTAAAACTTCCCTCTCTAAACTTTCAGGCTGAATTTCTTCTCTCCAGTGACTTCTGTCATCTGCCTGTTTTGTTCCTTCTCACTCTTGTTCTAATTTTTCCCCTTTCTATCTCCATACTCTTCACTCTAGAGAAGAATTCTGCAGGGAGAGGGAATGAACATTGTAGAAGAGCACATTTCCATTCTCCCCATATACTTGTGTGCACTGTTTTCATAAAAGCATTTGTGAAACAAAGCACAAAAGCAGACCATCATATGACGAAGGCACTGTAAAAGGCTCCTAGGTGGCATTTTTGCCCAGGATACGTGCAAAGAGACTCTTTGGCTTACTAAGTGGGAAGGAGTCTGCCAGTCCTTGAATGTCTTCAACAAATCTCTCAGAGAACCTGTGATCTACAGATCTACATTAGGATAAGGAAAAACATATTTTTTCACTTGTATTGTGGAAGCTGTCCTCATCCTCTGTCAGGACACAGCACCTTTGACCACTATTTTCATAGTCCCAGAGTCTGCCAAGACACTTCTCAGGAGCCTACATCATACTGTGCTATTTCAAACCCAGATCCTTCTGGAGGAGACGGCTTCAGTGGTAACAAGGTGTTTTCCAAAGTGAACATAAATTCTCAGAGGTCAGAAATTAAAAGGTTTTCTTCCCATTTTCCTTCCCACTGGGCTAATGAATCAGAGTGCTCCTCAAAATGAGCAGCCAGCATGAAATTATACTCCGCAGCTGCACCACGAGTTTGCTCTACGTATGATACAGCAGTGCTGGCACTTGTGCCTTTTGCTTCTGATAGATAGACAGATCCCGTGTTTTACACACATCACTGTTCCTTCAGTACAAGCAGAAAAGGGAGTGTAAAAGGCAGCACTTTGGTACGGCTGTGCACCTGTGATTTGAATATATTTTATAATATTAATAACAACAACAAACTATTTTAGTCATTATTTAAATTGCCACCAGTTCCCAAAACAGATGAGCTTGATTTCCATTCCACCTCAACCGTAACAGACAATTTGAATTTTTATTCCAGTTACCATCTAGAATATGAAATCGGGAATATTCATGTTAGCTAAGTCCTGCCATTAGCTCATTATAACATCTTGGGCAACTTGATTTTCTGGGCCTTACATCCCAGCTGTACGAAAGTTCACCCAATCTTTTGATCTAAGGACAAAACACATCATGCAGGTTCTAAGAGTTATTATAAGAATTATATATGAAGTAGAATGATACCAATTTGTTTTTCACGCCACAGTAATAACAAAGCAATAAAAAGAACTTTTGCAGACTATCCATACATTTCAAAGTGTACTTGGAAAGAAGGGGTGCTATCTCAATTTCTCAGATTTTCTTCTCTGCTCTGCCATTTCACTCCCAGCTTTGCACAATGACTTTCTGTAGTTCTTGCTACTCGTTGCACCACTAGGTACAATGGTGGGTCCTTTATCTGTTAATTTTTGCCACGAGAACGGAAAGAGATTTGTGGGGGAGAAAAAACAACAAGCCAATTGATTCTCATCCGTGACCACACCCTAAGTGAGAAAGTAATAGAAAAACGAGCAAGAATAATCTGATCCTCAGGTCCACGCCAATACTTTCTATGTTGCCTCACGCCTCTCCCACACTTTGATCAGCAAGCATGTAGGGCTTTGAAGCAAAGCAAAGCAGTGAAAGGAATCACAGAGTCACAGAATGGTTTGGGCTGCAAGGGACCTTTAAAGGTCACCTAGTTCAGCTTCCCTGTAGTAAGAAGGAACATCTTCAACTAGATTAACAGGCTCTTCGACAGGCTCAGAGCCCCATCAACCTGACCTTGAATGTTTCCAGGGATGGGGCTTCTACCACCTCCCTGGGCAACCTGGTCCAGTATTTCACCACCCTTATCATAAAAAAATTCTTCCTTATATCCAGTCTAAATCTACTCTTTTTTAGTGTAAAACCATCACCCCTTGTCCTGTCCTCATCTTTCTTACAGGCCCTCTTTAAGCACTGGTAGGCTGCAATAAGGTCTCCCAGGTGCCTCCTCTTCTCCAGGCTGAACAACCCCAACTTTCTAAGCCTTTCTTCACAGGAGAGGTGTTCCAGGAAAGCTGTTACCACAAAAGATGTCGTAAGAGTGTCTGTTTTTATGATATTTATGGGAAAATATTCTTCATTTCTTTTAGGACTTCTAAAAGTCCTGTGTTTATAAGATCAGGGATGTGATTACATGTGGAACACCTCTTCCCTGCCTGCAATTATAATTTTCCCCTTTCCTGTATCTCAGCTTTTGAATTGCAGAAACTAAATGTGATTCTGTAAACAAAGCATTAACACTTCTGATAAGTTTGAGAGGCAAATGTAAAGACCTCTTTGAGAGTCTATGTGAAAAACACACAAATAATGTGAAAAACACACAAATAATGCGAAAAATTTCTTTCAAAACTCAACAAGTTTTATAAAATAAGTTTTTCGATCCAGATGCCCAGAAACACAGCAGAAGCATTAAGAGAAGATGGTTTCATATATGTAATCATTTGTGTAATTTTATTTTCTAGAAAAAAATTAATAACCTCTTATTTGATTTGATACATGGAAGTGTCATGTCTAGGAAGTGAAATAATCTTTCTTTTCTAAACTAAAATCAAAAGTACATTCCTCTGCTGCCAAGTATCTGTATGGTTGGGTTTACAAATATTTGAAGAATACAGAGGTGGTTCTAGAAAACCACCTCTTTTTAGCTTTGTCTCTAAGAGAATGACTAATAGCAGGGAGGATAAAAATAACAATATGCTAATGCAGTAAATCATCCAAAGAAAGTTCCTGAGAAGCAGATGAAATTGTGGGTGTATCCCAAGGCAAATACTGCAATCTCTGCTACAAAGGAAAATAAAGCATGGTGAAAAATCTTGACATTGCTAGAGAATGGTTTAGACAATTCAGAACCTTCCCTTCTTGACTTCTGGTGAGTTTCTGAACATGGGTGATAAAGTGTAAAACGTGCCTGTCCTTCACTTTGGCAGACCCTAGAAAGTCTGCAAGAGAACATTTAAGAAAGAGACTCCCTAGTTAACTTCTTTCATAGAGCTTTCCTTCCTACAAAATAAATCAAGATGATAGTTTGCTAAAGGGGTGTGGATGGTCTTCAATCCAGAGTGACTCCTGACTGGGAAGGACTAGATCTGCACAAAAACCAGGAAGAACTGATCAAAACAAAGCTTTTTTTTTTTTTTTTTTTCTTTTTCCTTCTTGACCCACTGACTTTGACTTCCCAAGAAAATTACTTTGATAGGTGTTTACTTTGCGAAACTAAAATATCTTTCGTCTGACCTTGCCAGATTCCAGCCTGACAGGTTGCTCCAGTCAACACACAGCAGCAGATTTATCAAGGAGGTGAAGGGTACAGTAGCTCTGTCTCCTTCCCCAGTGACACCAACAACATGTAGGCTCTGGGGCAAGCAGCCTCAGGCTGCCCACACAACTATGCATCTCTGCAGTCATTCTCTCACGGAAGTGGTGTCTGCAACCAGCACTGGCCATACCTCACTACATACATGCCAGAATATCATTACCAAGCCATTAAATAATTTGGAAACTTAAGTCCCCAGTGAACAATAAAATGCCAACCTGCACTGTAAGGTTTTTTTTGGTCCATCGTCTTAATATTTTGTTGGTTTTGCAAGTGTTCAGTAGCAAAATGGTTAATAATTTCAGTATGATGAACAGGAAAACAGCATTGTTTTAATGGATGTAGAACATCTCACTGTGATTAACCTCTTGTAATGGACAATAAGGAAAGAAGGCTTTGGTTCTCTTTATTGCATCATCTTTTCATTTTTCTATTTAAACTATTTTGGTTGAAACCAGAAGGTAGTACCATGTTACTTATGCCTGGGGGAAAGGTAGCCATCCAGCTGCTAAAGGCCATTGATGCTGCAAACTGTTAATGACCAAAATTGCCCCACAGAAGTAGGAAGAAGATCTGAGAGTGTTACACACCTCTCAAAAAGGCAGGCAATGACTTTAAGTAATTGATCAGAAGTCTGGATTTCCAAATTTCTGAGTATTTACCTACTTTGCCTCTTGGGAGAAATGAGCTCAGAGCTTCAAGGTGTGACTGTTTCTGTTACCTATATATATTAATTTACACTCAATTCAGACAGCTCTACTTCACACTTTAGTCTGTAATACAGGCATACTCTCAACGTGGTCACCCCTTCCAATGGGGGACTCGCTTCCTTGATGTAGCCAACACCAGTCCCTCAGACAAAGGAAGTGCTACTAAGTTTTCTGTTGGCATAGCTGGATCTATTCTAAGACTCTTTCAGGGAAAGTCATCTACATGAAGTCCACCAGACACTGACATACAAGCAGGTGGTACTTCAGATTTGGCCCTTTAAAGATCAGCCAGGTCAAGAGGATGCCAGTTACAAAACCTATAATGTCTCTGTATAAGGAATGACAGAAAAGCAAAAAGCACAGAAAATCTGGAAGAAATTCTGGGCTACATTGTTGTGCAGTTCTTTCTCTATGACAAAGATGAAACTGTCACATACTTGGTTGTGACAACCAAATCCGGTCATTTCCTTGCATTTCTTTTCCATATTCAAGTCACAAAAATCGTCTCCATACACCCTTTTTTTTTTTTTTTTTTTTTTTTTTTTGTAATGGTCTGTCATATTTCTGATCCTGCCAAGACAGGCAGCTTAATCTAAAAGATATGTAAAGTGAGTGGGCTATCACTCTGAAGTGATACAACTGGACTCCTATTTCCTGCAGAGCTGCTATGTAGCTCTAGGCAAATGCTTCGTCTCTATCGCATCACATTGCAGCTTCTGGTTCTCTTCCTACTTTTCATAGTTTATGACCATACGAGTGCTAATGTGAAACAGTGATTATTTCTCTGTACTACAATATCCAGCGCATTTCTAGGACTCTCACAGAACACAGTGTAGAGTGTGTAAATGTTACAGAGTTAGACATAAACTGAACTGATTAATATTGGTATTGTATCTGTGCACTCGCAAAGAGTTTCAAGTTTGGCACAAGCTGTGAAGCCAGGCCTGTTTTTGTAAGCTTTCCTGTTTATCACATCTCTATTAATGGTGGAAGGTCAAATCTGTTACTGCTGCAGATGTCAGCACAACTTTCTCCAACTAAATAAACCTACAGTGGAAAATTAGTGTGGAAAACTGGCATTGAAACTGGCCACAAGAATCTGCAACTCAAAGCACAGCTTCCCCTTGACAAAAAGTCTTCTACTACCGGCTTGTTTTGCACAGAGGACATCCCTGTGAGGATAAAAATTATTACCTCCACCTGCTTCCCAGGTACCTATGCTATCAATCAGCATATGGTATACCTGGAAACGTCCTCTTCCACCCTGCAGGACACTGTCTTCCCACGAGCTTCAGAATAGACTTTGGAGACAAAAGGTGAGGCAATCACCTAGTCTCCTTGCAAGGGGATTATGAGGAGCAGGCTGGAAAGCCCCAGAGCCCTTGATCACCAACATTGACAAACTGGAACATAGATTTGTAAGCATTCCTGTAGATTTTGAGTGTCTCCGCAAGATCTGATGTGTGGAAGAGACAACTGCTCACACAGCCCTTGCTCTCTAATCCTGCCGCTGAACACACCACGTATAAAAATTTAACAGCAATCTAGGTCTCCAGCATGTTGAACTGTTAATACAAAAGTTATGTTTCTAGCTTCATACACTATGGCACAGCTAAGAGGCATTTCAAAATCATCACTGACTAAGTAATCATCAGGAGAAGAAGCAAGATTAAAGACTGAAGTCAAGACCCGATCTTTACACCTCCATTTCTTATTCCTTCTCCTTGCACTTGACAGGCTTCTCAAATCATGTTCAATGGATTAGTTAGCTTTTCAGTTCATCATACTCTGCCATATTCTATCTCTACATCTCTTTGAACCTGGGTGTCTAAATTTAGGTCATGTAAATCAGTGGCCTGATTAAACCTCGTGTAGCTTTATCCCAAATCTGCAGTACTACATAGTCTGTTCCAAGCAGTGCATTAATGGCTACTTAAACATGATGCCTGTTGCCTGGTTAACTATTGCAAATTCATCACAAATCCCAAGAGAAGTTTAATTGTCAAAAGAAGTTAAATCATCTGAAGTTAAGAAGAAGTTATATCACAGAGCTTCCAGCTGTATTTAAAACTCCATGAATTTCATCTATGTTCAATTAATTTTTCCCCAGGAGTCTCTAATCGTTATGTGAACTGCTCTATTTCATTTTAAATGTAAGTCATCATGCAGATACTAAACCGAAGATGAACTACAAGCAAGTTATGACTCAGCCCCTCACAACTACATTGCAGCAGCCCTCAAACTGCACTGTCTTAAAGGACCCTAGAAGTTTTTGTGGGCTTTGTTGATGTTTTGATATTTTCTTATTTTTCTATATCTACACAAACGTACGTATCTATGGGAAGGCAGAACTACTGCATTTCAGGCATTACCACACTTCTTCGTCCTGAATTATCTGCCTGGTGTCTCCTTCACTCACGCTGCCTCTTGCTGCTTGAAGAGGGAATAGAATATCTTCCCAACAACCAAGCCTGACCTAACCATTAAGAAACTGATATCAGACTACTCATAAGAACAGTGGTAGTTGCAGTGGGCAGTCGCATTGCAACCAGCTACTTAGGATGCTATTTGAGTGCCTTTTTTGTCTCATTTGTTTTTCTCTCCTCTGTTTATTCAACTGGAGAAACTAATGAAACGAAGACTGAAATTCAACCAGAGCCCTGTCATTATTCCTTCAGTAAAGAAAATATTCAAGATAACTGAATTAGTTTGCAACTTCGAACTTTCCTGTGTGATTTAACTTAACTAGTCTTTTTATTGTGTTATGTTTATTGAGTAGTTAAAACTCTGGCTCATGAAAAAAAGTAATTCAGATGTGGTATGGAATAAATGAAACAATATTTCAGCAACTCATAATCTATGTACAGTTAACTCCTGTTTTCCTTGTACACATCTCAGCTACACTGTCTGCTCGCAGCTGTAACTATAGTGTAAAAGTTTCTTACATGTTCTGCAGCCTGTACCATGCAGTAGGCTGGGCAATCAGAATGAATCTGGGTAGTTTTTTAAAAAAAAACCAAGTACCTGTTAACATACCGCATGCAAAAAACCTGGTAAATTAGATTCCTACAGCAGATTCAGAAAATGTGCATTTGAAATATAATGCTTAGGCTTTAGTCTGCAAACACTTAAAAGTTAATGTACTAATACTCTTAGAGAGTTGCCGTCAAGAACAAACACACAAGCTATCCTGAACTTGCCAAAACATTGCAGCTAAGACAGATATATCGCTTTGAAATGTATGTGCCTGTATGCCTGGCTCTCCACTCAATACTGATTCATCATTTGAATGGTAGATTCCAAATTAGACATAGTTCATGCAAGTCATGGACAAGGTTATTAGCACCTTGAAGAAAATGCTAGCTCTTCAGGTCAGGTAGGAATTATGTGGCAGTAAGTTCGAGGCAGTAAGAACTTTAAAAGGCAGTAACACTCTCCTAGAGATAGCTAGAAGATATCAGGTACTCTAAGAAAAAAACTATTGTTTATCACTTAAAACTCAGCTTTCTTAGTCTTTTTTTTTTCAGTAAAGAAGCTTATTTTAAAAAGAAACTGAAGCAAATACATTCTGTTCTTGTAATATACTCAGAAAAAGTGGAACACCTCTCTTATATGTAAAATATTAGTAGTGAAAGGGCCCCGAGAGTATTACAGAAAAAAAGCGTTTTTGATTTAAACCCATTTGAGAGTCACAGATCTATACAACATGTATTTTTCCTGAAGATCAGTTCATGTGCTTCCATTAGCTGCCAGAAGGTGGTACATTAAGACTAATATAATTAGAAGAAGTCTTCAAGAATTTTGCAAGATTTAGACAAGACTATGCCTGTTCAAAGAATTCACAATATGTATGTGACATAATACTATTGGTTTATAACTGAGAATCATCTCAGCTAAGCTGGAACAGATCTCACATAAACGGTGGAGAAAACACCAAAACCTGCTTGTTTTTCCTTAGAACTTTTTTTTTTTAACAAATATAATATACTCATCAAGTAAACATCTTAGCAACTAAGCATACCTATGTGATTCATTACACAGCAACTTTGTTTTTATCCCTGAATACACACAATAGCTACGACTGATGTATTCTGACCACTGTCATCTTTGTTCTCAGCAAGGTGTGCTCAGTCCAGAGGTTATACAGGCTATGACTACACCCTAGCCTTAGTCATTACTACTACTGTTGGAGTACTTACTTGGCTAGACAAAGCTTGTGTCTGAGGGGATAGAGCAGGGCTGGGAAAAACGAGGCTGAACCTGTTCTAGCAGCAGGATCAATAAGAGAGTGACAGGTTCTCTGGAGAAGAATGAATGAATCCTTCAACTTCGTATTTCGTTCAAAAGAAGAACAGGGAGCAAACAAGAACAACATTTAGAAATGTGCACGGCATTTTTCAAAAACAGTTCCTTTAGAAGTACATTAGTAAAGATAAACGAAGTCAGTTTGCCTCTGAATGTACTTTGGACTTTGCTTCTATCCACTGAGGTCTGCTTCCCTCTCTGATTTCAATCAGCAGTACATAGAGCATATTCTTCAATAGTGGAACTGCCCCTGAGACAAGAAGCTTGTGAAGAAATATTGTGAGAACAAATAGGGAAAGAGAAATTCTCCTCCTAGCCCAAGAGTTTCAGGAAGTTAATGGTATTTGGCAAGCAGAATAAATATGTAGCCAATCCTACAGTTGCAAAGACGATCCCACTTCCGTCTTGGAGGAGACCATTGTGTAGGTTAGATGTCTGAAACACTCCGGCTTTGCTCCTGCCAGTCCAGTAGTTCAGAAACTTTACTGGTAGTGACCACAAATGGTAACACCAGCTGATGACAGCTTGGCAGACAGTGCAAAATAACTGTCTTTCCTCTAATTCCTAGGTGGGCAGTTCCTACATGACTGAAGCCAACATAACCCCACCTGTCTGCTCAGTCTTGGGCTGACTCTCTGGCAAAGAAAAAAACAAATTGATACACAGGGATGCCAAATAAGACACTGTACCAGTGCTCAATTCACTGCTCTACAAAAATAAACGCTGATGTCCATCTCTGCATATCATTTAGAAAGAGGCAAGACAAGGCGTACCGGGGAAAGAAGGAATGTGTTTTGCTCGATGACTAACATAGAAAGGTACAAAATTAAAACTTATATTGACAGACAAAGATTTAAACCTCTATACTGCAGAGGAAAAAACGTGATGGGGGAAGGAAGAGAAAACACAGCTATTTGTTATTTTACATCTTCAAAATGCACTATTGTCAACACTTCTGACTCCCCACAACATCTAAAAATAGTAGCACTAACTTCCTCATTCCTGGACCCAAGGCATTTCCCAGGATCAAGTTTTATATCCTATCAAGTTAGCAGCTCACATCCTGTCTGCCAGAGTTGTCTCCATATCTCACGTTATCTGGGTAACCTCATTTTTACACAGTACCTTTACCCAGAGCAATATCAAAACGATTTACAAGTTATGCCACTGCTGTTATTTCAAAAAACCCAAAGACCCATTTCCCAATCTCTAATATAAAGCTCTGTGGAAACTTCAACTTCAGCTACATATTTTAATAATTCAATTACCTCATGAACTGATTTGTTGCAATTTGTTCCACAGACAACACAGCTGATACACACTTACAAATTATGGAAGCTAACAGTGTTTGCTTTTACATGAAGCTGACGCTAATATTTTTTCCCTCTGTAATTTGTTATGCAAACATTTTGTGTTTAAAATGCAGAGACCATGTAAGTATGTGAGGGTAGCCAGTTTGGCCTGTTCTTCTTGACTCAAAGCATACGGGAGGTGCAGGCCACAGTGAAGTTTTAATGAAGTAACACATGAGGTGCTTAATGCAAAGGTGAAAGGAGCTATAACAAAGTCACGTGTCGCTGAATTTGGTCTTTTTTAATTCCTGGAGGGATTTTTAACATGTAACACAAAGGACTGAAGGAGACTGGCAGGAAATAGTGCCAGATATATAAAATACATATATCTATTTATATATAGATAAACCAGAAAAGACAGCCTACATGTAACACCTGACCCACGTAGATATCACTGAGAATGCACCTGCCAATGCAACACCCTCACCCTCACCAAATAATTATAACTACAGGTGCTTGACAAGCAGCATGATGCAAAGGATATAACACAGGAATGGGCTGCAAAAGGCTTAGGTGCTAATCTGAACTGTGTGACTGTCTAAGTGACATTCAGCTAACAATTTATGCCCTCTGCTCCGCAAGCTTGCTTTCTGTGGTAAAGCAAAAATACTGATGTAATGGAAAGTGTTAATAGCTGTTGTCAAGTGAGCATGATGAATAGGCTATCATAAGTCACGTGAAAGCTTTGTGGGCTTTCAAGGGACCATGTGGGATAAATGGAATAAGCAAGGGAGCTCCTGTAGGGAATAAAACAATTGGAGACAGTAGAAGCTGTGGCTGAGCAAAACTCAAAGTCACGCGTGCCGAGGAATTTCCTTGTGCACTGTCTGCCTTCGAATAGGTTCTCTAGCTGAGAACAAATAGAAAGGTGGAGAAGCTCCAATAAGCAGCTAAGACTGGACACTTTAGTACAGAGCTGCCTGTGAAATGCAAGAAGAAATGCTGGGCAGTTGCTTCTTTTGTTTGTTCCTCCCCTACACTGAGAAAGAGAGCACTGTTCACGTTATTTACAAGCAAGAAGGATTTCACCAAAAATACTGGAGGTAAGCCAAAAAGGCTTCTAGTACCAGTCAGCAATACTTTACCTGACATCTAAGTGTGACAAATACCGGTTTTGTCTAAAGACAGAGAGTATACAGCAAGGTTCCTTCTACCAAGACTGACTTGATACTAATCAGGGGCAAAACTCAATGGAAACTATCATACACAAATAATGATTTAAAATGCAGGGGGTTTTATGCATCTGCTTTGTACAATATTGGAATACTAAAAATTATGATCTGGCAGACATGCTCTTATACAAAAACAAAATACAGAAAATATTCCTATTATTTTGTTAGAAAAATGAAGCATTTCACACCTGATTTTGTTTCAAATAATCGTCAAGGCCCGGGACACTGAGATCGAGTAGTAAGGTGGGCTGAAGAACATTCATAAAATTAAAAGAGATTTGGGAGCTTTACCAGGAGTGCAAGGTGAGCACAGGGTTGCTCCTCACCCTGGGACTTTAAGGGTTTGAAGACTATCTATACCTGCTATTTTAACTGTGCACCTGAAAGACCTAAATATTTCCTTAGGTAGAAGTCAGGATGACATAAGTAGGTTGCTCAGAGATCCAAAAAAAAAGAAAAGCTTTGCATTAAGGAAAAATACTGAGAGAAACTGTAGTTTCCAACCTTAGAAAGTAAACTCTTGGTGCAACAAATGCCAAAACATTCCTGTTACATTCAGATAGGCACCACTTCATTCTGGAAATAAACTTTGTCGTCAAAATCCATTATTATGCCATTGCTAAAGCAGTTGGAGGGTTGAGTCGGGATGCTGCATTGCTGGTTTTCACCTCTTGAGGCCTTTCAAGATGTGTTTTGCATATATGCTGAGCAAGACAGTTTAGGGAGACAGCACATAGTAAGAAATATTCCTACTGGTCATAACCTAACTTCAGCCTCCTTTGGTGATACTGTTCTCATTTTTTGCCTAGCCAGGAAAACCACAGTGATGTTACAAGGGCTGTCTTGGAGACTGTTTGGAAAAGCAGGGCTGTATCGGCAGAGCTCTCACCTGCCCTGCCAGTCTGATGAGCACAACCATCCTATGGACAACTTCAGCCAGCTTTGGAGACTAAGCGAACTAACCCAGCTCACTCTTCATATGCATACAACAAAAGAACTCCAAAAGATGGTGGAAGACAGAAAACTTGTCAGCATGTTTATCCAAAGACATTTTAGTTAACTGCTCCTGTTAGACAGCCTCCCCACCTGGTCTGAGAGCCTTGTTATCCCATGGTGCTATCACCACCTCACCTCCAACCTGAAGGCAGCTGCTGACCAGGCCGGGAGACTGTTATAAGGGAATGACTTCTTTTATGATGCACTGCTCTGACTGACGAGGCCATTCCCCCCCTTCCCACACTCATCTGTTCCAGGTCTGTGACTCCCTTAGTGCAGCCCTTCCTTCAAGCCCAGGCTCTCACCATAAAAGCCCAGATGTTGCGTGGCTATTCACAATTGCAGGAAATCAACAGAACCGAACACCAGGCTGTTACCTATGTCATTTGGAGCTTTGTTTTTCCTTTTTGCATGTGTGTGGAACCACTGCAGTACATGGGATTATTCAGGGTCACTCCACAGAAGCAGCCAAACAGAAATGATCCAACAAGTATTTCTTTTTTTCTCCCTTGGGCCACGTCTGTCTGATCATACCAAACAGGCCTCACTCTTAAATGTGAGAGTTTGACCAAAAGAGACCCACACGTGAAAAATGCAAAGTAACAACTCATGATGTTACAACACTCCGTGGTGAGAAAGTAAAGAGGAAACCTATAGTTCCTTCCTCTCCGCATGAACTGCAACTTCCCATCTTCCCATCTCCAGCAGGCATCTTCCCACCAAGCTATGATTCTGCTGGAGGGCAAAACAGAGTGTCCAGGGCCCAAATTCCTTTATGCTAGTCCTGCACAACCTTTCAGTCATGCTGATTTCTTTTCTTACTGTTAAGTTATAACTCCTCCCATCACCACCTACTCAGCGCTTCCTTTCCCAAATGATGCTCCCCATTCTTTTGATGGGGATGCAGAGGGGCAGGAATCCAGCCAGGGGGCTTTGCCAAATCATCTCGTTTTCTCTGTAAGAGTAGAAAACATCAAAATAATCCTGTGGAGAAGTAGAGACCTCAAATGTCAGTCATTTCAGTTAGGGAGCCCCTTGCCATATATGTGTATACGCACACATGCACACACACACATATATACGTGAGAGAATAAGTTGTCAGCTTTAACGGTGATGAACAAGGAATCCTGAAAATTTCTGTCCTAGGGTAGTAGTCACAAGGAATTGACAGGGTACAGGGACTGGATGGAGCAGGGCTCTGATAGTGTCAGTGCGAGCTCTGTGTGAAATACATCACTGAAAGCTAAGTAGAAACCAACCTCTGCATCCTTGAAATGTGGATGAGACCTGGGAGGTCTTTAGGGCACAGGACAAGAATGGGGGGGAGGGGGGGGATGAAATGGACAATATGATGGGAAACCTTAGTGCCGTTATCACCAGATTGTGTAGCTGCTTTGGTGGCAGTGCAGAGACAAGGGCTGAGCACAGAATGTGACTGAAGTGAAAGAAAACAACAGGGGCCCCACAGCTGCTGTGCCCTGTAAACAAAGCATGGCTTTCTGAAGGGCCATGTGGGATTTTGCAGAAGAGCCCTGAAAGAACCAAAGTCTGCTTGAAGGAAACACAGGGATTAGAGAAATGAGGAACAGGGGATGATAAAATAATAGGAGGACTTTGAGCTTGAAAAGAATGGTACCTAGACTATAAAATGAAAAAATAATGTATTCCTATAAATAGATTAAACGGACATTCAAGAAATGAATGGGCAACAAAAACTTAACAAGTAATTAAAGTACCCTAGAGCAATATCTTACCATATTAGCGGCACTGACTGATGGAGGAGATTTGACAGGAGTTGCCTAAGAACACCACCTACAGACAAGAATGACTGCCTCAGTTCACTATATCCTAATGTTTCAAGAAATAAACAGATACCTTCCTAGGAAAAGAGATCTTTTTTTTCTTCATGAGACAATGTTACAGAATTATTTCAGTATATTATGAAAATGGGAGGCAGGGGGAATTTTTTCGCCCATTGGCATACTTGGGCAGAGTGGATAAAGTAATTTGATAAAGAACCAGAAATAGGTGTCAGATTAAAATGTACCATCGGTGGACTTCTATTAGGTTAACAAGCCTAGAAGAATTATCTAGGAACATGATGTAATCTGATCTTGCACTGAATCTCCCCAGCTCCAAGGGTCATACCACTCATCTAGGTCACATCAAGGTCAAATAGTGGAAACAAAAAGGCCAGTCATGTGGACAAGGACATGCACCTTGTGGGAAGCTTAGAATTTAACATATAATGTGAAATGGCATTTCGTGTAGGATTTTTTAGGGAACACGCATATGAGTGCCTGAAATCATGAAGGAGAATTCAGCCCTCAGTCTGGCTTAATGAAAGTGTGTTTCTGCTTGAGACAAGGAAAGAGATTGTGCTGGAAGGGAGTGTGTTTATTTGAACCAGAATTTTAATGTTCTAGAAATGCTGACAGCTTGGAAGATTAAATCCTGTGTTTACAAATTCAGCAGTATCCTCCTCCCGAAATTTCCCCATCAACTATGCACCACAAGATACGGGGGCAACCCTGGAAAACAAGATATCTACTTGACACATGGTGAAATCTGTGCCTGAACTCTCTCAGCTGAGTTTGAAGAAAACTGTTCCTTGGGGTCAACTCCACTGATTTTGAACAGGAAAACTGGTTCACCCATAAAGCAAACCGGAACCCAACTCTTTCATTATAAGATCTGAGCAGCTGTCAGTTGGCGGTAGCTTGCCTATGCTGAAGTAAAAACTGCCACACAGTCCTGTGGGTGAGCCAGTCTCCTTATAAATAGTTTCATGAGGCATCAGGAAGCAATTACCGAATCCCAACAAAACCTAATTATGCCCCCTGTCCTCCTTCACGAACTATCATTTGGGAGAAGCCGGAATAATTTCTCTCCTCTCTCCCTTACAGTTAAAACATAAATTAAGCAGATTCCACCACCACCCTCCTCCTCCCCCAGTTGAACTTTTAGCCCTGTTTAGTCTCTTCTTTGTGCTGGGACTTTTGCCTTCGGGAAGAGGCTGCTTGGCTGGAAGCTGATGGAAAGACAACTGTCCGGCAGAACTGTCCGGCAGACAAATAAATCTACCTCAAAGCAGACATTTGGGCATGGAGGCAGGGATGGCCGAGACACAGGCATTCCCGAGCTGTTGCTATAGCTGCAGGGTGAATGGGCAGGGGCTGCTCCCCACCATGGGGGCTGCCCCACCACCCGGCCACGGGCTACCCAAGCCATTAATGAGTAGGAAGAACTGTTAACCCCTGCCTGCTCTCCGTGAGCAAGGGGAAGGAGGCAGAATTGCCGTGCTGGGGATAAATGGTGTCTCCTTGAGGTGGGGAAGGCAGCGGAAGGAGAGCACAGATGTGGAGTGCGCGGCTGGTGCCGAGCAGGGCAGGTCAGCTTTCCTGGAAGGTGCTCCTCGGGGGAGCATTTACTTGTACAGACAAGCCTCGCCGCTAATTACACAATTTGAAATAGATCAAAACAACAAGCACAAAACAGGTTAATAATGTTGCGTGCCTGGATCTGGCATCCTTCTAGGTCCACCAGAAAGAGTGGAGAAGACACGGGATGTCCTTGGTTGGAGTTGTTTTCCAGGAAGCTCTGGCTGATCAGAGATGCTAGGCTGTGGGTTTGCAACTTTAACATACAGCTTGAACTAATCCTGCGTATTTTATCGTTCTCCTGCACAGCATGCCACAGTGCGAACCATTACCAAGCCATTTAATAGAAGTGGCAAACACTTGCCCAGCACAAAGAATAAATATCAACGGCATCGGTAGCATTAGCCTCTGTAATTTCAGGGTAGAGTTTAATAGGAGAGCAGTTAGTGGAATCCTGTACGCTTTAACTAACTTTTGGCTCTCAGCATCAGGTCTCTGTATGTATTTGCGGCTCTGGAGTATGCAGATTTATACAGTCCACACCTAAAACTCGCTGTCCAAACTGAAAACCTCTCCTTTACTGCTTTTGTGATAGACAGCACACTTTTTTTTTTATTATTGCTCTTTGATGGGGGAAAAAAAACAACAACAAAACAAAAATGAAAAAAGATCAATCGTTATCCTCTTATTTCCCTTCTTATTCACTGTAATGGCCAGGTACAGAAATGGAGGGAACAACAACCAGTAGACAAAGCAATTCCCTTTTCTGCCAAAAGCAGCCTTGCTTTTCATTTGGCTGGAGGAACAAGAATCCTGCCTCCAGCAGCTGCCTACTCCAACAGTTTGTAAACTACGTTCATATGACTACACCAGGTCTGAGTGTTTCTTCACCATCCTTCTGGCCTGCACAGCAGACTGAAAAATCTCTTTAGAATAGGAGTCCTCATGAGAGCACCTGAACCTCAGGTCATGACAGAAAGTCTCCTGGATCAGCATTCCTGACATTTCAGTGATTCTCTGTAGGTCCCAGCTGGAACCTGCGCACACTGAGGCAGCTGCAAAACAGACAATAAGCTAAGATCAACCTAATAGCTTCCAGCTTTAGAGGAGCTTGGGAGTGTGGCTTAAATTTGGGAAGGAGAAAGTTCAGGTTGATTCTTTTCATCTGAATTACTTCATTCATTTCCTAGCAAGGGACCACATGGAAAGGGGATCGCCATGTCTGCCCCTGGATGGCCAGCTGCCAAGCCGATTTCACTATTCAGTGAAGACACTCCTTGGCTGGTGAGGCTGTCTGCACTCTGCACAATGCTGCAGATAAAAGAGATGTAAAGCAGCACTCCTGTATCCTCAGATCAGCAATTTTGCTAGAGACGAAAGGGAGCCTCTCTTGCTACACTGAGCCAGTAGGAGCCACTTTTAGATGGAAAGAATTTTGTACATCTCATTTACTACAAGCGGTGTGTTCAGTACGATGTACTTAGGGATAATGCACATGGATTTCACTCAGCTAACGAGGGCCAGAGCGAAATAGGGCAACATTATGGGATGCAGGGCACCTTTAGAAGCAGTGATTCTAGAAAATCCTTGGATGATTATGACCCCTGGTGCAATCCTGTGTCTAAAAGAACTGATATAATATTAGGATTTGGGAAAAAAGAAACATGAAGCAGAAAGGAAATAATTTTACTTGTCTATGTAGCATGACTTTGTTCCTGGTGGATCGCTATGACCTGAACTTTTGTCCAGAATTCAGGGATGCAGAAAAACTGAGGAGGGTTCAGAAAAGATCCACAACTATAAAGGAATAAAAATCCTACCACACAGCAAAAGACAAAAGCTCAAAGTCCCCAGGAGATTCAGGAACAATCAGTCTTTACGCACCTATACAGATAATTATAAAAGAAAAATTGCTGCGATCTAATAAGTGATATGTGATAGTTGAAAGGCAACGTGGTGAAACTGAGATTAGAAATCATGCAGAGTTTTAACAGCAAGAGCAATTAACCATTGAATCAATTTACCAAAAACTCTGCGCAGCGAAGTTCCATGTCACATGAATGCTTTTTGCAGAGATTATTCTAGTTCTCACAGGAACTAAGTCAGGGATATGCTATAGTTTGTGATACATGGAAGCTCCAGCTACATGACTGCTTTAAAGCTTTTTGACCTTTTAATCTGCATGAGAAAAAAATATAGCAATAGTTATTTAAGTAGCTTCATCTCACTCCCCCATTGTGTGATGAATTTAGAATTAGCTGAATAAATTTTAGTGCTGCAGCCTCACAGAAAAACACTAACTAGATTAAGTATGGAGAGCTGATGTTGAATTGAGCGTTTTGGAATTGGCGGTAAGGAATGGAAAGTAAAAATTACAAAGAAAGCCAGGCCAGTATTCAGGAGGCCAAACATGACATCTGTGAGGAAGTCCTCACACAGCCTGATCTGAAAGTGCTCAGACATACATGCTCCTACACATAACGATACCACAGTACAAACTACTGTTTAAAAATAACAGAGGAAGAAAAAAAAGAGTTGCATGAAAGCATCTTCCTACAGATCGCAACATAGCTAGCTAAACTGCTTTTTGCTCTTCAGAACTTTGTTCCCAATGTACACTTATGTGTAAATCCAGCTGCTTAGTCCTGTGTACGCAAGGGCAATGCATTCCTCATGCTTTCAACAAATACTGAAACACTGAAGTCCTCTAACAATGCAGCACTTGATGAATCTGAATTGCTCACTCACCCACTGAAATTCTATACCGAGCAGCTCAGAGCTGTTAATCTCACAGCAAAACCTGCTTCCAAACCTTCCCTTTCTTGAACACCTCAGCGGGCACAGACACAGATTTCTATTATCCTTTCAGTAACATCGGGAGAAAATTAATATACCACTTTTTGTATGTTTCAGTGTATCTCATACCAGAGAGAAGCTTTTATCAACAAGGAAACAGCCTACTTTTCCTCTGTCTGATCAGAAAAGAAATAACCTCCCACAAAAGTTCACGAACCAAACTGCCCTCCTCCCCCACGTCCTCCTCAGCTTTAAACCACGGTGCATTTGTACTAGTGCAGCAGGCACTACAGATAGGGCGCAGGACGACACTGCACGCTGATTTCATTGTACACATACAACTTGCAGTTCCCTATTTAATCACTTCTTCCCAGAGGACCAAAAAGTCAACTCTCTGCCTCATCCTGCCGGTGTTAACAGCATCAAACTCTTCCTGTAAGTAAAATCTTCCCAAGTCAGTGGTGTCAGAAGTTCCCTTAGACTTCATGGGCTGAGATGTTTCTTCCAGTCTTCCCTCTCTGCGGATCACCCATCGGCCACCCCTCCGTCTACCCACCCGCTGACCCAGCCACTTACCGGCCCCTGCTCCTATAGTACCTTTCTTCTAAAGGAAGTTTATGGGCTCCTCCTCCTCCCACCGATACAAAACGCTCAGATGACTGGATTCTCTCCTTGCTGCACTTACCCAGCGCTCAGACCACTTTAGTTTCGCGGTGTCAGTCGGGCCGGCTGCCTCTGCCTGCTGGGAGCTGAGCGGGAGGTATGCACCCTGCGTGCCGGGGCAGGAGCCGCGGCTCGACGCCTGCCAACCCGCCCCTCTCTGCCGGGTGGGCAGGGCGGAGAGATGAAAAATGGCCAGGTTACGTTCAGATCTGGCACACCCAGAAAAGCAGGAGGTGGGAGACGGACTGAAAGGCTGGGAGCAGCTGGATGGGTGCGAAACTTCACGTTAAACCCTGCCAAACAAAAGCCCTAAATTCTGTTTTTTTTCCCCTTTTGTATAAAAACTACCATTCAGGTGGGCAAAACTAAACCAAACCAAGCCCCAAAACATTTCAACCGATCACCTTGCAAGAAATGCAGCAGGCTGCTCCCTGTGTCAGCAGCTGAATCACCATGTCTAGTTAACTCTTCAGACACCAGCTGGTTTTATGACTGGGATTTTCTTTTGTCGCCTCAGGTGAACAGTTTCAGCTTCACTCCCGACTGAGTAAACACTGAGATAACTTTTAAATGTAAAGTACATACCACATTTTAAAGAAGTCGGTCAGTCATTTTGAATCTCTGCTTTTGCACTTCCTTGCAAATATTTTCCTACATCTCTCAAACTAAAGGACAGAAATTAGAGGGCAGTTTCTCATCATTGGAAGTGTATGAGATTCTAGTGCCATCTTACAGAAGCAAAATGAAGGGCATAAAAATCCTGTTTTTAAAGACCAAACAAGATAAATGTGTAACAGCAATAACAGGATACGTCCATTTGTGATAGAAGGGAATTAAACTTCACGATCCAGTAAGTTCTTGCCAGAGCTTCCCATTGAAGCTGAATGAAAGTAGTAAACCTAACCTACCCAACCAAACAACCAGGTCCACTAAATAGAGTGCTCCACCTGCCAAATATGCCTCTAGGTCTTCCCAAACGTCCTATATCGTTTCTGTCCTTGCCCTAACTCCTGCCCCAAGCAGTTTGGATGTAAGACTGAAAGCCAGAGACAATCCATCAGTGCCTCTGAGGAACAGCTGGTATCCTTCTGCTCCGTCCTGACATTTCTAGGGTTACTCAGGCTCTTCTCATTTCCCCTTAGTGGTTACTATGAAGAAAGAAAATGTATTTAGGATTTTCACACATTAATGAAATCGAACAGATCGTTGAAGGTAAGGTTACCTGGATAGTTTGGAAATAGTGTCAGAACGAATCTGCTTTACAACTCAATTATTGATTTGACATTTAACCAATTCTATACCTAACCATTAGGTACAGAAATAACCTTTCTATACCTATTAGGTACAGAAATAATTTTAAGCGCACTGAATTAATTGCAGAAGGTAAATGGCTTTATGGTTTGAATGGTGGTGCGTGACAGTGTGCAGAATCAACAAGGAAAGACTAAGCTATGACTTTTGGGTTTCGGTCTAATGGTGAGCATGAATTAAATGATGAAGGGGGGACTAGATGATGGAACGAAGGACTACATGATCAGGTACTGCAGGGACAAGTGTTGTACAGAAGACTTTCAGGTGGGAAAGGTACCCAACAGCAGGCAGCAAAGCTGGTGCCTGACTGCCTGCAGAAAAGACACGACTGCCTTACTAATGGGGTACATTTGTGTTGGCAGGGGAGAGGCAGAATCAGTGGTTAGATGACTTTCCTCAGGAAAAAACACACAAATTAAAAAGTGCCCACACGCTGTCCCCCCTCGTGTCAGCCTTCCCCTCTAGGCCTTTGGCAAATCTGAGCCTATCCTGCTCATCCAAAATTACATAATTAGTGGCAGAGCTGGAACATTCCTTTTCTAAAACCCCCAGGTCTGCTAGCCACAAGGCTGCCCCTTCTGCAACGCCGCCACCGCTCACTTCCCTCCAGCCCTTTGTAACAGCTTCATACAGCAAGTAAGAGTTTATCAGTGTAAGAAAGAGCACTTTTTGTTTCACAGAGGCTAAAAACTCCCAGGCTTGTAGCAAGTTGAGGCTCAGACAGAACGAGATGAAGAAATTAGCCCAAGGACAAACTGCTTTAACAAAAACTTTTAAGGTGTGGGGCTTAAGCAAACATGCTGGCTGGAAAAGATGAAAACTCAAGACCTGTTCTTGTGACTTTCCAGATGAACAATGATCCTGTTCTCATTTTATCCTTCCTCTTCTTAGCCAACAGAAACCTTTATGTAGATAATTTTGTGTGCTGTTCTGTCTGCTGCCTCGATCTTTATTGTGTGAAACAGCTATGTAAGATGAGCAGGGCGATGAAGTCATCTTCCCCTAGACTCCCTCTTTTGTTTCTTGTTCCCAATTAAAGTTCATAATTAATCTGGCCACCACAACAGAGCACTGCATGGGGTGCTGGGATGTCATGGACAAACTTGTTTCTCAAGCAGCAGAGTTTTCTCCTCTCACATAGTATTCGTCCTTTGACCTTTTGTCTGATTAAAAAAAAACTTCTTTTAAAATGTGCACAGCAATTAATGCAAATTATAAGCAGAATCAGATTTGTGAAAAAAAAAAATAAATCTACCTGCTTTCCAAAAAATACATGAACTGAAGTGCTGTTGTTATTTCTAAGCAGAACACCTAAAAGACTCTCAACAGTGTTTATAAAAATCAGAAGGATAAACTGACTCAAAGTGCGTGCTAGGCTGGTGACTCAGGCTTTCTGCTTGGCTGTAGGAATCTAGGTTCAACTCTATTCTTGTTTACACAAGAGCTCAACTTGAGCTTCACGTCCTTCACCCTACAGAAGGACCCTACCTGTCCCGCTCTTGCCAGTTTGGGTCCAGTCTGTCAAAACCCCACCCTTGACCTCGATGGAAGTCCTGTCAAAACCAGTACAGCTACAAAACTTTTCCTACCACTCCTGCAGAAAAATGAAAACCAGTTGATCAATATTGGGTGTCTAGTTCACCCCTTTCAAGATTGTCCTTTAGATGTTTGACACTTCTTTGGCAGATATTATTGTAGATAGCTAAGCAGGAGAGCTTCTACTCCTACTGCTGGGGCCCCTTTGACAGCCTAATGGCTCTCATTGCAGAACAAATCACTGAAGAGTCCCTAAACTCTCCCAGCTACCCATGACAAGGTCTATTTTTCATCACACCTCACCAGGCTTTATTCATATTCATCCTTACAGAACATGAAACCTGAATGAAAGTCTGTTTCAGCTGTTTCCTGAGGCATTTGAAGCACAGATAACAGATAAGGACTTGTTCTTAAGCAGTATCTCGTCACTGCTGGCCTGTGTTCATCCTGCAGCAGTTGAGAAAGAGAAGGAACCAAGCCCAGCCTGTACAATTCAGCTGAACACAATTCCCTGCCAGCCACATTTGGCTTGTGTTTATAATTTATCTTGCAACCAGCAACTTCTGAACAGGAGCCATCCCAGGATCCTTTTCTTGGGAGGAAAAGATGGCAAAATTAAAGCTCAGTGGCCCAGAGCGAGCTTCTGGAGTATCATCCTGGCAGGACAAGATATAGTCAAAGCAAAAAAGCACAGAAGGAATGAAAGGTGTCAAGATACACTGGGAGGAAAGATGAACTGAAAGGCAGATCGTTCCCAGCTATATAACATAGGGCTCAATTCGGGCACTAGTCAGAGCTAAATACCGCTTCTCCGTGACGGAAGATAGGAATAGCCAAACCCATTAATATCCGGGAGCTCTATGAGACATGATCTCAGACAGGTTTCTGCTTGTTACGTGTTTCCACATGGTTGAAGCAGTGTTCTGCCAGAAAGGGTTTAAGGTCTGTGAGAAGCAGCGTGCGTAGAGAAGTTCACAGGCCACTGCTCAGCTGGTGCAGTTCCCATGCTAGGAACTCTCAGAGATGCCTTCTTCACACCCCAAGGCTTTCCTAGGCATGCCTGCCATTCAAATCCACACCAACCATGCTGTGGTTACAAATGGATCCCTTTGGATGCATCTCCTATCACATATAACCAAGTCCTTCTCTGACTCTTGAGTTGTAGGCAGGAGCTCTGACCCTCTCAAATATGAGGCTGGTTCAGAAGACTCCGAGAATGCTACTTTTCTTTCACACTGGTTGGATACCACCTGGGCTGAGGAGTCCTGGATCTGTGTGTAGAGAGGGACGGAGGTGGGCCAGAAAGGCAGAGGTGAGACAGGGGTACTTATGTGGAGCATCCTCATGACCTGCCTGATTCAACAGCTGCTCAGTTGGGTTTGTCTGATGCTAAGCCATGCCTTCCAACAAAAAAAGTGACTTAGATTGTTGTTTAATATCCTGCAAGAATCTAGAAATAAGAGCATGTATACATGCACACACACATATTATAAATATATATATATAATTCTATGCACAGACACAGAGAAAGAGGGAGTAACCCTGGCTCACCTTCTGCCTGCTTCCACTGCCTTGTGACTTTAAGGTACAGAAAGGGAAAAGCTTCAGCCAGTGCCTGAGGGAGGAAACCTGAAATCTTACCTCCTGATCCTAATGAATAGAAGTCATACCACTCCCTCCAGTGCAGTAACACCAAAGAGAACACAGACCTAATTTGAAGAAGCAGCAAAACCAATGCCAAGGTAAATGCATCATCCTCAGGTTTTATGATGAAGAAATAAAATTTAAAACTCTAACTTTTTGTTCTTCTGGAGCAAAGCAAACTCTGACATGCTCAAGGAATTACGTATCTGTGAAACAACTCCTAAGGTTTTAATGATCATTGCAAAAAGCTGTCTGCTTTACTTGGTATGATTTGTAATAACTTTATCTTCAAGTGGAACGTGATTTTTAATCAAAGACTCATATATAGTCTGCCATGATACACAGAAGTCACACCTATCGTAACTTACTCCTGGTTGGAAAAAAGAGGTGGTAAACATCTGAACTACAGTGTTTAGAAGCGGAGAAAAGCCTCAGTCATCCTAAAGGTAGACACATTGCATAACCGAGTTTCTTTACACCAATTTAGAGGAAATGTTGGCCTATTACGTTTCCTAGCAGGTTGCCAGCACAGAGTGAGTATGACAACTGGGTGTAACCAGCTTTATCTTCATCTGCCACTCATTTCCATGTGATTGAGAGTTACACGGCTAAAATCACACCCTACTGAATCACCTGAAGGGTGCTGTAGTGCCTTACCTTGAGAGCAGTAGTTATGCCAAGGGATGGTGCGACCCTACCTTGCCCAAGGAGACGAACTATAGGGCTACTAATTGTGCTAAGAACGCGAGAAGCCAAACAAAGGCTTTTCACATCTGAGGCATCATGGTTGATTTGTCCAGGTCATGGTCTGAATGGATAATGGGGCCAGATAAATTCTCCAGCCCAGTGACACGAAGTTTAATGAAGACTTGTTCAGTCAGCCTTATTAGCAAAGAACTCCGCAGTGCCTAAGGAGGAGGAGCTGCTCTGTTTTCAATAGGACACAAAGGGTGCTAATTTCTAATCTCTGCTCCATTTGACTCTCTTTAAAATTCATAGCCAAATTCTAAAGTATGAGAAGCTGAGGAAAATACACATGTAGTTGATAAAGGCAGCCTTTGTATTCAAACTTCTGCAGGAGAAACCACAGGGGTGAAAATTATGTTAGAGGATCTTCACTTTTCCCACCATCTTACCTCATCACAGCAATTAAAAATGACTTTATCCTTATAGTGCTGGTAATAAAGGAAATATCAACAGTCTTGCCATTCATCACAGAGGACAGCGAGATAGCAAGGAACATGCCATGGCTGTAGTTCATTGCCTTAGTGATTCTACCAGGTTTTTTTTCAACAGAACTCATATTTTCACCATTTGTTCACTGTTTTGTATGGGTGTTAACTCAAAATTTACTTTAAAATAAACTATCCCAGCAGATTCAGCATACAGCTTGGAGATCTTAAAACACTTCTATACATTCAGTATTGTCTTTTCCTCTTTTTAAACATCTTCCCTTTCGGTTGCACATAGCCAATGTGGAAACTGTTAAAACACGTATCGCAAAGCCAGCTCCATTCATACGAAAAAAATACAGAATATCGCATTTTCCAAACAGAGTTGTGATTTTCTGCCTTGAAGGCTTTTAAAACAAAACAAAAATACAAGAATATAAAGAGAGAGTTAGGTTCTTCAATTTTTGAGGAAAAATAGTGAGGAATATTTACCTCCCGGTGACTGCTATGGAATTAGATTAAAAATGGCACAAGAACTTATTTTATACTTTCACTTTGGTTATATGACAGGTTTGATGTGAATTGAGGAGATATGGCTGTATGATGTGGCACTCTCACATGTTGCAGGGGGCACTGAAGGCGACTACACTGTTAAACGCAGCGATCAGTTGCCTCCAAAACTTGTTCACTCAAGTGGCATTTTCCCAATTTATGCTAATTAACTGAGACTGAAGGCATAGTGGTAGAGTACAGGAAATAAACTGTTTGAGGGGAAGTGGGGGAACGATTTAATGAATTTTGAAAAATTAAAACATCCATAAAGTTCAGTTTTCTAGATGAAAATTTTAAAGATAACACACTTTTCTTGTGCAACAGTGGAAATCTAGATAGCTGTGTCAAAGTCCTAAAGCACAATATAGAAAGATGAAACAGCTAGAAAAAAAAATTGCCTTTTCAGATTCCTGTAAGGTGCAAAAATTATGATCACAGGTGAAATGTAAATGACACTGCAGGGCACTTTAGTATAGCATTAGCTACTGCTAGAATTGGTATGTACTTTTTCAAAGAGTACCATTACTTCATTACTTTGCAACAATGCTGCAATTTAAGTTCTTAGGCAGAATATGAGGGAATTCTTTCCCAAGCAGAGGGGTCTTTTGCAAAGTAAAGGGGAGCAACAGTTTCTCTACTCATTTTACCTTCACTGCCAACAGGCAAGATGCAGCAGGTTCATCCACTAAGAACAAGTTGAAACCTCTTGCATCACACTTCTTAAGCATTTAAATTATTTCAAATTGGAAAGGAACAGAAGTAGCACAGCACCCATAAGAGGAAAAATGGACAGTAACAGAAAGAAATCCTGAGGTAGAGGAAATTAAAAGGAATCTTGCTGGTAAAAGAGCATTTCTTAGAGCTAGCTGATGGATTTGAGAGTTCCACAATTGAAGGCCAAGTTTTATCTCAGCAATCTCTCCTCATCATAGTGGTATAAAAGTCATGTAACATAGCATAAGAAATCCTGGACAACAGCAGAAATCTGAATGAAGCCCACACCAGTGGAAGTTTTACCTGGCTTTGTTAAAGTGGTGTTTCAGTGCAGTCTGTACGACAGACGGGTTGTTGGGCTGTTGAGAAGATGTATTAAGAGTACCGTATTAAAACCTAGTGAACATGTAGCGCTAGCAATTCTGGAGGAAATTAGTGCCCTCACTTACTGTCTTATTTATATACAATACACCATTTTCCAACCAAAGCGATCCCAGAGCACTCCACAGACTCCATTACCTAAAGTACAAACGTTGTATGGTGAAATGTCACCTCTGAGAAGGACTACAAAGTCTTTCTAGAAGTGTACAAAGCTCAGAGAGTGAAAGATAGCTTTTTTCCCCTTCAAACTGCAAGACCATGTAAGAAGGTAGCGTCATTCACAATTACTGCACCTGAAACAGAGCTAGCTGCCTTTCACCAGCAGGTCTTTACTGGCTCCCTTTTCTCTTCAGAAAGTACAGGGAGCCAGGAGGTTCAAGAGACACCTTGAAACTTTTCTGTAAAGGAGAGGGTGGGCTAGAACATATGGATTAATGCTGTTCACCACATAATATAGTAAGAAAGAATTCAAATGCAGAAAAATTATAGTCTAGCCACCTACCCTCATATTTCCTTCCTTCTCACTTCTTCCCTGAAAAAAAAGAAATCAAGTGGCACTTGAGCTGGGTTTCCAGGTCTGGGAGAAGTCTGACAGGACCTGGTCCCATGCTGTTTGACTTGAGACATCCTTGGAAGCGAGCCTCAGGAACTAACAGGCTCATTTTAAGTGCCCTTACTTGACAAAGATCAACTCCTCTCCCTGTCATCTGATGAGATGAAGGATGTGTTGATTCCTACTGACCTGCTTTTCCTTTATCCAGCAGAAAAGGAGCTACTGGCTCAGGCAAAATCCTTCTCCCTTCACACCTGTTTGCTCCATTAGTTCAGGTTTGGGTTCTTCAAACCGCGAGACAAACTGGTTTTGTTCTGCGGCTGCAGCTGGACTGTCAATCCCAGCAGAGCACAGCTAACCCTTTCGTCCCAGCAGCACCCCAGCCCCTGCCAGGCTGGGAGCAGCTCGGCAGGGGGGTGGAGGGCAGAGCTGAAGCCTTAGCTGCAGGCAGCAGCCAGCTCAACGCAAGTACAAGGCAGCCTTGCAGGGCAGAGTCCATGCCCATGAGTGTGCCCACAGCTGTGTATTTACCACCTCTAGAAACCACCTGCACACTGCATCCTTTTCTGCAAAACTCCCGCAAAATGCACACAGCCTTATCGTGAGCACACGGAGAAAACTGCACGGCTCTTCAGCATCCAAGTCTCTTGCTAACCTGGCAAAAGTAGAACATAGTCCAGGCACCTTCTCTGTATTTCCTTAACCCCCCTGCCCTCCCAATAGGCCCCCATTACCACCAGCATCACTTTCATGGGAACACTCATGTGCCTTGCCTCTGCACTGTTATTGAGATGCCATATGGTGTTGATACCTTAACTACTGGAGCATCGACCTCTATTAGCTAACATGCCTTGATCTTTATGGGAGATCAGCTCATCTGATGCTGTCCATCTCTGGAGACATATGTGATTAGTCAGGAAATCAAATGCTTTTCATGGTGTTTTAACTATGCTATGACATCTAGGCTGGTTCCTGCATGCCCAGGACACAGAACAGCCAAAGAAGCTGAAGCAGATTTCTGAGGAGTCCTGTAGTTTCAAACCAAACAGAGATGGAAGGTATACCTGCAGGGTTTGATCACATCATGGGAAGGCTCTCCTAATACTTGTTTATATCTAAAGAATTTCCAGCGGCACAAACTTCAGCACAGATGTTTGGTCTTAGCAGAGCCCTGTGTGCATGTCCACGTTGCTAATCCACTCCACTGCTTTTGTAGCCATGCTAAATCAAGCAGAAAGGTGCTCATGAATGACTGAGGTCTACCATCAGCAAGGACTGGCCTGTGTGTACAGATATAACAAGCACACAGCCCTGCTGAAACCTCTTCAGCTAAGCATGGTTTCAAATACAGCCTTTAAAGCAGTCCAGCTTGGTGGCTTTACCAAGTAAAGTACATTCTACCGAGTGAGACGACGAAGCAAGATGAAGACTGTGGCGTCCAGTTACAATATTTGCCGAAGAGCCACACCAGCATTCAAAGAAGTGGAACAATGTACATGCAACTTGCATCAACAGAGTGAAATGCTTTTGTGTCTCTCCCTCCTTGGAGACGAAGAATTCAAAAGGTTTGCAGAGAATCCTGCAGGTCTCCCAGGATACACCGTAGTTCACGCTAATAATGTGTTGCTGGAGGCAACCAAGGCTGAACAAACAAATCAATCCAGGGGAGGAGAAGTGATGTGCTCATGAAATCAAAAGCCTCCAGTAAAGCCCCCGTTCTTCTCTTGTGTAAAGCTTTCCCACCCCGATCCTAATTCTGGTTGGTTGCAAAGAGCCTGCTGCAGAGGAGGCGCAGCAAAGCACCCTGCGCCAACCTTGTGTCCCACTTCTGCAGCCAACTTGCTATTCTGGAAACAGCAGTGCTGCTCTGAAGAGCAGTGAAGCAGGCACACCGGCTGGCCTGTCAAATGCACTAACACCCTCCAGTTGTCTGCTCTGACGGATGGACCACATGCCTTTCTGCACCCCGTGTGCACCTTTTCCATCCCCATCCCTCCCAAAGACTCAGGCCTACCACAAAGCATACAAAAGCATCTTTAGTGAAGGCAGAACACAGCAGGCACCACCAGACAGAAATCCTCTTCTTACTTCATATTTCATGTAAGAGCGTGTGTTTCTCAGCACCACACTCACCATTATGGAACCACATAAAAATTTTTCAGAAAAAGAAGATTCACTTTAAATTTGGGACATACTTTAAAAAAAGCATATGGAAAATGGCCTTGGCAGCTGCTTGTGCCAGGTAACTATTCATTGTGTAGAGACAGTGTTGTACAGATTATTTTAACTATTATCGGACATCTGCAGTCAATGACAGTATGGCATATATCCCAGTTTTCAAAAAGACTTACAGATCACCCTGCTCCCTCCGGTCATGTCAGTGTTGCTGCAGAGAGCCATCCTCTCTTCATGTCACCAGAAAATGAAGACTTTCAAAGGTCCATTTAACATAACTTGAAACTTCGCAGAGTGGTAAGTCTAAGCTTACACATTATTTGCATTTCAGATAATAATCAAAACAGCTACTTGCTGAAATACTTAATTCAACTTGTTCATTTCATATTACAAATTACTCTCTGTTAGTGACCACTGATCTTGCCTTGTCCTACACTTCTCACTTTTAGTATGGAACATTGAAAGCTCCTAAGAGTTAATTTATCTGTTAATACTGCTGACACATTAAATTATTCCATTGCTCCAAAATCCACCTTGGGATGTTCCAGGAAACCATGCACTTTTTCATTATCGTGTTTGTGAAAATGAGCAACAAACCTTAGGGCTGGAGCCAAAAGGTGCCTGTAACAGGCACCTACCTTCTCAAATGCTGTCCACACTGAGATTTCAGCCAGCAAGGAGATTCCTACAGGCAGCTGCACCCACAGAAGTCACAATCGCACAGGCTATGCTTAGTAAGTTTATGCTTTTTCTGAGTGCCAGTGTGCAAGGGTCTGCATATGTAAAGCCAACTACAAGCAAAAAGCAAAAGGCAGCCAACAGTACTGGACTGCCAGGCGTGGCAGATTACTGGCCAACCCATGCCAGAGGTGGAGACCGTTTGCTCTGCATCTAACAGCTGCTTCCTACTGGACACAGCCCTCTGGTTCTTGCCCCAGTCTATGCAAGGGTGTGGGGGGTTCTCCCATGAACAGCAGTTTCCACACACTTAACAGCAGGAGGACCAGAAAGCATCTGGCTCCTGCTCTTCTGGTCTTTCTTAGCTTTGCATCTCCTCTCCCTGCAGTGGAAATGGATCCCGGCCCCAAGTCTTCTGCTTCCACCCTCCAAGCACGGGATGCTGTGAAGACGGGTCCTGTATCCTGAGGCATAGAGAAGCAAAAGGTCTCAAGAAGGGCAAAAGAAGCGGAGGAAGAGTGACAAGGGACTCTTGACCACATCCACAGCTCCCTGGCACATCAAGACTCCTCATTTAGATGGACTCCTTCTCGTCACCACTGGATGCCCCTGCCCAGCTCCAGCTCCTGCTCCTCTCCTCATGTTCCTCACCTGACCAGAGTGCACAGCATGCAGTAACACGGTTGTGCCACTGCACTAACACAAGTGCTGAAGATGAATTTCTTCCCTTCACTCCCCAATATTAGTTTAGTCATGCATGCATTAATCAGCATGTAAATCTGACAGAAAAGGATCCTGCCCTAATCTTTTGATTTTCAAAGCAGGTTTAGCTCTAAAGTGTAAGCCACTAAAATGAGGGATATTTTTGTTACAGAGATTACTTATTTTGTCAGTCTCGCTGTTTAATTCTCCCCTACAACTAAAACCCTTATTGAAGATAAAAGCTCAGTACAGCCAATACAGGACTAGGTGACCTGGAAAGCTCAGCCTCAGTGGGCCCTTTCTTTCTCAGGAATAATCTTTGGTGGTAATGTCACATACTGGAGCTATATATGCACATATGGGGTTTCCTTTAAAGAGGAAGGAAGTGGGGCTGTGGTGATAATTAAACATTAAACACACCTAGACATTGTGCCAAAGCAAATGAGTACTTTGCCCATGCTCTTTAGTAAGAATGATGATGCAGAGTGTAGGATAAGGGCACAGGAGGCAGGCTAGATAACCAAAAGGAGAGAAAGGAAATGGCAATTAACATTAATGAGGTAAGAAAACATTTTGGATAGGTTACTGTGCTCAGATGAGGAGGTCTGATAAGCTCCCTTTCTAAACTCTGAAAGAACTGACATGTAGTTACAGCTTTCATCACAAGGAGTTTAAAGGAATTGGTTCAGATGGAGATGGTACCATACAACTGAAGAAAAGCACATATAGGAACTGTGTTTATATGGGGTAAAAATTTCTTCAGAAAATACAGGGCTGAAGTCCGACCACAATAGTATGTAAGACTTTGGAAGGAAAAAGTGAAAAGTGCAAGATAAAGGGGATAGAAGATAGCTTTAAAAGAGGTAGGTTGTTCTGGGCAAACCTAACAGATTTCATTGACAATAGATTTTCTAAAGAAAACAAAAAAATCTGTCTGTATTAGGAAAAAAATGGTTAATGTGGTGCCATCTGGGAAGGAGTTTAAATGGAGACTGGTATTAAGACAGAAGTAAAAACCAAGCTAAACGGAAGCTAGCCATTGAGTTTTAAGAGAAACATGACATTAAAGGAGCTACAAGTAGAATTTCTTGATCAAGACCACATGAATAAGACAAAGTTTATCCCTAGTTTTAAATAATGATCACAGCAGAGAAATGAGCATGCTAAAGCTGAATATGAATAATATGAAATATCGCTGAATGCACACAATTAGGAGGGACAGGGTATATAACAGAAGCTTTGAATATCATTACTGAAAGGAGTGGTTCATCACGAAGGCTGGAGTAACAGAAATGAGATGAAATGTAATAAACAATATAAAGATCACAATCAGTCATTTAAGGACAGATATATTTGTTATAATGAAGGAACTCATCCATTATGTATGAGAGAAAGTGATCGAGGATATGGTCAATCTGAATGTACTGAAAGGGTACTTGCCTGAGGTACTATCACCAAAGGAAGTAAGATCCTGGGATGTATCAAAGAGAGAATTCCAGAAGATGAGGCAACAGTAGTATCATGATATCAGGCTATGGTGAGATCTCAGTCTGTGTGAAGTTTTCGTCACCGCATCCAAGAAAGGTTAATTCAAACAGGAACACTAGCTGAGAAGGGCTTGCTGTGATGAGTAGGAGAATGGAGAACTAGAATACTGAGGCACTTGTCTCTTTCAGTTGAGCAAATGAATCAGAGGGAGAGAGATAATTACACTGTAGAGGTATACTAAAGGGCAAAAAGCAATTTGAAAGACAATATTGGCACAGGAACACATGCATAGGAAATGGTGATGAATACACTTACACCAGTGCCCTGGGAAATAGCTTCCATTCCTATCATCTTAAGTGAATCATGTACAAAGCTTTCTGAAATGTCTACACACGAACACATAGCTTAATAAATTGGTGACTGAAGCCTGCACTTCAATGGCATAATTTCTACGAAGCCTGTAATGTGCATGAGGACACAGCTACAGGACATATGTTGACAGGATGTCTAATCTCCTTTTAGGCACTAAACTAAATGGCTAGGTTTGGAAAAGTGCAAACTGAGCTGCAGCTATTTGAAAATTCTGTCATGTCATAATAGAAATAGCCAGGACCTGAGTATTTTAGAAGCAATTTTAGATGCCAAACCCAGATTTGGACTCCTTCACGAGAGGTGCTGAGCTCTTTAAATATCTTTTAAAAATTGAATCCTAAGTGATTAGTTCAAATCAGACTCCGTGAGATTTATTGCAATACCACTAGGAACTTAACAATAAGTAAATTGGGCTGGCATCCACATCATAAAATCCAGGATCACAATTCTCATTCTCGGTAACCAAGAGTAGAGTGAAGAAACTAGAATGAAGTCTCCTCTTTCTCTCATGTAATCAGCACGGTCGTAATGCAAATATCAGTTTGTATCCATTCTAGGATTAGGCAGAGGATTTTGGTCTCATCTGTCAAACATAAGGATAATTAAGCCAAATTGCTTTTATTAACAGAGGAGCAAGCTCATTATGCAACATTCATGTCATAGCTGTGCTCCAGCATTATTTGATCAATGGTAGATCAGCTAGAAAATGGAGATGTTGAACTAAATACATTTATCAGCAATTTCCCTAAGTACTCTCACCCAATTCTATTAGTTTCTGGCTTGAAAAAGCAGAAAGTGCTACTTTTTTTCCCTAACATTTGGGCCAAATAATAAATGAGGCAGAAGTTTTGATAAAAATGGACATTAAAGATAATCTCAAAAAGTTTCTAAGTGGGCACAAAAAGAATTATCAATGTAGAAGCTGAAGGTTTTGCTTAAACAATTCCTATATTCTTCTTGTGTTTAACAAATCTGCTTCCCGTTTTATCCCATGCTGTTCTATGAGAAGCTGAGTCTATAACTGATCCCCTAAAGGCATTCATCATCACTTTTCTAATTCCTGTGCTGCGTAGTCCAGTGATCCCCTGAGCCATTCTTAGGTTTCAGATTATATCACAGTAAGGGAAAAACAAGCAAATTCTTATATTTGAGCATCATGAAATTTCTCATTCTTACTCGCTGTCTGTCCCTTGCCAGCCTTCCCACCTGCTGTTACATTGCCAATTCTACTCAGCCCCTTCATATTCAGACAGGAAATTCCCCACAGAACTGGGATCTCTAGTTAAGAGAACCTGAAACGATTTACAACTGCTGTTAATTACTACTACCGCTAAAACCTCTCTTACTTCTTTGCCACATAGAAGTGATGGTGGAAAACACGAGTTATCAGGTGGGTGATTTCTCCACGCGGTGAACGCTGCTGCTGCTGCCCGAGAGCTGAAGAAGCAGGTTCCTCTGATGAGGTGCAGCCTGCTCCACTGGCCACCTGCTACGCCACCATGCAGCACGGAGCTGGGACAGTGCTGCACCACTGCTGCTGTGTCACCACAGTGCCATTTACCCCTCCAGTCAGTGGTACAGCAGCATGCTGCTGGGAACTCAATGCAAAAGGTGGGGTAAAGCTGCTGATGTTTTCCACTTCAAAAGAGCTGGATGTGGGGAGATGCCTTGGTGCTCTTCCCTCCCAGCAGTTCTAATTCAGAAGCTATTTAGCACCCTGCAGAATTGCTCCAAACAAACAAAACCCTTCCTCTTTCGACAGAGCAATCACAGATGGTTGCTGGGCTTAAGCATTCCATCTCCAATTCTGCTTCAAACCGCCGCTGCAAAATCTCCTACTGAACTCCTCTGGCTTATCAGAGAGGCACGTGGCTTTCTGCACTGCATTAGGGAGCAATGGGAGCCAAGGTAAACACCGTGGCTGAGGAATTAGCCTTACAGACACAAACAGAGGGCTTCGTACCAGTGAGGCCAGTCTGCCTCACTGGCATGAGACGAACTACAACATCCAATCTCTTGGGATACTACCTACATAAAGGCAGATCAGCAGGTCAGTCCCATGACTGGGGTTGGAATTCTGTCTGCTTTCCTTTCAGCAGATCCTACATAAAACTGTCAGTGCGTAGGTATGGAAAGAGTGAAATTCATCAAGAACATCATTTAGGCTCAGCACCTCTCTCTCCTACAAGGAAGCATAAGCCTGCTATAAATCCACAGTTACCGTAGCGTGCACTTCAGAACAGCCACAGGGAGAAAACTCAGCACCCAAACTAAGAAATCCTCCTTTAGCTGTTTGCAGCACAGGGCCAACAATATTCATGAGATCAGAACTGATTCTATGCTGCCATGCAGGCTAGACAACACTCCATTAAACAGCAAAGTTACTATATTTTTTTATATACACTTGTAAAAATAAAAATGTTAATTAAAACATTTCTAAGCCATAATGAAAATCAGACACAGTTCTTTCATGTTGCCACTTTTTCCCTCTCACACTTTGCCTCTTCACTGTCTTAGACCTGATGTTCTCAGAAAGTGGGCGAGCCAGGGAAGCCTGATTAATTCACAGGAGTAAGCAGGATAAGACTTAGACTAGAAGGAATTAGTAAGAGCAGACCCTTTTGAGCCTTTCTTCTCATTCCTTTTTTGCTGCAAGAGCAATGGTATATCCCCTCCTCACTCTGAAATTCTTCATTGTTCCTGATGAAAAAGCAAGAGCCTGATAGTCCTATAGCTGCTTCAACCACTCTTCCTTGGGAGACAGGGTAACAGAGAAGATAACTAATCAGTGTTACGTTCTGGGGCACAGATGAGGCAGCAGTTGAACCTTTTGAGGTTAGGAGACTACATTTAGCCCCAGCTGAGAACACAAGAACCGGCAGACCTGAACTCAGCAACATCTCAATTCTACTTTAAGTATTATCACTAGGACAGTCCTTTGTAAAACCGAAGTTTTGAAGGGTTGGAGATGGCTGAATAGGGGCAAATTTTGCTGCAGTTCATGTTAAACAGAAAAATATTATGGAAATATTTGCTCAGGATATGCTCTCTCTCAAACTGAAGCAATGGGTTTGGTGCAGAAATGACTGGGTGAGGTTCTCTAGCTTGAGATACGCAGGAGACCAGATTAGATGATAATAATGATATCACAGTCCTCCCTTCTGACCTTAAAGTCTATGAATTAGATGACTGCAGACCAAGCTTATTTTCTAATTCTAATTTAAAGTGCTATTTTGTTCACGGCATTCTGGAGACTGCTCTTCCTTGAAGCAAAGATTCCATGTTCCTCTCTCCAGTCAGCTTTGGCCGCCTCTCTCATACAAATTTTTTCATGTGTCTGAGACTGGGATACTGGAACAAGTTGGTTAATAGTTACACAGAATAACTGAAGTGCAGTTCTGGGTGGAAGGTGCATATGTTATTTTCGTCCTTGCTCTGTTAATTAACAAGGAGTATCTTCAGAGCTTGCAGCCTGTTTCTGGCATTCAGTGTGAACACATTGCACAACTGTATAACCTGCTCAAAACTGCCTTTTTGAAACCTGCACAATACCATTCTTGAAATCATCATATCAAGACTCAGAACCTAACTGGCTACAGCTACAGAAAAAATATTTCTAAGAGAACTACTGCAGAAAAGCATTGGGAAAAGGTTGGAAAAGTTAGTACCGGCCCTCCATTACTTTCAAGAAATAGCTAGAGCTGAGCTTGCCAGAACTGTCATCTCCAAGCCTTAAGACACAAGCAGCAGAATTCCTTCAGAGCACACAACTTACTTTGAAAATAACACATTCTCAGAACTAATTCCTTGTGCTATTTATTAACTTTCTGGATTTTGAGCAGTTAAGGGTCACACATGCAACCCTCTATCTCCAAACGTGCAGATGTTCTCAGAAAATTGTAAGAAAGCAATTTTCCCAGCATCCCAAAAGTCCCAGAGCTTCAGGAGAACGCCAAACAGAACAACTGGTCAGCAAACTGAGCTGTCAACATCAAGCAAGACGTAGCTGCAGCTCTCCTAAGATACAAATCATAACAGAAGCAACAACAGAACTAGCAACAACACATCTAAAACAGCTATCGGGGAACTTATGTCTATAAGGCTTGTCAGCTTTTTTTATATATATATACACACAGAGCATTATTATATATAACATTTTCCTATATTATATTCTATTAAATTTATAATAGAACATAGTTTGTGATCTTTGTCAATACATATTATCTATTTTATTATATTTTCATTGATAATATGTAATTATTTTTATATTGCATTCAAGTCAATATGTAATCTTAATTGATATATAAAAAAAGTTATTTTAGAGATGAATGGTAAAATGCAGAAATCCAAATCAAGCTGTGAGGTATTTGTGCACAACCTTGGAACAGATCCCAGTGCTTCCAGATCTATAATGGTAGCTACAAGGTCTCTCCCTTGCTCCTCTGACTCGGGGATATGCGGCCTTTTTTGAAAGCTGAGACAGACTTCTGCTTCAGAATGAAAAAACACTTCTATTGCATCAGTAACAGACAGGTGGCTTGTGTTACTCATCTTGCAGAGTACAGCACAACTGCCAAAAGTTCCCACTTCTCTCCATGCTCATTGATCCAAACTGAGCAACACAGCGATGCAGGGCAGGAAGCTCTTCAGGCAACAGGTCACTTCACCAGCTTCACACACAGTGAAACCCTAGCTGTTGTAAACTATTTTTTAAATTATTATTTGCTGTGAAATGCTCATTGTTATAGCCACATAAACAAGCCCACATTAAATGGGCAGTCTGGTATCACTTGACCAAATTTATTGACTGGCTGCTGCGGGCTAAAATAGCCCCCCATGCTGACAAAGACGAAGATAATATAAAACACTTCTTGGTGCCAGGGCTCACACTAGCACAGCCTATAGAGTGCTGCATCTTCTAGCTGCACTTTGATTGAAAAGCAAATCATTTTCAGCTCTGGTTGTGCGATATTTACCTTCACTGCTGTGAACTCTGCAGCTATGACAGGCTGTCACTGAGCTTATCCCAACTCCATCAGTCAGGAGGATTTCTGAAGTCCCCCTCATAGTGAGGATAGACTCTCAGACTGGGACCATTCAGGTCTCTACCATCTTTCTAGCTCCCATCTTACATAAACACATGCACTACATAAAGCTCAAGCCCATGGAATTGTTTACACTCACATCCTGTGTCAGCTGTGAGAAAGTTGATTCTGGGCCAATTTCACCTTCTTGGAGCCCACCAGCCCTGGACACCAAGGTGTGCATTCTCATTGCTGAGACTCAGCTCTGTGTATGGCTGCAGCCAGACCTACCTCAAGCTTTCATCTGCTCCCATGAAAAACTCCGTGCCCTGAACTCTGACAGGCAGCTGATGCTTAAGCAATTTGCATGCAGGATAAATTATAAGAGGTGAAATTATGGAACAGAGTATCCTGGATTCACTTCTGTGCTGTTCAGGTAATACAAATTCACCATAGCTAAAATAGTTATTTTACCCAGTTTCTGACCACTGAGTAGAATTTTTCATGCTTTTCTCACCAATAGATTTTTCTTGCCTGAAACAGTATTAAACCTGAGCTACTTCTATAGATCCAATTTTTACCATCATTAAGTAGATCAAAAATTGCTTTATTATTTTTGTTAGGTTTTTAAGCAGTGAAATGAATCTGATTTTTTTTCTCTCTCTATAAAGCTTGACCTTGGAGTTGACATACCGTGTCAGTGTGACTTCACAATCACACTGAACATCAGGATTCCTATCTTTTCCTTCATGGAAAAAATACATGTGATTTCATTGCCTTTATGGAGCCTTCAAACTCCACTACAGACTAAGGCAGCCAGTCTTACAAGAAGCAAAATGCAAACCAAATGCTTGAAGCAAGTCAGGTGTAAATAATCACACTTCTGGAGCGGGTCAGAGAAGGGGAGAAGGTGGTAATCAGGCATTTTTGTCCGCTTACGCACTATGAGGATGGGAAGAAGGCAGCGTGAACAACAGAAAAGCAGACAGAACTGTACAAGAGTTCCATTGCAGCCATGTCTTCAGCTCACCCACTTCCACAAACCCTGCCTGATGCCAATTGGCACCTCAGGGGGTGGGCTGTGAGCCATTCCATGAATGGGAACAAACAGATGTTCTTTGTTCATGCTGCCCTTTTGTAAACTCCATACCTCGTGATAGGAAGACTCAATGTATTTCTTACTTCAAGTTCCAGTACCACTAAGGTAGTGTATCTTACTTATCTCTTATCAAGACCTCTACAAGATGGGAGAGGAGAAATGTAATGAAATACAACAAGGGCAAGTGTAGAGTCTTGCATCTGGGAAAGAACAACCCCAAGTACCAGTATAGGTTGGGGATTGACCTGTTGGAGAGCAGCGTAGGGGAAAGGGACCTGAGGATCCTGGTGGACAGCAGGATGACCATGAGCCAGCAATGGGTTCTTGTGGCCAGGAAGGCCAATGGCATCCTGGGGGTGTATTAGAAGGGCTGTGGTGAGTAGGTTGAGAGAGGTTCTCCTCCCTCTCTATTCCGCATCTGGAATATTGTGTCCAGTTCTGGGCCCCTCAGTTCAAGAACGACAGGGAATTACTTGAAAGAGTCCAGCACAGAGCCACAAAGATGATTAAGGGCATAGAAAAGGCTGAGGAAGCTGGGTCTCTCTAGCTTGGAGAAGAGGAGACTAAGGGGTGACCTTATTAATATTTATAAACATGTAAAGGGTGAGTGTCAGGAGGACGGAGCCAGGCTCTTCTCGATGATGTCCAATAACAGGACAACGGGCAATGGGTGCAAACTGGAGCATAGTAGGTTCCAGATAAACATAAAGAAAAACTTCTTCACAGTGAGGGTGATAGAGCGCTGGAACAGGCTGCCCAGAGAGGTTGTGGAGTCTCCTTCTCTGCAGACATTCCAAACCTGCCTGGACATGTTCCTGTGTCACCTACTCTAGGTGATCCTGCTCTAGCAGGGGTGTTGGACTAGATGATGTTTCAAGGTCCCTTCCGACCTTTAACATTCTGTGATTCTGTGATCTTACGCTTCAGCTAATGACACAGCCTTGCCTATATTACCTTTTAACTTTTAAAACATTATAGGTGAATGCAATGATATTTGTACTTGTTTTGCTAATAAATACGTCAGTTTGTGACTGACCGGGAAAGAAAGAAGAGGAAGAAGGTTGCACACAAAGGTTCTACTGAAGTATCAACTTCTCTTTTAGCCATATATAGCAAATGATTCCATATGTATGCCAGTGATATACAGCAGCAGTTCTGCCTTTCATTTTTCTATATGATGCAAAGCCATATATGAACTGGGCATCCCTCATTTCCCTTGCTCATGCAACAGCCACCCTTTGGCAACCTATATACCAAATCAACAGCACAGCAATATCCAGCACATAGCCCAGATGAAAACTTTTACACTTCACCCTAATAGACAGGAGCTCTTAAGAACAGAACTGATGCCCATGGTGGCACCCAAACATCTGATATATGATGGCAGCTTGCCTATTCTACCTTTCTATCAGTGGTTTCCAAACTCAGAGGTACAGACAAGTAGAGTACTCCAAAACAAAAACAGTCAGAGAGACGTGTGGTAACTGTATTATCTGAAGAAAGGTCTCTATTTATCCAAAGTAAATACTACTGCTCCACAAATCCTTTGTCTTAAGCAACCAGCTAGCACCTACCATGCTGCTGTTTATGACCCTGCCTTCATGTCCAACCCAGTTTCACTGGATCATCAAATACTCCTCTTTTCAGATGATGTATGTATATGTTTCATATGGAAGGGACATACAATCTCAGTACGGCTTAGGAAATCCATTCTCCCAAAAACAGACCTTATTTCAAATGTATTGTTACACCCACCACCTGAGGGAAAACATGTTAAATACCTCATATGTCTGAGCTATCATGACACCAGCGAATCAATTTTCATCACCAAACTGGGTAGCTACTGACCTTCCTCAGCTTGGGGTGAACAGCCTCCAACTTACTGCAGGTGCTTTCTCCTGGAGCTGTGTTTTGTTTTGTTTTTTGTTTTTTTTTCTTTTTGTATCCTGACATGCCAGCTCTTTTCATGCTCTGTTAAAGTCTGCTTTGTCATTCAGGAGTTCTCCTTGTCCCAACTCTGCATGACATGGGTGGCACCACTCTGCTTTATTTCTCCTGCTTCAGAGATTATCTAGAGTATAATTGAGGAGCAGTGAGCTACAATGCCATGCAGCACGTTTTTACACAGTCAAGATGTCATCTGAATAGATCCCTATAAAGTCAGATAAAGGATCCCTAAATGATCAAAATCTGTTACTGAACCACGTTCTGTTATCTCCTACAGTCTCACTGCATTGCTTCACAGTTACAGTGCAAAAAACACATCCAGCAGCCTGGATCTGTGTCTTGGCACTCACTGAAACAGAGCGCCGTGCAGAGCTGGATGTGCCTCAGCTGAGTACACTGGTGAGATAAGAAAATTTCTGCATGGAAGCTCAGAAAGGGCATCCAGCTTCTCCCACAACATACCAGGAACTAGGTGCTAGATCAGCTTAAGGTGGTGTGGTATATGAAACCCAGAAACACTCCAGCATTTGACCCAAACAAGTCCACCAACAGGTACGTTGTCGCCTTTGGCTCTTAGTTTGGGAGCCTGCACACATCAGGGGTGTGCCAAATCTAGGTGCGATTTTAGGGGAACTGGACTGGAACAAAGTGTCATTCTGCCTAATTTTTGAGTTTGTTCTGCTTTGGATCCATTCCGTGTAGCTCAGTTCTAAGCAGGGAGTTTGAGTAAATTCCAAAAAAATTGAGACAGAAGCTTGAAGATTTCCTTCTTACCAGCTGAATCTGCTGCAGATGTTCCACCACTGGTCAAGTCCTCAGTATTAATTGACTGCAGATCTGTGTAGGAGGGAGCAATGCTTGGGCTGCTGGTGTCCTCTGAGTTGGTTGTCCAGCTGCTCTCCAAGGTATGGGCTTGCCTCTCAGAAGAGTTGGAGGAGGGGGAAGTCCAGCTGGGTGCATTTGATGGAGACACTGAATGCAGAAAAGACGTTATCAGTTAAATTCTCACAGGGCAATCTTCCAGAAGACCGCAACTGTTCCTAAGACACACTACATCAGCCTACTGAGACTCTGTAAATATAAATTCCAACATCCAGAGCAATGCAGTTATTTTACAACAAACACACAGTAACATAACTAGTGCCTGGCATCATCACCCTCCAGCACTATTCAGCTGCCTGCCTTAGATCCCATACTGCTGGAAGTCGTTATGTTTTCCTGTTGTTCCAGTATTGCAGAAGCTGTGACTTTTCAGAATAGGAAGATTTCATGTTTCTGCCACTGCTGACAAGATCTGAATATCTGTGTCGTGTAACACAGTGGAGTTTTTATAGTACCACAGATTTTTTATAAAGTGGTTTTATTATATTTAATTAAGCATTCCTTATCTGTGCCACCCACTCAAATGTAGTAGTCATCTCAGGAATGCTCCACATGGGAGGAGGAGTATAAATTAAACTGAAACTGACCTATTGATGTGCACCAGAAATGACTTTTGTTTCTGAAGAAGCAGGACAGAGTGGCCCAGCCTGAATAAACTGCATACCATTTCTGCTCAGCGTAGGCAAAAAAATTCCTATTCTACTCACTTGCCAGACTTGCACATCAGTTAAGTCCTGCCTAGCCATCATTTGGAGTTCAGAAAACAATCTTATACATCCATTGCTATGAATTCGTACTGTATTCTCTTTGTATCATATGCTCCTTACCCACAATATTACTCAAATGTTAGAAACAATGAGTGACTTCAGTGACAAAAAAAAAAAAAAAAAAAGTGGTAAAAGAGCCTTCGTGAACTAAGGAAAGGTGTACTGGTAGAGTCTGATTTTAATTCAATGTCAGCATAACTACTATTTTCTCACTTAGTACATCTGTTTATCTTTTAAATTAAAAAAGATCTCAACACACCCCAAATGCTGCAGTTACAGACCAACTACTAACACAGAAGTTCTCTTCGCAGCATGTAATACACAAACAACCCTTATTAGGTTAGCAGATACTTTGGAAGAAAACGGCAAATGAATGTTTAAAGAGGATTTATCTCTCTACTCTGTCCAAGTGGCGTGATGGGACACCACCTCATTATAGAAACCTTGCTGTGTGCAATAGAGGGAATATCCAAACAGTGTTCCCTGCCCTGTGAGCTGAGAGCATTTTATAGAGCTGCGCTGTTACCCTTAGGTAAGCAGGCACTTATCTATCTATATTTGTACAGCTGTGAGTCTATGTACTAAGCAGCTTCTGAGTGAAGTCAACTCGAGGGATGAGGAGCTGAAAGTTAGGAGATCTGTCTCCTTACTGCACACGTCGTTGTGTTAAGAGTGACACGACCAAACCCTCCCCCTACCCGGTCTCCCTGCAGTAATTCTGCACTGTGTTGTGCTCGATGCCTGTAGAGAAAGGCTGATAAGTGTATGATTATCATCTGTCAGCCCCTCTGTTAAACATGACTTGAAGCAACTGAAAAGCCACTCTTAAAACTTCAACTGAAATTGCTTGACAGACAGGGCGCTTTATTTGGGCATAGAGGACAAGTTGAAAAGCTAAGCTTCACACGTGAACCAGTAGCAAGAGCCAAGTTTTTACTAAGTGTGTTTTACATCTGGAACCCAAAAAATTGTGGAACTATTTTATAAAAACAATCTTAGATTTGCAGTGTTTCTTTTTTGTTTGTTTAAAGTCAGTCACAGCAATATAAAAAACAAAGCAAATCTATAAACAAATACAATTTAATAACTCTCATACTGTCAACTTGGTTTGTGCTTTCCAAAACCAATTTTTGTCTAAGAGGCAACCTGAATGGAATAGTGTTGCAGAATACTTCTACTGAAGGGAAAATTAATTTTATTCCAAATAAGCCGTGCCACTTCAGAGGAATATAATTATTTGGTGGGTTTTTTTCTAAAGAAAAAGACTTGTACTTTGGAAAACCGTTACCATAGAGAACTTTTTCTGCAACAGATGTTTTTAAAAATCTTATTACAGTCAACTTCCATCTAGAATTGTTCTAGGTTCCACAACACTAGCCCTTGGAACTAGTAAAAGTGCATTTTTCTCTATGCTGAACCAAACAACTATCTACCAATCTCAAAAAGCAAGACAAGCAAAAGTAAACATTCACATATGCTTAGGTCCCTCTTCAGATGCTCCTAACGCTCTCCAGGTTCCTGGAAGTGCTGAAACCAAATTCCTAAATGTGGCAGAGGTTTCTTCCTAGAAATCTGGAATTTGGTCTCTTATGTCAATAGAGGCAGAGTCATGGCCTTTCAGCTGCAGGCATTTCACAGAAATCTGTTTACGCTGAAAGATGAGTGCCAGAACTGTCCCTAACATCCAAACCCAGCAGCATGTGTAGGATACTGAAAATAACTCATTGCTTCCCAAATTGAAAAATGTTCCCTTCCCCATGCATTTTACTTTTCTCAACGTGTTTATTCCTAAGACAATGGACTGCCTTTTAATATGCAGAGTTACCTTTAAGCATTAATTCCTCTTTGATGTTTTGAGGACTTGTCCCTCGATCCCTACACTATATTACAATCAACCTTGTTAGCATCATTTCCTCTCCAATCACATAGGATCTCAGATTTCTCCGCTGTTAGGACAGCATCACAGTTTTTCTAGCTTTCAACTCCTGGCCTTGTGTTGCACATACTTCCCACTACGCATAGAACAGCACAAAACAGTTAAAATGGAGATCTGCCTTACAGTGGGTAGCTTTTCAAGGGAGATGGTAGGAGTCCAAGTTACTTGAACCATTTAAAACCAGACAAAGCTCTTGGGAAGAAGTGGAGGGGGTGGGGGTGTGGTGTGACAGATGATGTAACAGATCTAGCCTTGCTCTTATTTTGGTGTTTTGCTGAATACTTCACTGAATCCAAGAGTGCCGCTAGCATCGACAGAATCCGAGATTGAGAGTCGAAGGCCCTTTGTGTAACAAATGCAAATGTTATGTCACCAGCTGGCTGTGATCATTTACAGATTATGTAACATTTGTGATAGGAATATTTGGGTGAGCCTAAAACCCTCATTTTTCACTTTTGCAGTATCAGTTTGACTAGTCTGATAGTAACTATGAGAAAAAATAAAATTTCTTCTTTTCCCAGCAAAAGGAAAAAGGGGGAGAGGCACCACAATGCACCATTTCTGTGACTAAGTATTTCTGTGGCCTCGCTCAAGAGTTACTGCTGCACAGCAAGAAATGCACACGATTCGGTAGCTGTCAGCAATCTGTGCATAAACTTGAAAAGCAGAAATATTTTGAAAGAAAGATTTGGCCTAGGGTTTACTCTGACTGAATCTAGTAGAATGAAGGCTTTACAAGGATGTCCTAAATAAAAAGATAATGTTTACTATAAGGGTCACCATGTGTGCTTTTCATTTCTATACCTGAGGTACAGAATACACTTTTCTTTTCACCCTCCAAATTTTCCGCCTGTGTTTTCAGCCCTGATTCTTGCTATCTGTGCCCCTAATTTCTGCTCCCCCAATAATGCTTTCACTTTTCCCAGAATAAGGGTCCAGCATTAGCCTTGATGTTCTTTTAAAAATATTTCCTATAGGATAACCACTACATGACGTACGTGGATTGTGAGCACTTCCGTACAAAGATTTGCTTTCAAGGGAATCTGTGGAAAAATACCATATCCCTAAGGTCAGAGAAAGACAGCATCTCCCTTTCTTAGGGCCCATTCTCTCTGCTCGCACTGCACTGCAAATGCCACTTTGCAAGTCCTTTTCAAAATGTGTTTCCAGACAGCCTGGCCATCAGCCTGGGTATTACCTAGTCAGCTGGGCAGCTGCTTCAGCATGGACAGACAGACAATTTCCTAACAGCGCTGGAGCCCTGACAGGAATGAGGCCAAGGGTGCTGAGTCTCCAGAATGTTGTTCTTCACAGCTGCCTGCGTAGGAAACACGCTTCAGACATCTGCAGCCTTCTCACACCGATTTGTCTGTCCATTCTCAGCCTTCACACTCTGCCCCCCGCCTGGCTATTTGCTATTGTTCTTATGTGGGCTGTTTGCTACTGGAAATGAATAATTGCTGTCACCACGGGCTTTCCACTGAGCGTGTCAGCTAATCGTGGTTATAACAGAGCTTCTAGCTCTGCTGCCGCCCATAGAAAAAAGACGTGACCTGCAGATTAATTGAGAACAAGGCTGATGTTTATCCTACCTCTTGCTGTGAAATACCCCTCAGTAGAGGGCCAGACAAAGAGCTGTCATCTCTTCTGTCCCATGACCTTCCCCTTAGAGGCTGTCAGCTGCATTGGCCTGGCCATTTATAATACAGGGTCCAGAAGAGGAGCAGGACTAGCTCATAAATAACTGTTTTTAAATATGCACATCACCTCCTTAGGCTTCCTACACAGTTAAAGAACAACAGCCTCCTACGCAAAGATTGCATGGAGTACATCCTGATCTGACTGCCAGAGGAATCCTCCTCCTCCGTAAATTTCAGACAGATACTAAAAGTTGGTGCATGAATACCCTCTCAGTGGCATGGATTACTTACGACAAGCCTTTACAGGGGCACAAATGTTTCCTCTAAACAGTAATGCTTTTGGAAAGTATTCTCTGATCACTTCTTCTGGATATCCTAGACTTCTGCCTACAACCTCGTGTCCCCTGTGACTGAAAACACAAACCAAGAGGCAGTGCTTCTGCTAAGCACGTATCTTAAGACTGGGCAACATCCCTTTAAGGATGGGAAATCATGTAATATACCACGAAATTAGTTTTACGGATGTCTCTGTTGTGGTTAGCTTTATTTACACTGAACAAAGAAATTTTTTAAAATTATTTAGTAAGTAGGTGCACTTAAGAATTTTCCAGTCAACAAGGAAAACAGAACATTACGAATGAAACAGAGTCAGAGCAAAGAATTACAGAAGCTTGTCATTTCATTGACAGAAAGAAAATACTGCTAGTTCAACACAGAGAGAAATTATGAGCCCTTCTGGAAATTCTGATAACATTAATTGTGGTAAAATACAGTACAAACTAGTTAAACTTCAATCTCTGAGAAATTAAAGAGCAAGGAAAAATCCTGTGTGCTCTCACTGTATTCTGTCAAATTATTGGAATGGACCTTTTTATGCATTTGCCTTACCTGCTTGCAGGTGGGTCGGTGGAGCACTGGTCCATGGCGCATCTTCAAACTGAACCCAAGCACTGATGGACGACGACAGATCAGCGCTGGGACATACATGGTTCCCAAGCACAGTAGAGTCCACCTTGGATTGGTCAACTGCATCTTCTAGTTCTGTGTGGGAGAGGTCTTGCAATCCACCATCTGCATTGTGGTTCTGTTCTGAGGAGGTATCCGAGGAAGAAAAACATTTCTCCAGAGGCTCCTTAGTGCTACCTAAAGTAGAGACAAAATAGAAAGATTGCTAGAATTCATTGCTACTTCATTGGTTTTTATTCAAATATCTAAAATGTGTCATTATTTTTCTTCACCTAATGTAGCTTTTAGAGTTACGCTCCGAATAGTTTTGCACTCAATTATAATACGTGAGACGCTCTCCACGGTCAGTTGGATACTGCCTTGAAACCTGAAGGACAGATCCAAACCCTGTAATAGAACTATGCTAAGGAAATCTCACACTGGGAGAGTGTCTTACATTTTTGGCCCAAATTCTTCTGTTACATAAGGATAGCAGGAAATAATTCAACCTTTACCCATACTGCTTCCACTTTGAAGACAAGCTCTGTGGTGCTAGATAAAAGACAGCTGGTCTAATTCAAACAAAGAAAGTATCGCAAGGTTCAAAGAAAATCAGATAGCATACCTCGTGCGTTAACAGGGAGGAGCAGCTCATCAGTGAAGGACACCCACTCAGACTGGTGAGAGGCAATGACACTTGTCAGAGACGTCATATTCGCAGCAGGCTACTCATCTTCTCTTGGGGGTTATAAGGAGGAAGCAGATGGGGAGAGAGGTACGGTGAAGATGAGCCATAGAGGGAAACACTTTTTTTGCACTTTCTTTTCTTTTGAAGCACTGTTAAGATAAGAAAGGAGAAAATTATGTCTTTTAGAAACATAAATGGGAGAAATGAGTGCCACTATTTTAATAATACAGAGTGTAAAACCATTAAAACTTATGTACCACAGACACAGTACTGTCAAAGCACGGCCAAAGTACCTTCAAGGAAGCAATGTCACCTGTGTCTAGAGGAGGGCTACACTTCAGCAACTCCTTGCTTAAAGCACCTGAGGGTCTTCAAACATCCTCCCATTAAAACAATTAATCACCAAAACCAAGCTTTAATTCCTTACTCAGGGAGCCATGCCCCTCATAACCCCAACAAGAGGTTATGAGGACACTCTCCCAGTTTTAGCAAATTTTGATTATGATGTAACTTAATCCCAATCCCAAAATGTCAGCATGTCCCTGTTCATCTTCCTACTTACAATGTATGATTCCTCTCAAGAGCAAGCAATAAACTGCATGTTTCATTACCAGTAACTTTTATGTAGCTGGTTCTGGGATCGAGATGGGTTGTCCATGATTCTCACCAGGATCTGTGTACGAAGAGATGTCTTCTCGGCTAGCTGCACTTGCAACTCTGTTGCTCGACTGGAACTTCATTTTTAATTTTAAAACCCAACATCTTAGATCTTGTCTGAAGTTAAGCATGATTTTTCTGTAGCCTAGCAAATGTTTTCACAGATACAATGATTTTAATTAGGATGCATTCCAACAGGGTGTACCCCACACAGATACTGGAATCTGACAGAAAGGAATGGGGCACTCCAAAGTGCTCTGGTTGTTGGCTAGTAACTGGGAAGGTCGGGTGTGGGGAGAGAAATTCTCTTTGACAAGCACCCATGACTGCCTTAGATCTGCAGACCACTTCAAAACTGTCAGGGGACTATTGCCTCCTCCTAGGGAAGCGTGTGAATTCTGTCCCCAATTATCTCAAGCATTAAAGCTCTTGTTGCCATGGTATTCAAGTGCTAGAAAATACTAAAACTCAGACTGGGCTATTTTAAAGAGCTTTAACTGGCGTCTCTTGGCCTGCTGTCTCTCACCTAACTAAAGGGAGTTCTTTTAGGTGAAACTTCATGCTGCTGTACGAGAACAAATACTTCACTGAGACTTCTCTTCACCCTACATAAACAACATTTAGACCCAAAGAGCAGATTGATATTTAAATGCATTCACTCTTTAATGATTTTCTGCAGGAAGTAGATCATTAAATGGCTTCCCTATATGATTATTCTCTTCAGGGCCCCAAAGTTACTAGTCTGCTGCAGGCAGGCCAGGAAATAAGAGCAGTGTAAAGCACTGAAAACTTCGGGAGTTTGAAAGTCACAATTCAGCCTGACACCCAGAGAGGATTCATGGGTCCATTCACTGTCTGAAGATTAATCTTTTCGAGTACAATTGAACGTAAAACACACAATTGCCTGCAAACACAAAAAAGGATTCCTGGAGACCATTCCGATGGTTAAATGCAATTTGCCTGAAGACTGATCCCCAATCTATAGACTTTCCAGAGCCCATGGCCACCCCACAGCCAGTTACCCTGCAAATCTTTCCTTTGCTACCCAACCAATTCCCTAATGCTGGAGGAACAGTTGCACTTGAGCTCCTCCTCCTCCACTCCCAGGGCAGATGATCTGCCTTTACACGTTGTAGGCCTGCCTCACGCAGCCTCCATTTTGGGTGCTATTAATAGAAAGTACAAAGCTAAATATAGAGGCAAGCCAAAAGAAAAAGAATAATCAAGATGTTTAGGGTCACTTGGATGCCATATGAGGGAAGGAGAGGATGACTCTGATATCCTGCTTTCCTCCTGTGACCAATTAAGTTGTTTGTTTTGGGTTTGTTTAAATATCTGTAACCGAGTCTTCGTTTCCCAAACAACAGAATACTGATCTCTCCTTTCTCCTTGAAAAGTCCTGACGGAAGCATGAAATGGCAGGAAATTAAAAAAAACAAAAGTTTATCTTGCCCTTAATTCACAGAGACTCCAGGAGAGCTCGCTTTTTTTTTTTTTTTTAAATATCAAGGGAAAAAAGCCATAAAAGGTGCCAAGAAAACACTGTTTCAGTTGTGCAGATTTGTATGAGAATTATATCATTACTTTAGGATGGATTTGCTCTGTTACCCTATTGCTCCACAACAAGCACACTTTTCAAAGTCCACTCAGCACCAGAGCACAAAACTCAAACACCTTAAAATGGACAGTGAACGCTATGAGCCCAGAAAAGCAGGGGAATACCATATAGTGCAGCATGAAGCACATACGTCTGCTATAAAACTTCTTCACAGCTGGAATTTTCTAAAGACTTTCCAGTTTGGTAAATAAAAGACATTGTGTTGACTAATCAAGGTTATCACAACTTTTAGACAAGCAGCCCCAAAGAGAGAAAAGTCAGTTTGCATAGAACATAACGTCAAAGATTCTCAGAAGAGAGGCACTCTGAGGATGTGTATGTTAGGATGAAAAAAAACCACAAAACCAAACCACAACACTAAAAAGACAGATTTTTGCATTCTCTCAGCTTTCACAAGAAAGCATCAATCCCACCCCTGACCTAAATACCAGTACAGAACTATGAATCACGTACACCTAATTCCTGTGCAGACTAAGTGGAAAAGATACAACTTCATCCTCAGATTTTTCACCTCTCTTCATTTACCAAAATCCTCCTTAGAAAAAAACCTAGGCCATCCCACTGTGAACCAAGGAACCTCAGCCAGCAGAATGCCAACGCGCCATTGCGTATTCAGTTAACACAATGACAAGCTGGAGAGGTGGGCCCATGCCAACTTCATGAAGTTCAACAAGGCCAAATGCAAAGTCCTGCACCTGGGTCGAGGCAATCCCAAACACAAATACAGGCTGGGTGATGAGCCTGTTGAGAGTAGACCTGTGGCGAAGGACTTGAGGGTGTTGGTTGATGAAAAGCTCAAGAACCAACAATGTGTGAGTGCAGCCCAGAAAGCCAAATGGATCCTGGGCTGCATCAAGAGAAGTGTGGCCAGCAGGTTGAGGGAGGTCATCCTCCCTCTCTGTTCTGCTCTCGAGACCCCACCTGGAGCACTGTGTCCACCTTCGGAGCCCCCAACACGAGGAGGACATGGAACTGTTAGAGTGGGTCCAGAGGAGGCCACAAAGATGATCAGAGGGCTGGAGCACCCCTCCTACAATGACAGGCTGAGAGAGTTGGGGCTGTTCAGCCTGGAGAAAAGAAGGCTCTGAGAAGACTTTATTGTGGCCTTCAAGTATCTAAAGTGGGCCTACAAGAAAGCTGGGGAGGGACTTTTTATAAGGGCATGTAGTGATAGGACCAGGGGGAATGGATTCAAACTGGAAGAGGGTAGATTCAGATCTAAAAATAGGAAGTTCTTCACCCTGAGGGTGGTGAGACACTGGAACAGGCTGCCCAGGGAAGGTGTGGGTGCTCCATCATTGAATGTGTTCAAGATCAGTCTGGATGGAGCCTTGCACAAGCTGGTCTAGTGGGAGGTGTCCCTGCCCATGGCAGGGGTGTTGGAACTAGATGATCTTTCAGGTCCCTTCCAACCCAAACCATTCTATGATTCTATGATAATGCCTCTGCAATTTGCAGAACTACTACAGAGGTACGTATTTCCAGAGGAATCATTTGACACTGTGGATAAACCTGAATCCTCTCTGCAGCAAAGCAATTAGCACCTGCTATATAAACACTGTGGCAAATATTCTGCAAGTGAATTTTGGAGGTTTTCTCTCTGTCCTTCAGACTTCTGAAACATCCAAGACGTTTCCTAGATAAACGGATTTCACAGCCTACAAGGTATAAGGGAACAAACGGATCCTCTATACTCCAAGTGAGCTTCAGTTAAAGCAAAAGTTTCTGCTGTACAGCCCAAGAAGAGGAGATGGAAACACATTCCTTCAAACACAATATTCCCAGACCAGGCCAGCATTATACCTCTCTACTTGAATGGGATTTGTATCAGTTTGGATTTTGGTACTTCTGGATCTGCGTTACTGTGTGTATTAAACTTTTGGTGCAGAATTGGCTGGGAAAAAAAGTGACCTAGTTTATCAGATTTGTGGTAAAATATTTGAGAATCAGAAGTTTGTTACTATTACACAGTAAATACAAGGTAACACAGATGTTTTATGTATGCTGACCCCAATGATTCTTACTATCAATTCCAGTGCAGTGACTTGACCACAAGGCAACAAAACTCTTAAGAAGCTGCAATGTCTGCTTCAGATGTCCCTTTTTTACATCACAATTTCACAGTGGGACATGTAAATCTGAGTAACAAGCGGGTGACAGTTATTTTCCATTCTCCAAAGGGCAGAGATCACAGAGCTGGAACAAAACTCCTTGGCTGTTTAGTCCTCCTAACTTTTTGACCAACCACATTACACAATACCTTTTTAAAACCGATGAAGATTCAGTCTAAAATTACTGCACTGCTTTGATAACTAGAAGCCTCTCATTTCAAATCTATGTAACTTCACAGTTTACAGTTATTTCTTCATGTGACATGTTTACTTATCTGCCCTTTTGTACAACTCTGCTCTAGTAATAAGAGAAAAATACTACCATCCTTCTCCCTTTATTTTGCTAAGCCAAAACTATGTATTTGAACAAGTGACCTAATGATCTTTTTCCAGAGGTGTCTCTCAGCACCTTGTACAATGAGCACTCACTTTAGGTGGGACTTTTAGACTCTAGGTGAGTACAAACACCACCAGCAGTAATGACTCATAGCACTATTGAGACACTTCAGAAATACCTGTAATGGAATGATGTTTTTGTAAATATACCATTCAAAGTCTGTAATTACTTGTGTGTTTAGCCAGCAAACTCCAACACCGTTTCTCAGTATATTTCAACTCTACTCAAAAGAAACAGCTTAGCACAGTTAATCATTTCAAGCATTAAGGGTTATTTCTCCAGTTCCCTCAAGTTCCATACATATGATGCACGCTGCAGTAGGCTTCACTACCTCTACCCAGAGTTACCAGATTGCAGTTACATGGAAAAGAGGAGGAAAAAAAATAGCCTACAAATCCAGAGGATTAAATTCAGGTTTTTGTTTCGCAAATGTAGTATCAATAGCAAGTTTGTGCTAAATTTATAGACTCTCTAAGCATACTGCCTTACATGGCAGCACCACAGAAAATCTCCTGTAATCCACACAGCAATACTGTTTTCCTTGCTTATGCTTTTCCTTGCAATCCCAGGGACCTACATCTTAATTGGTTACTGTACTTTGCATTTGGTTATTGCAGGAAACCATGGAAGGGAAAACAAGTAGGCAAGCTGGTAAGTTCCATGTAGCAGAAAAAGAAACTAAACCAAAGGGACAGTAAAAAAGGAAAGACTCTGACCATGGCTTTTGTGGTAACAATCAAGTTTCACTAACACCAGGAAAGTGTCAAGGAAAAATATGTAATTTTATCTTGACCGCGTGTTTGGCAAACCTGTACAGATGAAACAATCCTAGCAGCACAACTGAGGAATGATTGCTGCCTTGGGCAAATTTCCAAGGAGAGAGTGCTCATGGCTCTTCCTCTCAACTTGGCCTGTAACAAGCACTGACCATCAGCACATCATGACCTGAATAATAAACAAACTCCAAATTGGAAATCTGTTTTCTGGCATCAAAAGAAAATCCTAAGTACTTTGGGGTGCCACAACAAAACCAAAACCCAATGATAAACAACAGGAAAAAACCCCACAATTTGAAAAACTCAATGAAATAAAGGAACTTGATTTGGATTTTATCATTATTATTATTGAAAAAAATCATTGCACCAGCCTCTGCCTAAATGCCTGAGGTAAGATTACCTTATGAATGACCTAGAGGATGACCGGAATAAGGCCATATTTGGTTATTTGATTATTGCATTCTTAATATTGACAGTTCTATTTTCTCCATTTATACAGCTCCCTCAGCTTATAAATTGCCCTGAGAAAAACTCCACTAACACCTACCTTAGAATTTACACCAGTTTTACTTACTCTGATTCATACTTGCTATTACATGAGCTCCAGGACTTCAGATGCAGCTTAAGAAGCTCAGTCACTACTGCTGCACGTAACACTCACTCACATGAAAGCTTTCAATACTCAAGGAAGAATTAGAGCTCACAGGCAGCCACGCAGACATCCCATGTGAAACTCCTGCAGCCTCTCTGGGAGCAGGGATAGTTTTGCCCATTACAGACTACACCTAAGTGACCAGATTACACCTAAGAGACAAAACCCTTGGTTGCACTCTGTCCTCAGAGCCTGGTCAAACCCACTATGTGCCATTACAAGGTAGGTCATTACTACTGTCCCCTGGCAATTTCAGACAGAGATGGAATGAGGCAGAATGTAGTACTGAAGATGACTAGAGCCATCTGGCACACTGGATGACAGAAAAGCAGCGGGGGTCTCCCTGGGCACAGGACCCAGTGCTGAGCACAGGATAAATAACTTCTATACATAATAAATGGCCGTACCCAGTTATTCCAATAGACAGGAGGTGATCTGTTTAAATCCACGCTGCAAATCAGTGGCAGAAGCAGTGTTAAAGCTGAAGTGACCTGGAATATCCTTATTTTCTCTAGGCTACAAGAGCCCAACTACCACACATAAAACCATGTCCCACAAACACACTTGTCAGCTTTACCAGACGCTCACATTTCCTGACAGTAAGAGAAGAGAGGTTCTAGGGATGCGTTGGTAAGAATGTCATAAGCATCTTTCTCAGGAATACTTGCATCAAGACTAACATCTGAAAGGGTAACAGCTTCTGTTTCCTCTAAGCCACAATTTACTGCCGAAGACCAGCAAGACAGAAAAAGAATCGGAATTATTTTTTTTTCTTTTTTACAATTAGAAGTAATGTATAACAGGCAGAAAACAAGGGAGCATGCCAGACAAAATGTTTGGCATATAGTTATAGTCCACATCCACAGCCACGTAGGGAAAGTAGAAGCTCTACATTTCAGAACTTTAAATATAGCTTGCTGTGGGTCCATGATGCATTCAAAGTGTAACTGAAGACTCCAGTCATGTTTTTGCGTTAAAACTTGAAGGATAATTTCCCAAACTGCCAGCCTTCCAACTCAAACTAGAATTTGAGACAAAGATCAGCCCAATGTTTCTCTTAGTGTATAGAACAGCAGTGCTTTAAAACTAGACTTGGAAAATATCACAGGAAAGAGGTAACGTGCCAATTTGTTTAGCAGAACACTTCCATGTCTAAAATCTGGGTGTTGGGTTTGTTTTTTTTCCAGTCACTCCTGCACAAATACGAGAAAAAAATAAGCAAAACACTAATCTAAGGGTTTGACTTCCCAAGGGCTAGACTAATTTGGAATCACTTTACAGATCAGGCTTTCCTTTGTTCAACAAAATTCTCTTGGCAGTAACAGCAGGCAACAAGAAATCTAAATGCGGTAAGGGTGGGGAGGGTTGTAACATCCCCTGAGAAGGGGGCAGGTGCACAGTCTTTACCACTTTTCCCTGTAGTCTCAAGGCCTCCACAAGACAGATCCTCAGCTTCCTCTGCTTCAGGATGGGGAATTTGCAATAGCCACAACTATTGCAAAACATAAAGACACAGTAAGTGACATTTCAACCCATAGCATGGGGAGAAAATTGGGTTTCAAATCTGGTTCCTTCCTTCAAAACTGAAAGAAGTGAATTATACACAGAACATATTTTTCAGAAGCAAGCTCCCACTAAGCGCCCTGGTTTGCACATCTGATACTGATGCTTTCACACGTTCTTGTCTAAATTGTGCATAGACAAGCTAATCAGATGTATTACAATTACCAACCCCTCCAAAAGTCATTTTACATTACTTGCTGTTGTGATACCAATGTGTGTATTTGAAGTTCTCACTGATGTAATAAGCACAATGTTCTACAACTAATCACCCTTGAACCAACTATATCACTGCAGCCTGACATCATTGAAGACAGCTGTCAAGAGGCGAATACAGATCCCAAAGCCCTTTCCTTACCCACTCTTCTAAAATGGGACTATAAGTTTACTGTATATATCAATACTCCTCTAGCAAACGCAGATCCTGGCTTATACGAAATGCCATCCTCTTCTGCCAGCTACTAACATTCCAACATTATCTATATTCCTTGCAGCAAATTACTGCTTTACCAGAACTCTCTGTACAACTCAAAACCTGATCCTGCCTCCATTAGTAAAAAGAGAGCCAGTACAAATCTTCCTGTGTCTCAGAACTGATTTCAATCGCAGAAACAAAACTAGGGCTCTATCTTCTGAATTACAACTAAGTTCATGCTGTGAGTTAGGCAAAAAAACCACCTAAAAACTTCACTGAAAACGGTGGGTATAATTAGTTGCCATCAATCAGTATAGTTCATTTTGGACTAAGAAAGCTGGAGGAAGAAAACCAGAACAAGTCAAGCTCTCAAACACCAGCCACATTCAAGACAAGGGAGAAACTCAATTCTGCAGAGAGAGGTGCTCCACTGGAAGCCCTGTGCCTGCAGAGAGGACGCGCACTCATCTCCAGAAGCTGTGAGTATACACAGAACAGGAGAACAGATTTAGAGTCAGGGAAAAATACAGAATCCAACTGTGAAAGCAAGAGGAAGACAAGGACCATTGAGAAAGTGACGCATCCCTGAAAGAAAGCAAAGAAGTTTCCCTGTGCTGAACGTTGGTTGGAAAGGGAGACTGGGAACACTGAAGGAGAAAGCCATCTTCTGTCCAAGTCTTCTCTGTATTTCCATGTACCTAAACACTATATATATATATATAAATAACTTCTATACAATGTGCTTCTATGTAACATCCTTTACAACTTCTAAGCTGTATCAGCAGCACCTTTCCAAAGAAAAAGAGTGTAAAAAGGGATTTTCATTGCAAGGGAGATCCTGTTTGATGGTTATATATAAAGGCAACCTTAAAATGTGAGGTTGCCTCCCAGTTTAAGAAGTCCTGCTCAATTATTTAAAGCCAGACAAACACCAATACTCTAGGAGAGGTATCAGAGGGACCAAGTACGCCCTGGCAGAAAACTGTTTGGATGATCCAACCGGTCTTTCCTTGTTTCCAGTGTCTGGAGAGTCAAGTGAGATTATGCAATTTAGTGTGATGTCAGGACACTGCAGCCCTTCAGGGCAACCCACAAATATCACATTTGTTGTCACACTCTAAATATAGGCCCATTAGACTTGATGGTGCTGTTTGTTTAGCATGACTACTCCTGTTTCAAGAGAATGAAAAGCAGCTCTAGAAAAATAACATGCTAGAGCAAAGACTGACTTTAAAGGGACCCAGTATTTCATATACTTTTACAAAAAAATAATATATGAAGTAGAAACAAAGATCTTGTCAAGTCAAATTCATACATAGCACAAAATAGTATGTTTGCAATACTACTAATACATTTGTATCTAACTGTAATTGTCTAATGGTGAAAGCATGAAATAAGAACACGTTACACTAGTGTGATGCAGAACAGAGGGCATGAGAAAATCCTTCATTTTTTTATTGTGTGGTTCTGGGTTTATTCTTTTGTTTTGTTGTTACTAACACAATCTAATAACTGGTGTTAGTAAAAATAAAACATGTTTCAGGGGAGAAAAGACGACCCTGGTTTGTAGTATCTGTCAGCAGGTCCATACCTAGTGAGCAGGATCAGTGAGATGACAGTAGAAGTTACATTAGTCCTTAGTGTCGCTTACTCCTCCCTGGAAGTCCACAGGGAACTGAACACAAGCGGTGTCTTTCCTAGTGCAAAGAGGTAAAAAGCCTTTTGCTGAAACTGGAATTCAGAATATTCTGCTTTCTAACTACCAGTGCTTTGGCGAGCAGCAGCTGCTCATCTTTTTGGCACTAGCCCTTTGATAGCCATGCCTGTGAGTGAGCAGGCAGCCTTCTGCGTTCCAAAAGAGCAATCCAAGGTGCATTGCCATCTATCTACACGGCTTTCATAAGATGCTCATCTTTTAATGTGACACACATGTCCAGTTATGAAGCATTCAGGGTGCTGACAAATATGCAGTATTATACACTGAAATTCATATGAATTGGCTCCTACTGAGTGTGGCACAGCCCCTGGTTTGACAGTGCTTAGAATGGCTCAAACAAACAGTAATTGCATCCATACATTTGTGAAGCTAACAACCAGCAGATCATAAACCAGAATAACTAGGAAAAAAAACAAAAAAGACACAGACAACAGCTAATCACTCAATGGCTGGGGCATTGCGGTCAAAGTAAACCATCAAAACTGGAATAGCAGGGAGCACTGCACATCAGCTACACTGACAGAGATGTGCAAACATCCCGGGGAGAAGGCTCCCCACAGATCAAACTGCTTGCTGGGGAAGTTTCTGCAATGGCAGCTCCTCAAATGCCTGGCTTGAGCCAGGGGTACACAAGCACTGAAAGTGTATGTACTTGCACATTGTACACAGAATCTAAACCAAAACAAACTGCTAGTTATGGGTGCATGAAAAAGTCTCCAGTTTTCACACAAAAATAGAAATCCGATTTGATCTTTCAAAATTCCACGTTTTGAGGATACAGCATAATTTAGCTGGCTACGCCGTACCAATACTCAATGAGAAAAAAAAAGAAAAATCTGCAGTGAGGCATTTGACTGTTTTCTCCTTCTCAGACAACTAACACTTCAGTTTCAAACAGACATTTGTTTTCTTATGAAAATGTGTTAAATTTAACTGTATTAGGTGATCAGCTATTCTATATATTTACAAGTATACTCTATTACAGTTTCAAATTATGAATATTAAGAGTAAAATGAAAGTAACATAGTAAGATAAGTGAAGTCATGAACATACTCAGCTCTCGACTGGACTTGGGTAATGAAGCCTCTTGCCTCTCAAATTTCAGACAAGTATTTCACTCATGTTACACAATCTCTGACAGCACCTAGAAATGTAACTCAAAGGTAATTTTCTCTAAAGGCGGGCATCAGGTTTGCTTTATGCATGACCTGGTTTGTGTTCTCCATGTGCTTTAGCAGAGCAACAGTGTAAAACAAACAAACAAACAAAAAAAAGCAACACACCCAAAACAAGACCCAAACCAGAAAAAACAAGGAACAACAAAAACCAAAACCCAAACCAAAACCAGAAAGGGTTACTGTTGCTTTGAAGACTCTGGAGTCTAGTCAGGAAAACACAAGCAGAAAGAACTTTATGAAGACTTCAGTCACTTAATTGAAAAATCAATATAAAGTAATGCAGACACAGAGATGGATGCTGGGCACTCAGATAATACTGGTAGAGCCTTTTTTCATTAAAAGGTTTGGAATCTGAATATCCTCCTCTATGAAATCCCTCTTAGGTAACGCTACCAGCAGTGCTGCACATTTGACAGCAGGGCTGTTTACTGAGCCTGCTCTGGAAATGGCAGTAAAGCAGTGAGCTCACCCCACCTCCCCACCCAGCCTCACAGAGTCATTACCGAGCTGGGTTATTCTGCTCCTCAGCCCACCACACGTCTCAGCGTTACCCTAGGTGGAAATACCAGTTTGCAGCAACGTTAATGCAGCATTACAGCTCTCTTACCAGCTCTGGAGAAGGGGAGTCCAATTAACCTGCGGCAAAGACTGCCTTACCCAGCGGAGAACTTCTGGAAATGGGATGCGGACAAGCAGATTGTAAAATTTTTGAGATATTCACCTCCCTGTCTCATAAAGGCACAGACCCACAAAGTGACTGGGGCTCTCTGTTACCAAGACTGGCAGTGACTCACTGTGGCAGAGTTTAAATTTGACACCGACGTAATTCACACAGACGCAAAAAAAAAGTGTGTTACAAACTACTGAAAATTAGCAGAATTTCATGGTTTTTTCAAGACAAACTTCCTGCAAAGAAGAGATTATCACTTGAAAGCTAGAGCCTGTTTCAGTGTCACTGAAGAGCTTAATGAAGCTCTTTAGAGCGTCACCTCCCAAAGGTCTGCGGCCACCCTCAGTCTTAGCTCCAAGCACATTCCTATCAATAGCCTGGATTGAATACAGGGAGAATGTGCAATCTTTTCTGGAAAAAAAAACAAACAGTGAATGCTGGTGCCAAATTCTGAGTTTACATGTAGTGTGGTAAACTAATGCAGCTGCCTCCATTCAGAGAGCCTTGAGCAATAAAATTGCAGAGGTCAGAGATGAGATATTTAGGAGAGGAAAGCCCAGATCTGCCCCATCTAGTCTACCTCAGTTTTAGCCCCTTCAGTGACATTTGAGATTCCGGCTGTGAATATTCCCCCAAAAATCCATGCACCTATCAGCTGAGATCTTATTCCTCATGCTGAATTCATGTACCTTGTCATCTGGAATGAGATTTAGGAACATGCACCTGGTGCTTCCACCATATATAATTTTTAGGCAGGTAAATACTGGAACTCCAGTGAGCTGGAAACAACACAGCAAGGATCAGAGAGAAAAGAGCATTTCCAATGGCAAGCTTCTGTCCTCAGGAGCAACCAGCAATTAAGCAGCAACTAATCATTAAACTTCATAGGCCAAATTCTTTCCTACAGCTGTTCCATTGAAACTACTCTATTAGAAAACAAACTGGCCTTGTGCTGTGAAGCTTGACCAGCTCAACTTTCAGTTATGTAGCTAGTTATACTTTTTCTCTTCAAAAGTGCTTAGTAGTGCTTTTTTTCATGCGTTTCCATCACCCACACAACCACAAAACCACGATGCGGTTCTGCAAAATGTTACCTTCTGTTCATAAAAGGCCTCTGGTTCAGATAGCAAGAGAACAAAATTACTGTTTTCTATACCCACCCCCATTTTCAAAAGTAAATGGAAGATAATTCTTTCATTTCACAGCTGGCAAACTCAAGAGCCCACAGAGAGAATAAGTTTCTATAAATATTCATATCTATAAATGCCAAGTAAAACTTGGCTTAAAAGAACGTAATGAAATGCAGCTCAGAAAAAGACATCCTTTCTCTTCAGCTCACCAGGAAGGTCTGCTGCCCTTGGACCAGGAGCTCCACTTGGAATCTCGGCTCCGGAGCACACTGCCTCCTCTTTGAATATCAGGATAGTTTTGTACTACTACAGCACCTCCAAAGGATCCTGAAGCGTACCGGTCAGTTCTGTCCTCTGTTTCAAGCCAAAGGAGTTCTGCCGAGACATTTAATTCAGTTACCTTAATAAAGCAAGATGAATCGCATCTCATTTAACTCTGGACACCCAGTGAAGACAGCTGAGATAGTCACCTGATGTTCTGTTTATAGCCAACAGAAGGAATACACCACCTCCGGAGAATCCCAAACAAGGTGACTCCCCTCCAAACAGACTTCGGCTTGCATGTCTTTTTCACACCTAAAATTAAGGGAACTGCATCACCGCCAAAAATAAGGTCGTACCAATACCCTATTTCCCCTTTCATTGATAGGATGTTTTAGTACAGATCTGCCCCTCTTACACGGAAGCTATTTCCCCAAACTCTACACCACACATTCCTCATCACACAGGGCTTCTCTGAAGGTACTGACTGTTATTACTAAACAACCCCACACACACACACTTTCAGTTTTTTCTCCATGCAGCTTTTTGGCTCCCTGCGTCATCACTTCTAGGGCTGCTATTTGTTTGTTTCAGGACTTTTGCCTACGAGTTTCACTTAGTTTTGTATTCCCAGAGGGAAACATCTCCAACAAAGGTTAAAATCCCCACATTTAATATTCAAAATAAATGACTTTACACAACAAAACATATCAGTAGGATTGCAATCGGTCTATCCCATCTTCTCTGTCAGTATCAAACACAGAACTGCCTTACTCTGCAAAGAATGAACAAGAGGCACTCAGGCAGTGGTTTGTTACTTAGAGAATTATTTCTCTTTTCATACGAATGCCCCTGAGCAATACAAGATGAAATCACCAAGTACCGATTTGAAGTAATGGCACAACTAATCAAGACGTTCCTATAGCATGACCTCTTCCAATAAATAAAACTGTGAGCTTCAAGAAAGTCTTACACATATTTCCAGACATGTCACTGCAGTAGACTGATGAAGCTTGATATACCACTGCTGAGAAAGAATTTTCAACGTTTTAGGAAATATTTACTGTCAGACAAGTACCCACTGAAGGATTTTCAGGATTAGACAAGGCAAAAGCTCTTTAATTTTATGGCTTCCTTTTCACCAATTGTATCTCTATAGAACTGATGTTTAAGAACCTATACATTTCAGTAACCGCTTCCTGTATTTTCTTTAAATAAAGTACTATTTGTTTTTATAGTTCTATAACGGAAACACACAGTGATGTCTTCTCTTAACTTTAACATTATGCTATGATGTTTATATTTTCCCTTGTATTTTTTTCTGTAAATATATACCAAGGATTGTTATATTACAAAAATTGGTAATAAGTTGGTCCAGATGCTATTCCCTAGGTTTACATGAGCAAGTAGTGTAAGATCTTACCAATAGAAGCAGAACTGTAGGGTGAAATACTTGGCAGAAAGGGCACAGCTTTCACACTACTTTTTTTGCAGCTTTTACTCCCAATTATTTCCAACCTGATCCTGTAGACTGAACTTGCATTAGCACTTGGAGGACATTAAATGAGCTCCTGGAGTCCTTCTGACTCAGTTTTACCGCAAACAAAATCAGCTTATGTGCTCTGGGATGCAAACTGAAGCGCAGCAAGTGCAAATGATCAGAACACTCATTTCACAAGTGCATTGCTGCTTTAACTAATGCACTGAAGTATTTACATCCATAGGGTTTCAGAAAATAACGGAATTCTGGAACCCTGGTGCTTCAGAGGACTGCATTTTCTCAGTTTTTTCAGTCTTGGAAATTTTACACTCAAGTTTGAAAGATACAGGACCTTCCACACCATTCATTTTACTTGCACATTTAAAAGACAGTGAGAACTGATCACAAAAATCAATAGGGGATTAATAATTTCTACCTGGGAAGTAAATTTATACATGTAGATGCCTTCAGATGGATTTCTGTCCGTGTTTAAGGTTGTGGCAAAACTTTCACCATCTATAAGGAGAAAAGATTTAATTATCCCTAATGTTCCAGATACATGAGCTAAGCTGTAAGGCTTCTAGTGGCGTTTCCTAGGACTCAAATTCATCTAGTCACAATTACAGCCACAGTCCTGAAGGCAACCCAAAGACAATCGTTCCTTCCTTGAGATTAACCACTTGTGAAGTTATTGTATCCATCAGCAGAACTCACAATCCTTTAAGAAGCCATCCCATACGGTTAAGATTTCCAAAGAGGAAGCTAACATTGCTGCAAAACTTCGGTGGCTAAAACCTTTACTTTCAGCCTGCCTCTAAGAACAGGGCTTTTCAATAATTCAAAATTCACTTATTCTCTTAGTTTATTGGCAAAGCTCATGACAGGTGCTTTGCACATCGCCTCAAGTACAAGACTTGGTTTTAAAAGGTGCATGAAGAAAGGGTACTACCAGCACCAAACCCAGAAGCCATGATCTCATAGTTGATGATACCTTGGCTGGAAAAGTCACCACTTCTCCAACAGGGGCAACAGAAGCCTTGCAGAGCAGAACATCTTGAGAGATTTGTAACACACACAGATACCACTTCTCATCTTCATTTGCTGATGACAGACTTGAGATAGCTGAAAATTGAGGACTCTATAAACATGATGTATTTAGCCCACTCACAATATGGTTTTAACCCCCACACAGTCTGGGTATCTCAACCAGGGAACGGTACCAGCTGCCAGTTCTTAACAAGACTGCTGGCAAGGCAGCACAAACAAGGACTCCAGATGGGGAGCTGCCCACTGTCGAGATGCAGCTGTTGCTTTTTTACCTTGCCTCCCTTGGACTGTTATCTAAACCAACCACACAAGAGAATTAATTATGTCACTGATGTAATGAGGGATCCAGGGAACTCGGGTAAAAGAGAGATCTGCAGTTCAAGACCAAGGTATGTGTTAAGTCCTTAATGATCATTAAGGACACGACTGATAAGAGAGCACAGCTAGTCAGAATTGACATACAGTGCAACATGGGAGAGAAAAAGCAACCTGACCTTTTCTCTTACTGGGAAGTTTAATGGCCATTCATTATTTTAAAAATAATTTAGAAGTACAAATATAAAAGAGAAGCAATCACTGAAGTTGCCAGGTGTATTCCTGTATCTAAGGAAAATGATACGTTAGATCTAGCTGAGAGTTATCGCTGTTTGCTGTACTTGAGATCTCCCCAGGAATATCATGAAAAGCCTTCAAAATCATACAGAGACAAGTATCAAAAAATTTACCTGACAAAAGCATGATAGAACAGATTAAATGCAATTTATACTGAGTATCACTTTATGTTACAATCAATCAAATCTGAAAATTCTCTTGGAGAAGAGAGAACCCAGCCGTTCGGAAACTAAGCATTTAGGGAAGTCATAAGCGTTGCATAATCCCATGTACTACATCTCACTGGAGAGGGGGGGAACTGCTCTTCAAGCTTCTCTGTGATAAACAGTTTTATGTTAGTAAACAATGTTTGTGTTATCTGGAAAATATTAAGGCAAAGTCCAGAGTTCACTTGTCTGCATAACACAAGGTTTTGGCCATCTCAGTGGAGAGAAAAAAAAAAAAAACAAACAAAAAAACCAAACCAGCCACGGGCCACAATTAGTGAACACAAGCACTTTGCAATCAACCTGGAGAGTTTGAGATTTACTTGCCCGAACTAGTAAATTTACAAAACGAACATTTCACAGAAGACAAGAATGATTCACAGCCGAGTTACAAGTAAAGAAATGTCAATGTTTGCCAAATTTTTGCCGTGACAATAATAAAAACGCCCTCAAACCAATCCTGTGAAGTTATCCTACGAATAAATGCCAGTGAAAGGCACGACTAAGTAAATGGGAAGATGCGAGTTCGATCTAGTCAAGCAGCCGGGCATTTTTTAAACTTGCTTCTCTCTGAAAAACTGAACTTTCAAAAAGCATTAAGCTATGGGGAAAAAAAATAGAAAAACTGAGTCTGATTACAGCAAATTAGTCAACAAAGCAATTAACAAAAATCAAGACAGAAAAGTGGAACTGCAGCACAGAAAGTATATTTAAGACAGGAACTAGGCAAATGTGCAGGGAATAGGCTGTCTGGTCATTTATCAACATAAAAATCCACTTTGCACAAAAATATGTAATTTGAGCTTTTTAAACCTGTAATTTACACAGCATATTCAAAGGCGACGACAGAAAGATGAGCGGTGCTTTTTCTTTGCCTTGCCATCTCTTAACCACAGAAAAACGTTTCAGAAGCAGCACAATTCAGTGGACTCAAGGAAGGAAAAATCCCAAACATAAGTAATTGCACAGAGCAGCTGAGGGGTAGGTGGACACAAGCAGCTTCCACATGCTGCTGTTAATGACTCATTAACCCTTCTGCAGACGCGGAGTAATAAGCTGCTGGTACTTAGAGCGAACCCCGGCGTGCGTTATTACAAATAATAGAGGAGAGCACTCATTCGGGAGAAGATGGCTGGGGGTTGCTAGGCTGCCTCGCATAAACAGTCTGCATCGTAAACAGCCAGGAAGGGGGGTGCAAGGA
>VWZK01010990.1:279642-320001 GCA_013396935.1 Baryphthengus martii
GGGGGCGGCCCGGCCGGTCCCGGTGCGAGCGGCAAGCGGCGGTGGCTGCCGGTGGAGGGCTGAGGTAGGCGGTGGCTGCCGTAGTCTCGGGATGAATCCCTTGAAGCGTGTTGGTGGTCTGTTCTTCACTACGATTCCAAGTCAGCGCGCTTTCCTGCCTCCCGGGCAACCTCTCGTAGAAATGCAAAAATAAATACACGCGTGTCAATACAAAAAAAATAATAAAAACATTCATTCTGCTCGAGGTCAGGCAAACGGCATTTTTAAATGCTTGAATATGACAATATTTGCTTGTAACTGATGGTGTACCCCTTTCTGACACATGGGAATTAAGAGGTGTCTCAATTCTTGTGTTAGACTCTGATCATATTCACAAATCTGCAAATATCCCCCTATTATTGCTCATGACTAATAAAGTGAACTGCAATGTCTACGAACCAAATTGGGTTTGAGCCGTTGAGTTGTAGTAGTAGTAGTACAGAACTAATAATATAAATCTAAAATACTAATCTTACTGCTGTCCTGGATCTTTAAAAATTTTAGATCACAATTTGCATATGCAAACATATTTATAGAGGCTTTAATTTCTAGCCCTACTACAATTTTTAAAGCTTCTGATGAAAAGCACCTTATGGAAAATGAACAGGTGGGTCATACAATACAAAGATGAGCACGGATGATTACAAACGTACACACCCAGGAGCAGATTCAGAGAACGATTCTGGAGAGCTGAGGAAGTACCAAGTCACCGCAGAACTGCCTAAAACTTTGAGAAATGTTAATAACTGTAACATTTGCATTAAACATTATCTTAATAGCCTTAATTAGTAGTGTGACTGACTATATTAAAAAAAAAAAAAAGTTTAACCCTTCTCTAAGTGGACTAACAGTTTTTAAAAGGCTCTTGTAAAACACTGGGAAGATCTCACACGAAAAGCGTGCCATTAGGATAAGGATAAGGCAGTTTTGTCTTGAAGCAGCTTTCAAAGAGGTTTGAATGTTTGCTGTTGGAACATGCTAATCTGGAAACAGGTATGAAAAACTACACCGCCACTCAACCACAAACCCAAAGCTCCTGTGATACAAGCCGAGGAAAGCCTCTGGCACAAAACGTTGACACGAGTGCCAACCAGAGGTGGTTGGGAGAAAATAACACACGACTCAAACCTTTCCAAACAGTATTTGCAGATCATGCATAGTCTCCTCCAGCAGCATAAAATGTTGATTTCCCAATCAATACTAGGCATAAAACACATTTAGTCGCATGTACTGCCGCTGGGGCAAGATGGATTTAGGCTGGTAGCCATACTCATGTGCCCGTGTCAAGGTTAACGACACCAAGGACACAGGGCAGTTCTGCTCAGGTACAACTGGTGTCTTTGTTTCTTCTCATAATTATTTTATCAGCCAAAAGAACTACAGATTAGTTTTCCAATTGTTTCCCTCTATTTTCCCCATCTTCAATAAATCCAGGATCCAAAATAACATCACTGATCTCGGGTGGACTGGCCTGGGAGAGAACCTGACTAGAAAAACTGTTCCAGGTCTTCAATCCTTTCTCAGGTTTTGTCAAGTCCTGAATCCCTTTTCTTCCTTTTTCTATTTTCCTCCCTTGTTTTCTGAATAACAGCACCAGGATCAGCCCTTACAGAGTAACTTTTCACAACAGTACTGTGAGCCTATAGTTGGGAAGGCAGTTACAAACGCTGTCAGCAGCGGCCGTGGGTGCCCGATCTTGCATTGCTAAAGCACACAGCATGAAATTTCATCAATCAGGTTGTAATTAAGACTCAGCACCAGGAATAGACGTTTTCCATCTTTGCTGCCCTTTTCACCCCTAGTCGTGTTTTCTGATCCCTTTTAAACGTTTACTGATAGCTTTAAAGGTTGAGGAAAGGGATTTTTCTTCATTTGAAAAAAACATCGTTACAGGAATAAGGCTTGCATATAATGTATTGCTTCTTCAGCACTTTTCTGTCTCTTATGTAGATTAACAGGCTTAAACTGACTCTCATACTAAATATTTTTCCTGGTATTAAGTAAACTGAAGTTGCTGTATTCAACATCCTTTTAAAACATGTTTGTGGGGGGGAACATTTGTATCTCTTAAACAATTTATTCTGTCAAACTTATCACACCACTACCACAGCAACAGACAGCTGGTTTATATCATTATTCTATTTGGACTTGTAAGAAATAATTATTTTTGCTTTCTGAAATCCTTTTGCTAGTAAGATGTAGAATGGAAGTACTAGCAGGCAGCATACATGTTACAGATCGTTATGTTTTCCTGAGTCTTCTCAATTAAAAACACAGAGTACACATTTGGTCACCCCTGGAACGTCAGGCAGTTAGACTAGATGGTTATTATACGTCCCTTCCACTGAAATATTGTATTATATCAGAATCAGAAATGAATATATCAAATTCTAGTTTAAAACTGCTATTCATACAGTAAGAAAAAAAAAAAAAGAGAAGATAGAATATACTTGAACTTTTTTCCCCCTGAAAGTAAGGAGAAAAAATAAAATAAAAAAAAATCACACTCCACATAGTCTGGTTTGCCTACTTCAAATAGTCTAGGTTTGAAGAACAAAGATTATGTCTTTCCATTTTCTGGGTTATCACACAGTATTGGATATTAACTATGAAAATACAGCATTCTATGGCTGGTATTCTGACCTATGTTGAAAGTGTATTTATGATGAGATTCTACAGGGTTAGAGTATTTGAGATCATAACTACAAACACATGTATTGAATAACTAAAGGCTAGAACAATCCTCATTTATTTTGAATATACACATCACCTGGCTTTTTGTTCTTTCACCTTGAGAGATAATTAGGGATTTTAATGTTACTATTTCATTTTAAAGACAATCTTAAATGATTTATTACATCTTCAGAAGCTCTAAATTATGCTATTTTATTCCGGTATAAACCGGCAAGTCTCATGCAGGCTTTACGGCAGATTTAACTGAATTCATCAGTTAACAGAATTAAATATATTTCATTGTATTAAATCAAGTGGGGAAGTGTGATTTAACCCTTAGTGGTATCCCAACAGAGGCCCAATTCAGAAGTGTACAGAAGCACTTCCAGGATTTTTTACCCATCTGGGCCGGCTTCCATGATTAAGTCAGTCTGTACTTCACATACTTCTTCACATGGTATCACAAATTACAGCCTTACAGGAGCATTTGTTGGTGCAAGCTCCTCAGCCCAGGGGTTGATACTGACAGGACACAAAATGCAGCAAGAGAAAATACAAGTATTGAGCAAAGAGACTGCTTGCTTAGCTTCCTTACCTCGTACACGTGCGCTTGCATGGGAAGGGTCTTTGCTTTAGCTGACACGGGCAAGCCTGAAAGATCACACTTCAGATTTGTGTAACTGGCTGTCTCAATTATGGCAAGATTAGTTGAAAACCAATAGCTCTGGGACAAAAGTGCTGTTTGGGCCATCACCTCCATTTCCCATCCCTAGACTCTACATTTTCCCGAAGAAAAGAAATTGCTTAGGTGTCTGGGCACCTCTGTTTTGCCGTGTCAGAGCAAACCAAAGTAATCCGTGGCTGTGGAGCTCGTTCTGCCTGCCATTCAAGGAAGTGAAGAGTTCACAGAATAGCAGTGCTAGAAATGTCACACCTAATGGAGGAATTTGGAAGCATCTGATGCTTAATATAAGAGGCAGAGGGAGAGTTAATGACTTATCAAACATGCTCATTTTTGCCATTTGAAACCTTCCTTTTCTGTAGCTGCAAGAGAGTCTTTATAACTGGCATCTCGAAATCCTGAGGAGACAGTAGAAATGAGTATTTTATTAGCTGTGTTTAGATAAGGGATTTTAAATTGACACAGTCTATCTTTGGTACTGTGAAAGGTGCTAGAACAAAAGAGAGGACTAATGAGACGCTATGTTTGAAATGTTAAAAAGGAAGTTTAGTTTTAGTTTATTTTCCTGTTCATTTTTATGATTTACTATAGAGTTTTCCCATTTTCAGTCAAAGGATTATTTGCAAACTGTTTTCTCTGAATATGAGAGCTGTGTTTTATGATGCTGAACAAATATCACCAGAAACATGTAAAAGTTACTTCCTATCAATCTATCTTTTGGAGCTGAGCTAAGAATGAAAACTGTAGTGAAGAGCAAACTCCCAAGGGCTTGTAAACTCAAATGTTAATAATTAGGCCCCAGAACAAGCTGGTAACAGAAAAATTTTACATGTGCAAAAAATAGTTAAATATTTTTTGTACCTCTATGGACCTTTTCACTGAATATGCAAGATAGTACAGTAGATAAACCGTTAATATACAGCATTTGCTGAAGTGTTAGTTGAGACGTAATAAATTACTGAAAAAGCTCTTCTTTTTTTTGCTCTGTTTTGAGAAATTCCTACCTACTTTTCACCCTTTGCCTTCCACAGAGTAAAAGATCAGAATCTAAGTAGGAAACTCCTTAAGACTGTTTGTTTAGCAAAGGGGCAGAAAAAGCCAACACAGCTGCATGCAGTGAGATCACCACGTTTATCTCACTGGGCCTGAATTCTCTTACTATCGTCACCTCCCTTCTGTGCAATGTTTCCCAGATTTCAAGAATCAAGTCAGACTTAAAATTATTTGTAAGACGTGTGAAATCCTTCAGTTATCCAACTACAGATGAACATTTAACATTTCACTCTGGATGCCACAATCAAATGTATACAGATTTTGGTGTGGCTGTTCTTTCTAAGGGACTGCCCAGTCCTACAATCAATGTGATGAGAACCGGAGATGAAATGAACTACAACCCAAAACGAATTAACTTGATTTCACAGCATCAGTTACGAAGGTGATCAACTACTGGAAAACTCAAATGTGTAGATTTTCAGGCATTTAGCCTTTGAATTGAAAACTGGATGATTCTCTGAGAAGTTACAAGCCTTACACTGGTACATGCCATGTATTTCTTTGGTAGTTTGAACATCATCTGAAATAATGGCTTTAAAGTATGTGAAGTGTATTTGATTTTTTTTTTTATTCCACATCTCCATTTTTAATACTAGTAATGCAAGCAAGCTTATAATTTAAAATTGTTGTTTAACAGATCTGGGGAAACTTTCCAAAGGAGAAAAAAAAACCCCAAACAGCTAGATCTTATTTAGAAGCAGCTAAAATGCCATTATTTAATGGAATTTCTGTATATAGCAAAGTCCAGAGCCCACCAAACTTTAAAGTAAGATTGGACAAATACTGTTATGATATTGTAAAATAAAGATTTCATGCTATTTGGGTAGCTCAAATATTTCGCCAGATGGTCTCAGTAGAAAAGTGATTTTAAAATAAATCATCACCTGTTCCTAAAAAAGTTCACTTGCTTTAGTGGGAAAGAATTTGTACTCTAAGAAGATATGGACTTAACTTTGCAAAAGTTGCTGCTGTCCCAGAAGCTGTTCTCAACGAGTTCACATTTTCTCTCTAACATTACAAAAGACATTGCAAGACAGGCTAGTACAACAGCAGGTTGATGGATATATGTAACAACAAAAGCTTTAACAGCCCAAGGAAGGTAATTCTTTACTGGGTCTTTCCAGAAGATACAGTGATTTTTAATTTTGGACTTCTGCTCTACAAATATGGAAGCAACAGAAGTACGGAATGCTTTAGTTTTGGCACGTTTCTGAAGCTCCTGCAATCAAGCGTTCTTTTCTCTCAATATACATGCATGTCTATATATACAAAGACTCATACCTATAGAAATGTGTAGATTTGCATACATATCCTCCCATGAGGTGACAGTGACTGAAAGTGCAGGAGTTACTTCTTTCCTAATCTTTGAGACCCAGAATATTTAACAAGCCTGAGTCACCATTTAATTAATATCTGATGTCTCCCCTTGTGGCTGCAAACACACACCCCAGGTACATTTTTTTAAATTTTCCTTTTTTCAGCAAAAGCAATTAATGAGAAGCAATGAAACGAGAAAAAAAATTAGTATGAATCTCGTACAGAAATGGAGCCACATTCATAAATAACAGATGGGAACTGGATCATCCAATTTTACAGAGCAGTTTATGCTTGTGCTTAGGAGGAAGGATGAGTATGGAGAAAAACAAACACAAAAAATAAGGAAATATGGAAAATATCTGACAGCAAAACTGAAGAAATAATTTAGGTATTTTCTGACACAGAAATTAATATTCTTCCAAGTTATTTTCATACGCCTGGAATTGCAACCTATGTTGTGTGGAAAGCCCAAGAAGTTGGGTAGCAAAGAAATAAAAATGCGAGCAACACATTCGTTACATGGAAGTCTGCTGGGAACGCTGCTGCGCTCACAAAAGCTCATCAGAATGAGCAGCAGTGGCACTGCTGCCTTTCAGGGTGACAGATGTTCCATCTGAGACTCACTACAGAATCCAGTTACTCTACTGTGGAAGTTAAATCACGTTTACTTCTTGGTACCTGAAATGTAACTACAATGGTGTTGCATCTCCACTTACTTTTCTTTCTGAAAATGAAAATTGTTTCTGAAAATGAAAATTAAGACTACAGGTTAAAGTATTCATTAACTGGATAGATGGTACACCACTATCGCTCAACTTAGCTTTGGAAGAAGTAATTTACAGTCTTCTGATTTTTAATTTTTTTATTTTTTTGGAACAAGTAGACTAGAGTGACTTTTTTTTCCCCCCTCAAAAATTCTTTGTAAAAGTACGAATTGAAGTCAGGATTCAGAAAAGCCATTAAGCTCATTTAGAAATGAGGAAGAACATTTCAGCATTATACCAAATAACACATTCTAATGAAACAGGTGTTGCAGATTTGCAAATTATACTTTCTATTAATATTTTAACTTTAAATGAAGCATTTCAGTCTTAGGCTGAGAATAAAGGAACATAAAAACAAAGCCACCCAAGCCAGGAAACCAAAACAAATATACTAGTTTTAGATGAACATTATTCAGTAGCTCCTTCTTTAATAACAACAAAACCACCCCACCCTAATTATTTTATATACCTGGTACTCCATTCCCTCCACAGAAAACACCTCCCTGTTGACTACACGCTACAAAAAGAATCTACACTCTGACCTCACCTCACTTGAGCACATCAGCAATTGCATCTCAAGCTATGGGCTCTTTTGGAAGGCGAGGGATGACACTGATCAGACTCAAGCTGGTTCCAGTACCAGCAGCTCTTGTTTCCTACCTACAACAAGTACCCTAGACAGCAGCAGACAACACGGCAAACCTCCAAAAGACTTCAGAAAATTACGCAACTGTGGCAGATGCCTGAGACAGTTCACCTACTGATGCTTTCCATAGCCATTATCATTGCTTCCTGACTCTCATTTTTATTTTCAAATTAATAAGCACATCGGAAAGCAACCACCGTAGTGCATTTACAAGGGAGGACTCCGAGACTGAAAGGATGCCTGGGTTGGAAAAGGCCTGAAAAGCAAGGAAACTTGTCAGCTTGGAGTAGTCCCTCCCCCAGCATGTGTTTCTAGTCACTCTACTATTCCTGTATGAATACTGAAAGTGAAAGAGCGGTGCTCAAGTTCCTGGGCACTGTTCTGGGATCACAGAGCCGTGCTGTGCCTGCACCCCGAGCACAGCCAGCGCACACTGACCAAAGGCTCACCCACACACATGACAAGCCTCTAGTACACCCAAAGGTACAGCACATAATTTTTTATTCTCCTTTCTACACTCCTCCTGAGTCAGCATTTCTTTTATTATTTTTTAATTTTATTTTTTTTTGAAGTAGTGAACTGTGGGTATCCTTACAGGGAGGGAAGCATGTTGCAGTGGCACGTACCAGTGCACAGGGACTAACCACTGACCCTTTCTGTTATCATAACCACTGGGAACACTGAGGGTAACCACACAGGTGGTATCTTTATTTCACAAGATTAAAGATAACAGTACAAAATGAATCTGTACATCTTTCTATTAACAGAATTTATTACACAATTATATTACATTTGACCAGCCTTTATACTGATTTTAAATACAAAATAAATTTACAAAACTCCTACAAGACCCTTTAAAGAACTGCAGCTGATAAAAACAAAGGGTTCCCCCAATAGTCCCTATATGTCATATGCATTTGCAGTAGTTCAAATCAAAGAAAAATTTTAGTTTAATATTCTCTGAAACAAAAATAGAATTTCAGTTCATTGTTGCCTATCCAAAAAGGAAGCAAGTTGCTAAGGTGAGCGTGATTCCCCTTTATAGGCCAGAACTAGCATATAACAGGTGGAAACTAGATAATGCATAGTCTTGAAAGTCCTCTCACAATCCACGTTTTAATGTTCTTCTCCAAAAAAAATAACATATGATAGTTGTTGTGTGGTTGGTTTTTTGTTTGTTGTTTGGGTTTTATTGTTTGGTTTTTTTTTTTACTTATAAGAGCAGCTGACTTATGGAAGATAACTAAAAAGTGAGTAAAACTGTCTCATAAGAGTCTCATGAGGATGTTTGTATCAAAGGCCTTATCTTCTCTTACATTGTCTCATGATGGACAACATAAAGCAAGGAAAATGATTTCAACAGATAGCTCTGGGATAAGATTCACCAGAGTGGTGAACTAGAATCCTGTTTTCTCAACAGCTCAGCATTTCTTTCAACAAGCAGTAACAGCCAGTGTATTTGATTAATAGTTTGAGATGCAGAACACTGTTTTTCCCCACATCTTTCCACAGTTTTCCCACATACAGAACTCCTACTGACAACAGTTACTGCTCTGTAGTTCCATTCTCCGTGCAGGGAGAGAAAAGCATGTGTCCAGGAGGGTCAAATAGGCAGGCTCTGGCCTACATTACTACAAAGAAAACTTTTCTTTTTTTCCCCCCATTCAAAGCATGCTAAACATACCCAGAAAGGCTTCTCTTAAATCAAGTTTACTTTCTATAACGCTCCTGCATGTAAACTGTAAGACAACATGTGTGCTACTGAAAGGGAGCTCCTTTAGGAAAAAAAAAGCTGCTTGATAAATTGAATGCACAGCAAGAAACATATTGCTAGTTAGCGTTAAATGTACTTCCCTCAAAATGCATGTTTCAGAACAGAGTAGAGCAAGGGATTGTCACAAAAACTTATCATGTTGTAGACAACTGATTTAGAAAACTTACTCATTTCTTTAATCCCTGAGTTAACTTGTCCCTACTTCTGGTAAGTACCTTTCTACTACTACCACTTCATTCAATTGAAAGTCATCTGAAAAAGTTAGTGGTAGTAATTTGGCAGAAGGGAAAAAAGCAGGAGAAAGACTTCCTTATTGCTTCTTCAAAAAGCAGTTCTTTAAAGTGAAACAACTTAAATCATCATCATCATCTGCTGATTTCTTGGATGTAAAAATGAATGCATCAGGTTCAGAGAAAGTCAGCTATAAGACGGTCACATAGCAGCAGTGCTGAGGGATTCTCATGCAAATAGGATAGAGCTTTTAGATTTTAGTTCTAGTAGATCAAACAATCAAAACATTTTAGTAACGCAGTAACAAAATTGTTAATCAGCCTAAGAGACCGATACCAATGAACCAATGGTATTTAACTGAAAAACAATTTCTATATAATCTTTAATTTATTCATGCCAGCCTAAAAAGAGCTATTAAGTGACAGAGGCAAAAATACTTCAGAGGGAGTGTTCAAAGTCACAGATATCTTAGAAATGCAGCTGGGGAGTGCTGTACATTTTAGACTCTACATTTAAGTCCAATACTGTTCCATCTGCTAATGATGATTAAGACTGAACGAGACATTCTTCTATCACATGCTGCAACTCTCCAAGCTGAAAAGAAAGATTTGTCTTCATGTAACCAGCACAAGCATTTTGTAGTACTGAGAAGTCCTACCTGTCTTTTAATACTAGTCATCCATGACATTTCAGTTTATAGAAGCACGGATTGTGTATCTTCTTTTCCAAACTACAGACACATTGTGCGGTGGTCTCCTTAGAAATGCACCAAGGATGAAACCACACCAAAAATCTCAATTCTAAATAAAACATATTGATATGTTGCTGCCAATCCACTGGAAAAACATTTGCATGAAAGGAAGCCCCTAACCCTATAAACGCAACAGCTTTTCTCAGAAAGCAGCTAAAGTTTCCTCACGTGTATTTCCTTCAGCTCTACATCAGTATACTCAGAGGTTTTAATGCTAGTATAGAAACAAATATTTAACTGCCATTGTTAAACAAGAACAGAAACTTCTGCACATTCCTTGCCTCTAATCTATACCCCCACTGCTTCCCACCCCCAGCTATTGAAATTAGGTAAATCATTACAAAATTAAGATTCCTCTTGCAGTCTAAACATCAGTTTCTTTACACTCATTAAAAGGCCTTTGCACTGACCTGGTGGTATCAGGAAGCCATAAGCCATTAGTCTTCTCTCTCTTTGGCTTTTCTTGTTACAAGGGGATCCTCAAGATGGCACAGCCAGAGACATTATTTCCACTTTCTCCCATATGCCAGGTACAGGAGAGGTTGGTGACAGCCTGAGCACTGCTGTCATCTAACGTAGAACTTTTATCAGTCAGCCAAACTTTGGAGCAGCATCACTGGCATAAGCCCCATGCTCTTTTGTAGAGAGCATGCATCTTTGGGGCCCTTTTTCATAGATATATTGAACAGATGCACACATGAGACACCACACAAGTTTCCTTCTTGCAGTGCAGATCACTTACAGAATTGTCAAAAATTAAATACAGAACTTCCACCTCTAAAAAAAATGATAAAATTAAGCTAACTCACTGACATTTGTCTCTGTCCTTTCTTCAGTGTCCACAATAATACTGGTGCTTTCTGCAATCTAGACTCAGCCTCTCGGTAAGAGCAATTTTAAGTAATTTAGGAACACAACCAATTTGTTTTTACGCCATGAAGTATTGCAAAGCACACAGGCTCCAAAAAAAAGTTTAGAAGGATGCAAGGTCTGGGCACGGCGTGGATAGTTTTCAACTGATGAGCTTTACAGACTCAGTCTGTCCCAGTCTGCCTCCTGGGCTACATACTGTCTGCTCAGAACTATCTAGTCTAAGGAGAACAGAGGAAAATACTCAAAACAAAAAAGCACAAATGGAAAGTGGCAAGTTTGCTTGCCTAGTTTTACAGAGTTTATAAATATTCCATGTTAAACAGTCTAAGACGGCATAAAAGACCAAAGTGTAAGAAATAAAAAATGTTGAAATATGGATTGTAGAAATACTTGGGATGCAGCTCAGAATGTAAGTTCATACAGCTCTAGTCTTTTCAGAGCTTGAATATAGTTCAGCATCTTGGACTTAAATTGGCCGTAATATTATTATTGTTATTACTACAACTGCTATCAATCACGCAAAACCCTTCCAATGCCAGCCTTCTGCTCTAAGAGATGAAAAGGATTCTGAATAAAGAGGAAATAGATACAGCAGGCAACATTTTTGTAGTAGCACTCTTGTGTTTCCATGAAAAAAGCCATAGTGTTATTCCATTGGCACTGAAATAACATTCAAATCAGTTTCAAAAGAATTTTCTTATCCCTGAAAAAAAGGCATCATTCTAAGCAGCTTTCAAACTTTTTTTTTTTTAAACCTCTTTGTGCCTCTTTTGGGGGAGGGACCATCGATCCAAAGTCCTAAGTCACAATGAAAATTGTTCCTTTAGGAAAAATCCAGTTCTTTCACTGAGGCTCTTGTTGCTATTGCGGTGGTTGATGATCTGGTGGTGGTTCTTGTTGAGGCACAGCCGGCCGCAGTCCTGCTGGTCTGGGAACTGCCTGATGTTGCCTTTGTCTGTAAGCTATAATTGTTCCCAGAAGCAAGGCGATGATGGTCATAAGGTAAAGGTCCCACTCGGGCCCCAGCAGCTGGTCCATATCAATATGTGAGAATATCTCTCTTATCTAAGAAACAAGAAGTCCACATCATCATGTCAAAGAGCAACAATGGGAAGTTACTTTGATTTTCACTTTGACTTTTAACGCTTTTCATGTACAAGTACCAGTTTTAAAAACTTCAGTAGCTTCACCCCCCCCCCCCCCACCCCCCCGAAAAAAAATAGTATGGCAGTGACAGTCTGCATTTCCAGGAACTGAATGTCAATAAGACTAAGAGGCACGCTGTATAGGATAAGCTATTCTATTTTCTATTCTAGAAATGAAGGTTCTTGATATATATCTTTGTGACTTTTACATACGGAGCGTTCAAATACACAACTTAAACCAGAATGAGCTATGTAACCACACTACTTGTCTTAGAGAGGAATCAGTCCCACATGCACAGAGGCAGTGAACTGATCAGTCCAGCCAAATTGGAAGCCATCAGTAGATGACCATGAATGACAGAACACTAAGCTCCAGGACACTTAGGTGGTACAATGCTGAGATTTGTGCAGATAAAGTAAAGGGAAGGTAAAGGCACTTACTGTTAGTTTTGATTGAACTGCCTTTTTATCAGCCTTCTGTTTGCCTAAGTAGAGCCAACACGCACCTTATGCTTCACTACTGTATCTGATGGTACTACAGAACCATTGTCAATTTAAGTCTGCATCAGAAGACTTAAAACTTGGAATATTCTGCATACTGGCTTCTGTGAGTGCTACATTGGTACTTGCTCAGTTGTTGCAAGAGTATTTTCACTGTCCACTCCTGAAAGTCCATGGTCTCAAAAACTATTACATTTTGTCAAGCTATAGCTGAATTCCCTAAACTTGCATTTGTTTTAAGGGGTAATAAACTCTGTACCATTTGATTTTATTAAAGTAATCCAAAAGGCAGTAAGATGTCAGAATACTTAGAAAGATTTCAGACACTACATGGAAAGACTTCATCTAAATTGTAGGCAAGTATTTAGTGCCACCACTCAGCTTAGCTATTGTGCAGACTTTCTGCTATCTAATAAAAATAGTATTTTTTTTCCTCATAGAAATCAAACAACTGAAGTGGGATTGTTACAGTTGAATAAAAAATAGCATGAGAATTAGGGCTACAAAAAAAGTATTTTTTCCCCCAAACAGCAATTATGTCATTGTAATCATCTGCTCAACTTTGATAGCAGATGGTGATGGATAAGAACAGTAAAACAGGTTAGGGAAATTCTCTTCAAGGGAAGAACAGCATAGAAGAGCACTGACCATGCACATCTCAGTTTCACACAATTGCACAAACGACAAACAGGAATCACAGCTTCAGGAACTTTCTTAATACACACCACCACAAATCACATCACTCAGGTTTTCAGAAGGCTCAAGTAAGAGTTCTACTTAAGTAAGATTACAACTCAAGTTTCTTTTCAGAAAAACCTTTGTTTTTCCTTTTAATTCTGCATTACTTACATTGATTTCTCGTACGTACTGCAAGGAATAAATCACTCCAAGCTTGCAAAGTGCTAGGAAGACTGGAACCTGAGCATCTGGGCTTGCTTCAGCTGCCATGTCATAGAATCGTTTTGCAAGATGAATATCCTAAAGTCAAGAAAATACAAATCCCGGCTTTGAACAACTTGAAAAATTAACCATAAAACATAGAACTTTTTCTATAAACTACTGTATACTGTCATTTGAATACAACTTTTTTGGTCAAGTTAAATGAAAACCACTCAGTAAAACTTCCCCTTTCTTCCCAAGGGCTGTTCACCTGAACAGACAAGTAAAGGGAAGCTTCAATTTGAGGATGAATCTATGGTAACTGATGCTAGAACTGAAGCTCACAAAAGAGATTAGAGTATTCAACCTATGCACTGTAAACTAAGGCACATATTTAGGCAACTCTAGTACACTCTATCATTTCCAGCACCACGCCGAACATAAAATAGTAAGAAAACACAAATCATGGAGTACACGGCAGCAGCTCCTCTCGGTTATACTACTGTATGCCTGCTGCATAGTGCAGCTTCTAATCATTTCTGCACGTACTCCCAACTTAAACTCTATTCCTATCCAAAATGGGCATAAGTTACATTAGTGAGGGAAGCCTGGCAAAAGCCCGAGAGCAAACAGCCAGCAACTTTAGGCAAAGCTTAAACTAATGTTCTCTCCTGTGGCAGATGGAAGAAGAAAGCAACTGTAGCAAGAAGAACAGATAATATGTGTACCTGAATAGTTTAACTTTGCTTGTATGCTTGGGGTTTGTTTTGGAGCTCTGCTTCAGCTGCACACACTGTAGGATATTTGGACACAAAGTGTCCATGTCCCCTCAGTGCTGTGAAGGGCAGGCCTGTCTTAAGCTTTACCTCTGGAAGTGTTCCAAGTTGGACACTTCAAATTAGAGCAATATCCAGGACTTTATGGCACATATTCATTTCATAATTTTATCCTGATTATGAAATACCATAAGGATTTTCTGCCCGTGGATAGAGCAAAGCTAGTGCCATAACACATGTGGAAATAACAATAGGAAACAATCTTGTGCTAAAATACTCTTGAAGCTGCAACTGGTTTGCATCAATTTCATTACACCTCAAGGTCTTGAAGGCATTACTCAGCAAGTGGCACTCTTTTGCCAATCTTTACAATTTGAGGCAAATAATGTTTTCCCTGTCCGTGCCTCATTTCTTCACACAGGTTACGTTCATCCATTTGCTATTGGAGAATGTATTGGGAGACACGCTAATTCCTGCTAAGTGCTTATATAGCGCCCAGAGCCCAGTAACAGTTATGGACTTAATCTAATATTAGTAAATGCACTGTAATGAAGCAGACTACCAGCCCACACCTTACCTGCTTGATGCCCAATCCCTTCTCGTGCATGTAGCCCAGATTAAACATTGCTTGGGCACTGTGCTGTTGCTCTGATGCCAGTCGGTAGTGAATAAATGCAGTTTCATAATCAACATCAGTACCAAAACCATAAAAATGGTAATCTCCAAGTTTAATTCTTGCAACAGTATATCCTATAAATCAAGAAACAACCAAAAAAAAAAAAAAAAAGAGATAAAATACCTAGGCAAGGAAAGCCCTTTAGTTTCATATGAAGATGCAATAAGGGCTTTAGTATTACTTTCCACAGTTTGCACAAACGGTTTCCCTTTTTCCCCTCGCTCACACAAACAGCTTTTTTTTGTTCAGGAATTTTTAATTTTATTTAATTGAGTTTAGCTAACCAAAATGCAACCAATTTCTTTTTTTTTTCCATAAAAGTCCTTTTCTCAGTAATGCTATCAACATTTTTATTGCCATTTAGTGGCATCAGTTGAAAAGCTATATCGTGTTGTTCATAAGTCACTTACTACAGAAAAACCTTTCAGTTTCTATATGGTCATCAGGGGCTTCAGCTGATTTGTAAAACAGGGACACTGAAAACTTGAAAAATAAAATATTCAATTACTACTTAAGTGATGATGAGAGATGTAACCATTCCATCCTCTCAATTTCTAACTTCCTACTAAAAGCCAAGTAGGTCTGAAGATTTTCAGACAAAACTCCCAGGCTCCATTTGCACACTACATTTTCTCTGAAGTGAAAAGACAGTAGACAGACATTAACGTAGATGCACCCATATGAAAGGCAGAGATCTCACACTGAGATACTGAATGATGAAGTTCAGTTTGGTTCATTTAAGCACAGGATCACAAGCACTAGATTTTGAACCTGGGTTGGTTGCACATTAATACTGCCTTTCTCATCACTGAGATACGCTTGCTTTGAATAGGAAACTGCACTTCTTATAAACGATGACAAGTACCAAAATCCTAAATGGTACTTTGTATCTATTATTTCAAGTGGACTTATTTTCCAAAAAGTCAGTGTAAACATTCCTAACGCCGTTTAACATTGCTCTAACTCCATATGGAAAGGTAAAAAGAAACACGCTGTACATTTGTGTGTTAGTCCTTTTAATTTTCACGCTCTCAGACGGGCTGAGAACTGCAAGTATATCGCAGTGACACAGCTAACAGTGGAACAAAGCACAGCAACTACCCTGTGCGGCCCCTAACTGATGTTGAATGAGAGATAAGCTTTTCTGCCTTCCCTGTTTCACAAAACCCATGAAATCAAACATTGTTGCTTCCACTAAAAATAAACCAATGGGAATGAGGTACAGCCATACCTTGAGAAGCTGCTCTATTCCAGTGAAGCAAAGCTCGAGGATAGGTTTCATTTTCTCCTACTATGCTAGCTTCTTCTAGAGAAGAAATTAATTCAGTTACATAGGAGCATGGGATATGCACATATACCCACCCATCCCCACTTATATTCAGTCTGCTGAGATGCCTTGAAGCGATCTCTGCTACAGCACAAACAAGAATCAACCCATCTGAAACTTGTTAAAAAAAATAAATCATTTATATAGTCTTTCCTTATATCTGTCCACATAAGAGCTAGGACTGAATTCTATCATTTCACCCTGAAGTATCACTTATCAAGCATCTCTCCCATTCCTGCTGTAGGAGATTCTGAAGCATACTTGAAGAGTGCCAGAAGATGCAAGTCTTAAAACCGCACAATTTGGGCTCTGACAAGGATGCACTCAAACACACAGCTAAAGTGTAAGCTATTTTAGTTTGACCACCTAAAACTCAAGAGTAGTCTAGTAAAATAAAGGCTTAAACTCCTTAACCAGCCAGAGACCACATATTTTACACAGCAGTGCTACAGCTACTTCAGAACAGAAGTTCTCACTTGTACATGTCATAAATTGAGGGTTGCTGATACATCAGAGCTCAGACAGTTCAAAGAATTTATAAATTTTTTCACTTCTAGTGTAAAGACGGTTTCAGCTATACAGTTGACATAAATTTCCTGTATAAATTATATAAAATAATTCATCTCCAGTTGAGATGCAGATGTATCCAAGTAATGACAATGAGAATTTTAACCCAGGGAAAGATGCTATTTCTTTGCAAGAATGTACACCTAGCCAAGACTGCCACTGCTGTACCTTATCTAAAGATGATTCACTAAGGCACCTTTGAAAAACACTAGGAACGTAATGTTTAACATAAAACTTAATTAGCATAATTAAAATGTTAATTAGCCCATCAGCAACCAATAGTCAATTTTTATATTATGATACAAAGCCCAAAAGTTGGTAATGCGACACTTAGATTTCTAGATTTGAAATCCAGAAAGTTTAACATACTGGGTTTTGTAGTTTCTAGAAAGATTTGTATTTCCATGGTACCACACTGTTCCGTGACCTCAAACACTAAGAAATCTAAGTTCTAGCCACCTAGCTGCAATAAGAGACCTGAGACAAGTTCTTGGTTTGTTTTTGGTTTTTTTCTTTTTTTCAAATCTAACAGAACCAACTGCCCAGCTCTTCATCCCTGCTTCAAAAGTAGTATGAGGAAAGTTACAAAAAAGTCTGGAGAAAAAAGAAGCGCTGAGACAAGACATTACAAGATAAAGCACAAAGGAAACTAAAGCTTGTATGCATAGTGAAGGCCAAAGGTAAAATTAATGCAATTTCTACTCTATAGATTTAAAAATAAAATGGTAAAGCTGTATTTAGGAAGTCCAGGGAATGGAATTTTCATCACTGTGCAAGTTTCTAAAGCATTCTTTCCCCATTCCATTTTTAAATGCCCTAAGTCAGAATATAAGTATACTCTAACTTTAGGGCCAGAAAGCTCTCCTTAGAGGTGAGGTTTAAAACTGCCTGCTTTCCAGTGTGAAGAGCAGGACAGTGGACAAGAGCTCACTAAAGTTCTAACTGAACAAGAGCTATGTAATTATATCTTCAAGCTCTCTAGCGTTCTACTAAATGGGCTACTGCAGGCCAACTCCAAACAAAGCTTTCAGTAAAACTTCAGGTCCTTACTCTGATCAAGTATGAAAGCAGCATTGCTTTGTGCAACTTCGTAGCCTTGCTCTGCCAGAAGAAGGTACTGAACCACAGCAGAATTTGAATCTCCATCTTTATAGCTGTTGTAGGCAGTCATCAGTCTTTCAGACCAACGCCCTCGTTCACATACATTCTTAAACAACTGCAGAAGAATAATAGAAAAATTAAAAATGAGGGAGAAGACTGGTTGTCAGGAGCTTCAGAAACTTAGGTTTTACAAGAAGTAAATCTTTAACATTTGAATGCCTATTCAAATTCTTTACATTTCACAGGGGAAAAAAACCTGATAGACAAACCCACTGCTTAGGACAGGCATACTTGAAGATATAGGTTACTAAGGAAATGCACATCAAGATTCAGATGGTTGCGCAGAATTCCCCTTCTTAATATCAGCTTCTCTGTTGCATTTAAACCCATATTTAAATGAAGAAATGAGTACTTAAAGTACTGGTGTTTGCTTTGTATTAATTTCTTTTGATTTTCTTCCAACTTAAAGCAAATACAAACTTGCCATATCAACATTAAATAATGATGTTTTTTCTCATGAGGTACAATGGAGTTCGATAATAAATCGCTTTTCCTTTGGATAGCCTTGGCTCTGCAGTCACCAGTGGATTTTAGCTAAGACAGATTTCATATGTAAGCTGATGTGGTTATATCCAACCTTTTGCAAGTCAGTATTATTTGACCTTTATAAATGAATGGCCTTACCTCAACAGCAGTATGACAGGATCGCATCACTCCAGTGCCAGTAGCGTGCATCTGAGCCAGATTATAAAAAGCCAGAATGTGGCCACCCTGAGAGGCCAAGTTAAAATACTTCAAAGCTTGTTTATAGTCTTTCTTGACTCCAATGCCATCTAGAATACAGAATAACCCATTGCTATTCATTCCTCTTGAAAAACAGAGTTATGTGAACACAGTATGTACTTACTTTTAAAAATTATTTTAAGGAAAACTCACATTGTGAAAGTGTTAGGAAAAAAAAGTAAAATATAAATTCAACGCAGTAAACCCACTCCACATGCAGCATCTATACACTTCTGATGCCACCTAGTGATCAGTTACTGAAAGGGCAGCAGCTTAGACCCAGCAAATCATCATTTTGATGCCACTTACTGTAATACATGGAACCCAGTTGAAGCTGTCCATCAACCCATCCCTGTTCTGCAGCCTTCTGGAAATACTTCAGCGCTAGCTCATAGTTCTGCGGGAAGATTTGGTCTAGTCATTAGAGCCTTACAATACACCCCAATTTAAGAAAGCAAATACGCTTGCGCCTACATGTAAGTGTAAGGAGAGATCTACATTACAGAAAAATTACAGTGAGATGCTCTAGTGCTAAAATATTAACCCAGTCAAAGTTGTGAAAAAAAAAGTCTACAACGATATTAGCATGTCTTAAGTCTGTAACTATCTCAGAGCCAGCATCCACATACGGCGTTGCTACCAATAGTTTTTTTTCAAAGTGTTCCTCCACTCTCAGAAGAGACACAAAATGGGGACAGTTAGGATTTAGTTTATGTCACAAGAGAATTAGAGCCAAGTTCAAAACTCCTACAAGTTCAAAAATTCACACCGCTACACATTTCTAATAGCTTCAGCAACATTTTCAGCCTTAGAGGGAACTCAGCATGTTTCACAGCTGATCACTCCATAGTGAACTTTTTTTTTTTAATATTACAGATTTCCTTATGGAGTTTTCAGTGTAACAGAAATCTTCACAATTAAGTCCTCTACAGTACTTCCCTCCAGAGAAAAAGTCTGTTAACAAGAAGAAGTTACACAATCACCTATGATTAGAAAGACGACTGTCAAAAGCTTACCACTGGAACACCTCTTCCGTAGAGGTAAGCCATTCCTAATCCACTCTGTCCAACTGGATTACCCTGAAAACACAGGAAAACACTTTTGCAAAGAAAGGAAATGAGCAAACTGAGAGATCCTTACTCTAGGACAGAGGTGTAGAACAGCAATCTGACTGTGGAATGCAAGAACCGCAAAGACTGTTATCTGCCAACAGTCCCTTCAAAACTTCATTTACTGTGCTTCGCATGCTAAACATCTTCCCTGGAGGACTACTCAGGCTTTAACTGTACAAATGGGACAGGTGAGAGATAGACATGAGGGATTAACAGGCAAAAACCAAACACTCCAATATGATGAGACATATAAAAACAAAAAACATTTTCACTCATCACAAAACAGAATCAAAACACAGTAACAGTGCACTGTAAATTTCTGTGGCAACTTCAGATTAATTAAAATTAACATGTAACAGAATTTCCAGCTATTGAGGTGGAGAGTATTTCCTACTGATGCCAGTATTCACAAGAGTTAGACTCCTTGTGCTGAACACAACTTCATGAAGCACCACGAGCAGGACTGGAGGCAGTTGCTGACATCTTAGACAAGCAGGGCTTCATTATGGGTTAATCTAGGACAGAAGCTGGGAGGCGGAGTATGCACATGGAAGTGCACAAAACAAACCATTTGCGGTATTTCCAAGCTAATCAACTTTTTAGTGCACACGTTGTATTTCTAGCTTACAGATAATCATACCATATCAGCAGCTTTCTTGAAATACTGAAGAGCCGTTTCATTGCTCTGAGGTACAACATCGCTTCCTTCTGAGTACATCTGAAGGAGAAAGGCATTATTGAAGAACAGTTGAAGAAGTCAGTTTAGCACGGAGATCATGAAACACCCTCACTTTCCATATGAGAGGGAGTCTATTGTACTATTAGACTATTCTGGCTACGGCGTTATTGAATAAGCATTAAAGAACTTGGCCAGAAGCAGAAACCACATCTCTACGCTGTAAAATTCAGATTCAGAGATTCTAATGGAGAATGAGCTGCCCATAAAATTAATGTTTTCCTGAAAACACTCTTCATTTCTGAGTTCTACTAGTATGCTGTGAATAATGCATAATCGGGCAAAAACCTTGCAAGACCATTGGAAGTCAAATTATATTGGCAGTTAAAATACTTCTTGAAAACAAAGTAAAACTGGTTACTAAACCCTGTGAATATATGTATTCATTAGGTATAAAACTTGCCCAGTAGAGAAAGTGGGAATCTGCAATTTCTCCTGACAGGTGCCTCAACTAGCACACTGTGCTATTTTTTTGTGCTCTAAGGATGTGAATTTTGCACCCTCTACCGCAGTGACAGCTTGAAAAAGATACGCTAGAGCTGCTGCTTATTCCAGTCTAACCTTACAGGGGACTCAAATGAAGTTAATAAGGATTTAGCTCCTCACAGGCTGAAGGGCAGCTTGCAACCCAGATCTCAGTCAAGTGACCTAAACACCTTTCTAAGCAGTGACACATGAACATCACCAATAGCAGCTTGTCTATCATGTTTTAGATTTAAAAAAAAAGGACTTAAGTCTCAGAAACCTGATAAAATGCCCGCCTAGCAGATAGATGTAGGCTTTGGTTCAGAGTAGATACAGACTGACAACTCTGATTCAGATGCCTCACTTCTCTACAGAGCATAACAACACAGGTATCTTTCCCCTTCCCTTCCTAACTTAGTATTTCCCACTAGGCAAAATTCTGAGAAGCTGAGCTTTTTCCCCACACACTGTATGGAAGAGCATATTGGCCTACTCTTGAGTTTTGAACAGCACCACAGAAAAAGGACATTCAGATATCTATTTTTAAAAAAAACCAAAAAACCTGTAGTTCAAATACTATTTAGAAAAATACTCAAAAATTCCTTAAGTGAAAGGGGTAGTAGGAAATTTAGACTAGACAAAATAGACTACAACGCTCACATTTTGCGGGAAATTCAAAACAGTAGCAAACCAGTACTTAGATATTCCAGTATTTGAGTTTTAGACTGCCTGATATGAAAAAGTAGGAATTATTTGTACTTTTTTCACCAAAAGGGAGTCAATTTGCTTACTTTTGAGAGTGTTCATATCTTACCTTTCCAAGAAAGGCCATGGCATGTGAATTGCCAGCATTAGCTGCTTGATTGAAGTACTCAAATGCTCGCTGTAGGGAAAAACACACAAGTATTTTTAGCCACCATCAGTATGACTTTAGTACCTTTTCTTGCAAATCAAGCAGATGCAAGTAAAATTTTGCCAAGTTACCAGATTCATTTGGGAATAAGAGTTATCAATCCCACCTAATTTAATATAGGTAACAGGGCTCCCCACTTACAATTGGAATATAGAGCAGTGATCCATCTCAAGAATGTGCTCCAAAATAAAAAAATCAGAGGTGGATAAAAAAAAAAATATGCTGCAACTGCTACTATGCAGAAGCTACACAGGAGAACCTTCGTTCCTTATTGCACCTCCAAATCCTGTTTAAGAGTGATCTGCCACTTCCTATTCCAGATTCACACAGAGCTTGGTTGTATTTATTCTGACCACTTGATACCACTCTGAACCCTTCCAGAGCAGTCATTTTAAGATATTTTCGATGTGGTGATCATTAAAAAATTTCTGGTTGGTAGCTGAGTCTGAAGTAACCCTGGGGACTGCACATCCTTAGCTTTACATGTTTTCAATACATACTTTAAGAGGAGGTTAGCCATTTTAACTTCTGTAAGCAGTAGCTACGCTGGCTTACATCAGCAGTTCAATCTTCTATGCATACTTAAGATCCTTAATATTAAAAGTTGAGCTCCTGTCTACAGAAGCAAAATATTCCTGCAAGCCACATAAACTAGACTATCATCACTAAATCACACACAGTATGTCATGAAGATTCTGCTACATGTACAAAAGTTCAGCCAGTTTCAAGTATTACTTAATGAAAACCTGGTCTTTGTTTTGGACTTCTTCATTTCTAAGACGATTAGTCTTAAAGTAATTGTATAAGAAAGTCAGCTCCATGTACTAGTCACAAAGTTTTATTGAATTCTTTTTTATTGTAAAAGACTATTGTTAACGAAGTCATTCAATACCTTAACAGTGGTACTTAAACACTTTTGCTTCACTGTGGCCTCAGCTATACTTTCTCCCACTCCACCAAGCATGCATCAGAGATACACAGAAATGGTACCTGATGATTTTGCTCTACTCCTCTTCCTCCGTGCAAATGCAACTGTCCAAGGCCAACCTAAAATCAAATTTTACATTGCAAATAAGTCACGTTTCCTTAGGGACCTTCTTCTTCTAGTACTACAGATACCAGTGAGCTAACTACGTGCACAAAGATAGACCATATCAGAATTAAGGAGGTCACAAAGTCTGAAAGCGCAGACTTGCTTCAATAACTACAGTAGAGTCCTATTTTTTCACATTAGCCTAAATGGAAATTTGTCCTAGATAAGTACCATGATTGTCCTAGATACAAAATCACAGTTGTTCATTTGAATTCTGCCAATCTAATTCTTAAGTCATATATGACCAAGTTGACTCATGACAATTTCCCTGTATTAGTGTCCGCCCTTCGTGCGTTGTATGTAAAAGAGGTTCAGCCTGCAGCATGCAGAAGCCAAGAAAAGCAGCAGCAGTGAGAAATTGAGCTCCCCTATCAGGATCAGTTCTTTTGATCAAAGCTTGTTCCACAACATCTAAAGCAATCCTTGAAATAGCTGGTTTCCAGTGAAAGCCAAGATCTTCTTTTCTAAGATGCTAATGTTGCAATGGTTTGGACTTATTTTCCTCTACCTTAAAGACACTAAAATACAAGCCTCTTCTCATACAGACTCATCAGGTGATAGCAACCAGGTTGATTTAGGAGGAAGAGAAAACTAAAGCTCCAACATCTTTCCACATTTCATAAAGCTGTTTCTGTAATTCATTAAAATCTTCGCATGCCATCAGGAGAACCGTGTCTTACCTGTGCTTGTACATCTCCTTTCTCTGCTAAAAACTGGTAATACTGAATCAAATCTTCTTCTAGCATCCCACTTGCCATTCCTGGATTTTCTACTTCATCTGCTAAGCGAATTCGCTGAACCACTGTGCCACCAGTCAAAGAAATGTCGCTAGCAACTGAAAAACAGAGAAGATGAATTTTCAGACAGCTTTCTTCACTACAAATACCACACTGCAACGTAGCGAACACAGATCTCTACAGAGTTTCAAACTGCTACTTATAGAGAAATAGTTACTTTGACACCCTCTAAGAATTGAAGACATTTCAATAGATAAAAATAGCAGATTGCGATTCTGACTCAAACAGGTAACTTGTTTAATAGCAGGAATTCTCGATTCTTATACTCAGTGTTCATAATCCTTCTAGTATCTTCTAGGTGAGTGATACAGAAATACATAGAAAGTTAAGAACCTTAGCCTAGTAAAAAGTTTTTACCATGATTAGCTACAAGTCGGTAGTGAGTGAGAGCAGATTCACAACTCTGAAGGACTCCTATCCCAGCCCAGTACCGGTAACCCTAGAAATGAAAACATAAAAATATGGGACTATTGGTTATTTGACAATATACCACCTGCCAGGTTACAAACTTACTTATATTACTCATGCGAGATTTGATGAGACCATAGGCAAAACAAAAGTCACAAGTCCATGGTGTTTGCATTCAAAGCAACTGATTGATACCATTACAGGCTAAGTGTTGCTAATATACTTCAGCTATTACTCAGAGAAAAGCAAATAAACAGAATTATCTTTACTGGTGAAAATCTAAAGCCTGTAACTTACACGTTGCACTGTCTTGAATCTCACAATACTGATTAAACAGCATCTTCCGTAAAGACTTCCAGCTTTCACAGTACTTAATAGCCTACAAGAACTAAAAGTCTGATACTTCTGCTTTAAGTTAAGAGATGTGAACATGGTCCATCTAAATTCAATGTAGTGTACACCTTAAAATGAGCAGATTTTTCCTTAACAAGGAATAATGGGGAAGGTACTACTGCTCACCAATGCATGCATGATGATCTAATACTTGCACAGTGTATTCAACTGAATGCCAATTTAGCATGAAAAAAGTAAGAGTGCAAAAAAATGTTTTGCATGTGTAAAGTTATTAACCATCTTACTTACCAAGATCATATGGGCTATCAGGTTTCCTCCTAAAGCTCCAAAAGTGTAATACACCAGGGCCTTAAAACAAAATCATCGATTATTTAACATCTGACTCAAGATAAAATACAAGAGCACACACTGAAGATATATAAATTACCTTAGCTTGACTAGAATTGACTCCTAGACCAGATGCGTATAGAAATCCAAGAGCCTAGAAATAAAATAAAGCTTGTTAGCATATCCTTTGAAAAATCCAGGATCAGTTTTCCTGGAATACATAAGTATAAAGAAGTCAAACAAGTTGCAAAGAACACACCAAGCCCTACCTTTATTTTGGTACCTCTTATATCCAGGCCTTTCCTTGCCCCTTTTAAGGTATGAAGTTCCTGTATGATTCAGTTGCCTACGACACTGACATAAATATCTCTCACCAGATTTCAGTCTGGTGAATCAAGTGCAAGGAAGAAGTTACTGCTTCCCTGAATGCCAAGCATAGATCCAAAGGTCCTGAACAGTAGGAGTATCCCAGTTCAAAGATTCTCAAGTGAAGATCAGCAGTATCTGTCAGGTCACTCACATGTCCTATTTGTCTCTCAGCAGTGCAAACATATACAAAGCGTCACCTTCTCTAGAAGAGTCTTACTGCTTCATTTTCTGTCTAGCAGATGCTATTTACTGTTCTGCCATGGGTTAGATGCATTTATGACTATAAATATAAATAGTTAAAATGCATAGAGCTGTTTGGCTGAGCATTTTTTTTCCAAAGTTATTTTTATTCTTAAAATGTACATAGTTACTGCTCTATTTGTAGCACCTGTTGCAGCTGTGTGGCTCAGGAGAAACTGGTAGCACAGAGGCTAACAGGGTAAAGTTCTGTTTCTAGATTTCAGTGTTCAAAAGACTATTCTAGGCAACTCTGAAAGCACACACAAAGAAAGATCACCTGATGGAGGCAGTATTGAAATCCAGACCAATAGAAGTCCAGAGTCCTCACTGTGATAGAAAATCTCTAGAGAAAATACGTTCCTGCTTTCTATGGCAAATCATCACTCCAACATTAAAAGCAAACAGCAAGAGACTTGGTAAAGAAACGGGGCAATTCCTAAAGAAGCTGACGCCTCCAAAACAGAAGAGAACTAAACAATAATTATACACAGATACTGAGACATTAAAATCGATAATAGCCACATTTTATGACCTAACATGTGAGTAATTACATACGAACAATTCTATAGTGTTCAAAGGCATATGGACTAAGCGAGTCACGCTCCATTAAACAACTTTCAAAATTCCTAGGAGTTTATAACTTCCCAGATTATAAACTTGTGTGTATGTGTATATCTACTTATCTCAAAGATAAAACTACAGATGAAAAGCGACAATATCCCATACAAACCACAAGAAAAAATTAACACAGAATTTCAGGGAGGATTTGCTGGCTGGAATCACCTCTATCTACTTGTTGTTTTTTTTAACTTAAATATTCAATCTAGACAGGCATACAACAGATAAGAAATTAAATTAAAAGACCACCACCAATCTATACTACTGGTAGTTTAATGCTGGTTTTTCAACTCAAAGAAAAGACCTGTTTCCATGTGTTCACCTTGAGGGTGCAGGTGCCATTTGTTAGGGCACCCTCAGAGATGCTAGCTGCATACAGAAGCCAAGTAGAGCAGAACCATTTGAGGGACAAGCTTTGAATCAAAGCAAGGCACTGGTGACATTTAAAAAGGCAGAGGCAATGGGCAGTCAGGATTAGGAATTGCTTAGGCAAGCATTAATAAAATACATTTCCTGAATTAGAGCCTGAATCAAGTGTTTCACACCAAGTTTTCAAACATCTTTAAAAAGCAGCATTCTGTGGTCTTTTTTTAACCAGGCAGCAGATACTTACTTTTCTCTTTCTACCTGGATGCAAGAACAATCTATAAAAACATCTTAGAATAAGTACAACCTATAAAACAATTTATAAACCTATAGAAAATTCTGTAGGCTCTAAGGACATACATACCATTTGTCCTTTCGGAGAACCTTCTTCTGTTAGTTTTTCAAACAGTTCTTTTGATGATTGGATGTTCTGCTTCAGGTAGTCCCCGAACAACAAAGCGTAAGAGACTTTCTCCATTGCCTTGGTATGATTCATGTCAGCTGCTTTCAGAAGGTATTGATATGCTCTTAAAAGAAAACAATTTCTTAGTCACCTTGAGGCAAAGCAGCAGATTCCATTCATAAACCTGAAGATTCTGGGGAGTGCTGTTTTGGTTTGTTTGTTTGTTTTTTTCCTGTTTTAACCTCTATTTTCTACAAATGCATCTACCTACAGTCATTTGTTCCAGCTCTGAATTTTCAATCTAGGCAACAACTCGTATGAATTAGCTAATAGACAAACTACATTTCAATGCTCACTCTACTCCCTATGCAAAGCAGTATGCATTTCCTCCCCTTTAAGACAGAAGAAAAGCTGAAAGTCAAATGATCACTGTTTTGTAGCAACAATTTGAAGTCCTGTACTAGGTATCTAGTAGGATGACTAATCTGAGTGCTTCAGAGATCATGATAAAACAAAAAAAAAAAAGAAAAATAAAGCAGCCTGGAATAGACATGGAGTCTCTTCGATTTCAATAAAAACACAAAGTATTGGGTCCAAGACAATTGCATACATGCAATTTTGTGATGGAAAGGTCATACTAGCAATGGGGAAGTTTTCTGAAAATCTCTATTTCAGCCTCAGAACTTAAGAGCAGTCCTCCAAAGTAACTTTGCAATAGCTAGTTTCACAGCAATTAAAAACCCCTGTAACCTTAACATAACACAGTACTGTCAAGCACGCTTCAGCATGATTTTTCATAGACTTTTGATAGCATTCCAAGGTTACTCTTTACCTCTCCTCCCTTCTATTTTCAGCCCGGTTGTCTTTCTTCAGAACAGGCTGAGATACACCTGGTTCCTCAAATAATTTCATCTTGTAAGGAAGTGTAAGGTGTTCCAGAAAAAAAAGATCTAACATTGTTTTATAATTCCTACATTATTTTATACAAAAGAATACTAATCAGAGTCTAACAGACAGTGTCCCTTCCTCTTTGCCAAGGTGTGATGGACAACCTCTAGATGTGTTTGAGTTTCCCTGATATATGAAGTAGAAATACAAACCCTTATCTCCACCAACAGGTTTAACATAGTAACAGTGCTCACATAATAATCAGCAGCCTGAAGTCACCGCTTACTGATGAAGTTGCCAACACAAGTACTAAGGAGTTCTAAATTAACACAGCTATTCTTACAGTGGTAAACTGACAACTATTTCATCAGTAAGTGGGTATACACAGAGTCGAAAGGGGACCGATCAGAATGAACAGAAAACTCATTTCATTATTTTTCGTTTGTTTTGTCTACAAGCATTACCCTTTTCTCTCATACAAGGTTACTTAGAGTTTGAACGATTTGTTGAGATTAAGTTTAATGCTATTTTTATGGTGACTGAAAACAGCAGAAAGCAGGAACAAAAACAGAGCAGGACAAGAAATGCTGTTTTTTCCCCACTTAATCTTTGAAGCACAATCAGAACCAGACTGTAAGAAACATTTTTAAAAGGACAATTATCTTGTATCATGTTCTCAGGTTTTTGTCTGGGCAGTAGCCCATATAAATTATGGCTAGAACTGCAGCACCATTTTGCATTAAGTCAATGTTTTGATGACATCCACTCTTCAGAAATTAACCTTAAACTGTTTTTAGTAGACTTGGAGGAAAGGAGGCAGGAATTAATTTTGCTAAATACTCTGAAATTACTATCTGTTTTCAGTACTATTACTACATAGCTTGATGCTAAGTCCAATAAAGCGCAAAGTCCCAAGGCAATTCATTTAAGTTATTTTTCAGTTAAGGCAGAGTGACTAGCCAAGTCATTCTTCTCTTGTGGAGGTGAAGGTAGACTTACTCTTTCTTCTGAGCCTTTTTACTGCTTTCATTAAGGATTTTCATTCCAGTCTGATAAACATCCTCAGCTTCCTGCATCTGCCTTCTCTTATTAGACTGCTCTTCAGCTAAAACAAGAAAAGAGTACATTAAGAGCTCCAATTACACACCTCAAGACTATTTTCTCAAAATTCCTATTAGTTCTAAAGGAAAAATACAGTCAGAAATATGCTTTAAAGGACCAATAAACAAAAAGCTGTATAAAGGAGGTGTTGGATATCTTGGTAGACGGACAAATCTTCTTATGCGGTATCTCTCATGTCCTAGTGTGTTGTTAAAATATTCTTTTCATTGTTCTACAGAAAGCAGTGGAAGGAAGAAAGGTTCCTCCTGCAGGAGAAGGTTTCCTAGACAAGGGTTGCCTTTGCGCAACAAGTCAGCAAGTGTAATGGAAAACACTGTCAAACCTTTATGCTCCCTCAGCCTCAGAAACTAAGAGCTTTATAGATGCCTCCACTGCAAGATTCCCCAAACAGCTTTGGGAAGTGGCATGTGCATTATATTATCTTTGCCATTCTGAGGACTTTGCCTTTATAATTACTTGTTTATCACAGTGGCTATTAGTATATGCCAGGGACTTCTAGACTCTGAAATAAAGGGCATTAAGAGGACCAGCTTGAGAAAGCATTCCTTGGGCAGGAACAAGACACCAGGTCACTTACTTTCACAGAAGCCCCACTTTTGGTCTTTCTTGTAATCATAGGTTGTTGCACACCAAAGCCTGCCATCTTCCCTCCCGTCTGCAGTGCACTCAGCATACTCCTTCTCCATAAACAAAAAGGGGAAGTGGCAAGGTTCACCATCTGCAGTGCCTCCAATGGCTGTCAAAACTGAAAATGCACACCCAGGAATTAGACTGCTTTCCTTTATTTCACAAATTAAAGTCATCTACTTCATATAGGAAAGCACTTCTATGTTGGGTTTAATTTCCATGAAATGCATTTAATCAAGTTATTAGTAAAATTTCTAACTTACAAAAGCCTGAAAATACAATTATTTTTCTAAATAGCATTTAAAAAAAAATTCTTATTTAATTAGGAAATGAAACAGAAGGTATGTGGTTACTTACATTTCCTAGTTCTAAGCCAAGAAGATATTTTGGTTTAGATTAGACAGAAAATCTGTTAAATTTTTATTACCAACCAAAATAAAGAGCCCTTCCTTTCGCTTTCTCTTCTCTGCACTCCCTTCCTCATGAAAAAGATAACCCTTGAAGTGCATTCCAGTGCATAAAATTCATTTTAACCCCCGAGTTAGACATAACCACGACGGAACTACTCGCATCATCAAATGTGATACTGAAAGTACTTGAATATCAGCAGGAAGTACACTTAGAACTGTAAGAAAATGAAATCCCTGAGTCTAGTTGCATATACTTATACTGAAAACTTTATTTCACTTTGCCAATATATTTCAGTTGCACTCAAAATTACTTTGAACTGCAATTTATAATTTCTCACAGCTAGAACTTCAAAGGTTACCAATTCCAATATTGCAATACTTTAAAATAAAATCGTCTATGAAGACTAAGAATTATCTTCATTTTTTGAAAACAAAATTACTTCAGTTAGCCTTTTATAAAGGATCTTCTCCCTCACTAAGCTAAACCAGCAGTTGTGTTCAGCTTCATTTGAAGACATTTGCAAACTCATGCAACTGAGAATGTCAACTATGTGGTGTTCTTTCAAGTTAAGTTTTTTCAAGTTAGAGAAAGCCAGCTCTTTTTTCTAGGGCCCATAATTGTAAGGCCTAGAGACCATACTAATTAAAAAAAAAAAATGTTGATTTCTTTGAAGCTTCAAGAGGTCTTCAGCATTAGTTTGTTCAAATTGCTAATTTGATTCCTTGGCAGATGGTTCCAGCACACCACTCCAAGCTAATTATCCCAGAGCACACAAAGAAAAATGTTATTTTCAGAAACTGCATTCAAAACTAACGTGTCCAGGTGCAATTAGCCTGGCATCATTTTGGGCACCTGTTAACCAGCGAGTAATGCAGAAAGTCCTGCTAAGGGTACATAAAACTACAATTGATGGGACCTCTTACTCCTATCATTGGAACAAACTGCAGGTCCAGGACATTAACGCTACTTGCGACTCGAGGTTTTACTTGCATGGTTTAGTACCTCGTCTCCTGGATTTGGAACAACTGGACACAAAGCACTTACAAAGTGCTCTGCAGGAGAGTTCGTCGCACACTAAAGTTCGGAAACTACTCTGCCCTCGTTCTCTTTGCCTTTTTTTAGTTCTAAATTCAACCATAATGCTGTTTTTCAGAGAGTGACAAATACTAACCCTTAAAACAACACAACAATGCAGTCACATGATAAAATGCTTAGCGCAGTTGCTTTATTGTGTACTTAAAACATGATAAAGTGATGCAAATAATTTACTCAGAGGATAAACTACTTTGTCAAGCAGTGCGCAAATAACAATTGACCTGTTTTACTATGTCTGAACAAAGTATATGGTATTTTATCATTACACTTTGTCCTTATTTACTTATATCTCATCTCATACTTTACACTGCAGGAAACACAAATAGAGATTCCTTATAGGTCTTGGTTACATTACTGTAAGATTCCTCCAAATAGGAAAACAAATGCAGCAGGAATTACCAGTTCCAGATAAACCTGTGCGCAGTTTTCATCGACAACTGCTAGTATGGAATTTGATTGTTACAAAACCAGAAAACACAAAAGATAGATAACTAAAAAGCCCTCATTTTCTTTATACACAAGACCTGCTCACTAATCAGAAGAGAGCAGGACATCTTTCTTAGTACTACTAAAGCTTTTAACCTTCTAATTCTAATTTACTGAAGAGGATTTTTTTTTTTCTACTCAATATCCTGCAAAACACACGTGGAAACATGAACTTTTTTTTCCCATCCAATCTCATGACCATACAGAGGAATCAAACTGTATTTGGAGAAGCCTTGATTGCCCCTAATGTAGTTCTATCACCAGTAGCTCATTCAAGAGCTGTAACATCTATACCTGAGGTCGATTCCTGACCTGCTCAGTCAAAAAGTTTGCCAGTAAAGCTGTCCTGTAGCAGATCTCTTTTTTCCCTGCCAGAACACAAGCACTTTCCCTTAAGAATTGCTTTTTAGAAAAAAACAGTAGTCCTTCAATCCACATTCCTTATTTACTTCATAAGAAGTTCCAAAAACTGCGCAAGACTTAGACTTACTACTTTTGAAAGTCACTTGTAGCACTTTGACAGGTGCGGTTAAAAACCTTAGTTGCCTGGGAGCAAGCCATCTGCTTACAGACTAAAGGTATCTTCAAGGTTACTTTTGAACTAGATTGCACTGACTAACCACAGTCCCGAGCTCACCGTTCTGTGGTAGCCAGCTACTGAGTGGATTTTATCTACCTTTCTTCCTGTACACGACCGCACCTACCAACAGCGGTTCTTAATCCTACCACGGAGTTTTTACAAACGGTATACTAGCTCTGCATTAAGAAGGAAGGCTTACAGAGAACACTGAAACTTCCTATATAACAGAGCTCATCTCAGAACTCCTTTCTTCCAACTTTGGAATCTGAGTTATGATAATCTTTACTGAAAAAATGTAGTTACATGGTAATAATACTGTTTATTTTTTTAATGGACAAGTGAAGAGTCTTTGCTGCACAGGCTAAGGTACTCAACTGTGTCATCTAGTTATCATCCACTGCAAGCCAAGAAATTCATATTTTTAGTAGTAGTAAAACAGAAATACCGGAATTTCCTGGGAATTTAGATACAAGGACATATGACTTTAGCTACATTTAAAAACTTGCTGAGGTTTACATGCAATTTAGACGACCGAAGGCTCCCAAGTGCTTTCCTAAGGAACTTGTCTTTGCATCACAATTTGTGCCTTCCCTATCAACTGAATCTCCAGGAAAAGCACCAGCAGGCTGAAACACTGATGTAACTTCTTCTATGGTTGGCATACTCAGTACTCAAGTCCTACCTGAAGAAACCACAGCTTTCTTCATTTGATAGTTAGAGCTTTCCAACAAAATGGAAACAACAAGGATTACAGAAAACTCTTCCAAACGCATCTAAAAATAGCCACTCAGATTTCAATCACAGTATATTTGAAGACTTCTCTAATGGAAAAGACAGCAATTATCATTCCATTCCAGAAACTTTAAGACACTAGTTATTTCATATGTTCAACATACTATTTGTGTTTATCCACACCCCAAAGATGTATCTTTCTTGCCACTTGTTCAAAACTCTGTGAGCAGTTACCTGGACTCTGTATTTCTGCTTCTTCCAAATCCTTATTTAATAGATTTGACATTTCTAGAGAGTCCAACTCTTGAAGCGAATTCTCTTTTTCCTCCTCTTGACTGTGTAAGTTCTCTTCATCCTCCGATTGAGAGTCTGATTTCCCGGACTCGAGGAAGATCTGACCTGCTACCACTCGAGTTCCTGTGGAATGGTCCTTTACCTGGTCCTCTGCAGATAAAGTCTGAAGGAAATTAGCCACATAATTTAGAAGATTAGAAACTGATCAGCAGCAGCTGGCAAAAAACATTACTTTTTAAAGGTACGATTAACATACTAAGTTTACACAGCAGCATCAGAAGTAAGTTGAGCTATCTCTATCAGCCCTCATTGCCTCTAACCCTTTCAGTTCTTAAAAAAACCAAAACTTCAGAGATGTAACATATTGTTAATTCTTCTGATGCATGAAAGAAATTAATGACACAGCAAGAGCTACAGAACAGTTTAAAAGAGGAACTGAACCACAGTTATGAATTTCAGGCCTTTGTTCTCACTCCACAGGAACGACAGAACAACTAGAAACTTATTTCCTCACCTTTGACTCCAGAGATTCATCTTGATTTCCCTCTTCATCTATAAGAGAAGTTTTGTGTTAGCAAAAAGGTTTTCCATGAGTAATTTTCCCCAAAATAAAAATAAGTTTAGCTATAATGTTGTACCATGGTTCTGAAATACTCTAGTGGACTAATTTGACTAATGCACTTCCAAAAGACCTTGTTAGCATTGTTGGGAAGAATTGAAGGTTTCACAGATGACCCTCTTCTTCCTTAAATTATGTCAACACAACTGTACCTCCAAAACTGGACAATAGCGTGGAATTTTTTTTTTTTAAAACCTCAAATCTCTCCACTAGATGACTCCACGGTCTGAATTGTTTCTGTCCAACTAAACTACTTAAAAGGGTATGTATTAAGTGAAAAGGGCCTATGAAACACAAAGTTTTTAGTCACCAAATCAGCTTTCGTATAAACTGCTTCAGTAGCAACCACAAAGTTACACTCACACCACCCCACTTACAATTCAACATTGTTCTTTAGAGATTGCCAGTTCACTTTGCCTGACCAGTGTATTCGAGGCTTTATCTTCAGAACTATGAGAAATTACGTTTTGTCTTTAAGATACTGTTCAAGAGCTGCAAGCCTTGTTTAACTATCATCTTCCTTATCTAAACGGGCTACGATATGATACTTGGTTAGAAAGACTGGAAAGAAGAAATGATAAAGAAGAAAGGCTACCATGCAGAGACCTAAAGGAAGAGAGGTGAAAACAAGGGAGAAGATAATCAGAAAAGCTTATTCGTGACAGTTTTACCATAGTTTTGCAGAACCTCGTCTGTTATTTCCTTTGTTCCTGTAACTTAAATGAGCTACTCACTGTGCTTCAAACAACTCGGTTTGCCCTATCATCTCAACTGAAAGCCTCTAAAATTATCACAGCTGAAATGTGACTGTTCCAGTCATCAGTATCCGACACCACCTCATTTAAGTAAACAACCCCCGCTTTCCGTTTGAAAGAAGATGCTACAACCTCCCCCTCTCCAGTACACAACTCGCTTAAACCGAAACAAAAGCTCAATATATAAACAGATGACTAAGCAAAGCTGCTCCTAACTCCTACAACAGCCCCCCACTCCTGAGACTGAGGTGTGTAATGCCCTATAGCAGCTGTAGGCTGGAGATCTGCACTGCAACTAGAAAAGGAACCTAAATTGATCGAAGTCAGTGCCCTGCACACGGGCTACTCCATTTAGTATAAGGTTGGCTATTAAAGGCTCCCCACACAAACACCAACAAAACTTTCCAGAAGTTTATAGAACTCTGCCGACTTCCTGTAGGCGTTTGACAGCAACAAAAACCTCCGTACTGTTCATTGTTATGCAAGTAAAGTATCTTACCAGAGATAAATAATCTCTGAAGCGACAACCTACAAACATGGCACTTTATCAGTTCATGTTTTGAAGACTATTACTAGAATGGAGCAACTGCGGATACTTGCAGTGAAAGGGCTAATCTTGGAAGCCAGATTCCAGAAAGCGCTTTCCACATCGTTCTTTGAAGTATAGCCCTTCAAACAAGTGAAAGGATAAGGATCAACTTTAAGCTGTACCAGCGTAATAAAAAACAAGAGAAAAATGCTAAGACTCACAAGTGAAGCTGCAAAATGAAGGTGACAAGAAATTTGACAGTGCAACTGAGACAGTCTGTTGAGCACGCTGAAGAGGATGCAAAGCTCAAAAGGTCTGACTGCCAGCAGACACAGGATTAACTGGGATCTAGAACACTTGGGGTGGGTAAGCAGCTGTACCCTACAGGTCCAAAAATGAAAGTGTGTAGAGCCCTTCAGAAAAACTAGCGGAGACAGCAAAGAGCAGCCCAGGTGAAACAGACCCTGCAATAGCGGCCAAGACACCGTAAGAACCAACATCAACGTGGAAAAAACACCAAAAGAGGCATAAGGAAAAACCAAGGCTAGCTGCATTTCTGGCAGAGACCACAGCGTTCATCAGCTTGAGGAATCTAACAGATAAGGCTGTGATAAGTCATAAGAAGTTCCACCACTGAATTTCAACACTTCAAATCATCATGTAACAGCTGTTTTTCAAATACAATAAAAGTACATATGCATTTAGGATACTTGCTGGTCCTTTCTATTTTGAAACTATGAAACAAATTTTACATTTACCATGTTTCCCCACAAACTACATTCTACTATCCAAAATAATTTTGATCTGAATCCAAAGGCCACCACTACAACTTCAAACTTGAGAGCTTGTCAAGAGATTTAAACATGGAGTGGGATTTAAACTTCTGGAGTGGGAGAAAGGTAAGACAGGGTTAACCTAAGCAGTAGCTTGCACACCGCTATTAATATACACAAAGTGCTTCTGCAGTACCTGTTACTGCAGTAACAACCATCGTGTTATTTTTAACAGCTATAACCAGTTACGGGGTTTGGTTTTGTCCGCTCAAAATGAGCTTATATGCCCGATGAGGAGCTATTCTAGCTATCTGCAATGACTCGATTCTAGCACTAGACCGTTCCAGCTATTTGGGAAAGGCATTACTAAACGATTTCGATTTGCGGAAGGTTGACTTTACAACAGAAGACCACAAGAGGTCAAATATAAACAGGGTATAGTATCTATGCACACACATCAAAGAACGACTTTATTGTTAGTTTACATGCAAAGCAAAAGGTTTACTAAATTGAAGGTCGAGAGACATCAGAGTAACATACGGTAGAGCTCATTAAATGTTTGCCCTTCTTGCTGAAAGTAAATAAACCCATTTCATTTCAATTGCATCAGTTAAATTCCCTCTGAAGGAAGCAGCTTTGTTATTAAGTTGTACCCGAATAACTATTTTCAAAACAGTGGTTCCAAAACAGCACTAAAGCAACAATAAATATTAGTTTAACTGTTCTTAGCTTTCAGACTTCCTTCTGAGTTAGGCAGCTGAGGTTGCAGCAGTGACTAGAGGGAGGCGATTCACCTCCAGCCTAGTTATCTCACAGAACTGCTGACTAACATGCACCCAATAATCAAAGTGTAGCTACTTCTAAGAAATAGTTAAGAAAACTATTCTGAAAGTGTTAATGAAAAAAACATTCATGGAAAGTCACAGTTTGACCTAAACCCTGCCTATTAGTCAAGGCTCAACTACTGAACAGTCCCAGGTGTTATGTTTGTGCACCTGCTTCAGAGATTAAAGCTACAGTTTAGTTTGTTTTTCCACAGTTAAATTTTAAAAAGTAACTGATTTTTACTTTTTTTTTTTTTTTTTTTTAGATTTAGATCTGTTACCAATTCTGCTGCCTAATTCTATAAACCTCTACTGAAAATGTCAACTGAAAATTAATCCTACCATTTGTTAAACAATCCAGGGAGATATAATGACATATTAAAATGTAGGCAAAAGTACTTTTGGCTGAAACAGGCAGCTGACAATATTCTACAGAATGCTTCACTTACCAACAGCGCTGAGATGGAAACACTGCTGGGTGCTCTCATGCCCAGCTAGGACTCCACAGAGCTAAACACTTGTTTCAAACATCCACCACTTCATACGGAATTTAAATCAGCTTTAAGGTATATTCATTTTTCCTCAATTAGAAAGACCGGTGTTCAATCAGTCTATTTAAAAATAGCAAAAGTACTCTGGCAGCCTATACTAGATCGAAGGATCCTACCATATGCTAGATAAAGACCCTACCATTTTGTGGGAAGTACTGCTTTCCAGAGAGCACTGTGGAGAGAAGGGTAGAAACAAAGTGAGCTACGCAGTGTGATTCAGCAAGAAGAACATCACTTGCTTGAGGACGTCCAACAGTTCCAAAGTTTTGTTGTATTAGAAGAACAAATTAACCAACAGCCTCTAAAGGTAAAGGACTGCTACTATCAGACAAGGAATACTATTAGTTTCAATGTTGGAATGGTCACTCACCTTTGGGAAATAGCCAGAAATTACTAAGTGCAAGCAGTTGGCAATCTCCCAAAGTTCTGATGAACGCCGTAACCGATCACTCTAGGCAGTTTCCTTCCAGTTTTTGCCAAGCTCCTCAAGCACCATCACAACAAAGCAAGTAGTAAGGAAGTGTGTGTGCATGCTCTACAGCAGCGGCCTCTGAACTGGAGTGGAGTGTGTACACCTCACGGGGTGAAGGACGAAAAGACTTTTTGTACCATTAATAAAGAACACTTTTCTTCATTGTGCCTATTTCACTTTTATCTCATTCTTTTTTTCTTTCTGTTTTTGTGCAGGTTTTATGATGTCCATGATATGTTAGTACAGTAGGACACAGATGTATTATTTTATAAGTTAAGCACCGAAGCTGCCTGCTTAGGAAGTTGTTTACTGAGAGGATGCATGAACAAAAAAGGTTTGGCAATGAGTGCTTTAGGGCAGCTATCAGAGATTTTTTGTGCATTTTTACTTATTTCTTTCAATGTTCTTTTTGTCCAAGTGACTAGTGAAAGAGAATGAGTACCCAGTTTATCCTATTCCTGGGGGGGAAAAAAGGAAATACTAAGAAAAAAATTACCTCAAATGCATCTCATAAATTTTTCAACTGTTAAATTCGGCACAGAAACAGCCTCCATAGCACAGATGCTATTCCCATTATATGGCCCTCTAAACCATGCAGTGAGTTAAGCAAAATCCTTAAGTGGCATCTATTCAGTAAGACTCATTTCAAAGTATCCTTGGCAGCAAGTAAATTGTTCCAGCTACAATTATGTGCAGCGCATTCAGATACAGGGCAACCATCACCCTGAACAGAAATCTGTTTTCCAGTCTCCTCATAACTCATTGCTGGCTAACTACTTACAAAACTTGCTCTCCAGCAGCTCCTCTCTAGGAACTGAGATTTCCTATAGGCAACAAGTTTAGGGAATGTTTGTCAGTTAGCTCAGTAAAATCGGAAGGGTCAGCGAAAGCCACTGAGCTCTGTCTTCTGAGAGAATAGATACAGAAGCTTCCTAGAAGTGTATGACTGTGCTCACTCATCCTACAGGTTAATGAGACTGTATGAAAACTTCTGCCTGTCACTGAAGTCAGCCATGGAAGGTGCAGGGCAGCCAGAGGAAGAACGACTTCCTCTGTTCAGGCAAAAATGACACAATTTCTACCTCTTAGCTTGCAAAGAAGGGAAAAAAACAAACCCCAAGAATCAAATATCAGCAATCAGAAAACAAAGAAAAAATATGTTCAGTGTTCTTACTGAATGATCAGCAGAAGCAGCAGAAGGCCATCACTGCTTGTGACAAGCAGAAGATAGCCAGTTTGGGCTGGAACACAATTTTTTTAGCTGTTTTTGCCAATTCCCCGTGGACTCCTTAACATTCTTTCCCCAGCTCTCACTGTTCAACTTCTTCATAATCTGTCTCGATACTGTATCTTAAAAAAGTACCACCCATTTCTTTAGGTCTGGGTTTTCTTGCATTCACCTCAAGCTTTCAATAAAATGATTTAAGCAGAGTTTATGACTATAGAGTTAGTGTTTAAAGCTACACTTAAAAGATTCACTACTAAAAAAAATGCTCATTAAAAACATCTTTTGAGGTCAGGAAGTGTAATACTTGAACCGTTTTTACTCATCCTTCTTAACAACCCCCTCCTTCCTTCAATGTACTCAACATTCCAGATGACTGTTTCCACATCAGATGTTAGGAATGAACAAGTACTCAGAGAAGCACTGAACTCACGTGCATCTCCAGCCTTGTACCAGACCCTACTAGAGAAAGTGGTACTGCTACAGTAGGAAATCAAAACATTGAAGTGATGATCACTTATTTTTTTTCAGAATGATTCTTGATAAAAATCAGAGCAAAAGAAATCTTTGTGTTATAATCTGCTGCTAAAAGCTTGACTCCAAACACTCTCTAATTAATTCTGGGTATTAATGAACAGTTTTACCTCACAGTAGTGTTTCAGGTTTGGCAGCAGCTCCTACATGTTCACGTATTGTACCATGTGCTTTCTTTACTAATTTTATTAGCTCAATTGACTCTAAACATGATTTTTTTAAAGGCTGAATTAAGTCATTAGAACTTCATATCCACAAACACAACTTTGTGACAGTGGAAAAGCAGTCAAGAGTCGCCTGCTAGCACAGCCACGGATGCACACTTGAACAGCACTTAATTCAGTCACTTAACTTCCACGTACACAACAGACGGTTCACCTGACATCAACAGCCTCATCTCATATACCCTATCAGTGAGAAGGCACCACTCAAAATCTGGGTACAAGTCTCTGGCTTTACAAAACCTGTAGGTATCTTTTCTACACCTTGCGAAGCACCCTATTGGCTTACAACATTACCTGTAAAGCTCATATAATGGTGTTTGAGAGCTACTCTGAAGTCCAGTAACACAACTTTATATCTCCATCTCCTACTCCATACAAGAAAACAAACCCAAACCGCAGAACTTACCTCTAGAGAAAACGTTGAGGTACATTCCTGAAATACCATTAACAGCCTAAAAGCACATCCCCAGTGGGGCTGGATACGGCTGTCTATTAAAGGACTGCTTTGGGGCTTTAGAGGCACCATACAAATAAAAGCATTGCACGTTCCCTCTGACCCCTCCATGGTGGAAAGGAGGGTGTGGGAGGCAGAAACCTCAGGAAAGGAAGTAGGTGATAAGAACCTATGAGAAGCACACAAACTCCAAGCTGCATAACAATAATAGCGACATAACGCAGGCCTCAGAAACGCGCTATGTATTTGTGTGAGAAAACTGTTCTGATAACGCCAACATCAGCATTATCAGCTCCTCGGCAAGAAAATGCATACTCAGAAGAAAAACCGTCTGATTTCAGTTTCGAGCAGAAGAAGCATTACAAAGTAGGCTCCAACGGAGCTGTCTAAAGGCAGAAGCCAGAC